>CAJQUW010014133.1:600000-935283 GCA_907163375.1 Prostheceraeus crozeri | reverse complement strand
TGCATGACATGAGTTCAAAGTAGGCAACGCGGCAACGGAGCTTTAGTAGTCAACACAGCTGTTAATAAATGAGTCACCTATCAATCTTTTATCGTAGAGTTTTTTCGGGAGTTTTTCTAATGAAACAATTTGCATAAACTATGTTTGAATGAAAAGCACTCGCTTTAACAGTTTGATTCTTTGTCATCTCTAATTAAAATATTTTTCTATGACTCAAATGTGGACAAGAAATATTCAACTCGAAGATCTGTTGGAGAAGGAGCTGAATGAATTGAAGAACTACTCCATGTGTTTGGACCAATTTGAAGACGTCATGTATCAATGCCCTAGTTTAAGGCAGGCTATGAAATAACTAAGAAATATATTAATTGCTGCAGAGGTCGCTGGCGTCATGCTTTCATATTTTTTTTGGAAGTTCATGGATTCGTTTTATCATGTTACACTACGTAAATACGCGTTTCATAAAATCAGATTGCCTTCTGGTAAGAGTATTTTAATCAGGATAGATGTTTTCTTTAGAATTCAGATGATTCGAACTTCGAACGATCATATCGATCCACCACGACTTTTATAATGGAATCATACTTTGAATTCAGATGAATTTTAGTGCTTTTTTGCCCAAGGATCAATGATATCTACGTTGGGAGTTTCAGTTTCTAGCTTGAGTTTTACTATATGACGGTAGATTTAAGCTCATAAACATGCGGTATTCTCTACAGATTCTCATACGCTGTGAAATAGCACGATATCTTGTCGTTAATTTTCAATGTAAATGAAAATAAGTCGACTTAGAACAAGAAGTTGTGTTAGTGATGAAGTGAGAACACAAGAAAGCATGGGTCGTTGAGCAGAAAAATGCAAGATTCAAGTGAATTTGTTCAGAGGGTCAAGGAAATTTCGGATTTCCTGAAATTTGAACACGAGCAGGTTGGACATCGGACATGGACAGAGCAGGTGCATGTAAGTAGGCTTTCCTTCTTCAATCATAACATCTGTGGAATACCAGATTTTCCGTAATTTCCATATTGCGTGGTCCGTGCTTTACAGTGACCTTTTGACCTCTAGCGTCGTAAGAGGGAGTACTTTTGAATCTTTGAAAGTGATTAATATTTTCAGACTAATTTGGCATGGTATGGTGACAATTTTCATGGATAAAGTCATGATGATAAATGACGACTATGTGTCAGAACGCCCGTGCGTTATTTATGGAATTGTTCATTTCTTAATTCGTATGGCTTTTATGGAATGATAAAACAAAAAATCGAAATGTGCATTTTGTAGTCTACTTAAAGCTGCATGCCATTTGATGATTTCTTGTGGTATCGAAAACAATTAATGAATTGCAGTCTATTGAATTCTAGTAACGAATATACTTATTTCAATATCGTACAAAGGTACTGGTAACTTAATTGAATTGAGTAATCTCCGATTAGGCACTAGTGCTAAATTCGCTTCATGCAGAGGGGAGATCGAAATTGCTTCCATGATTGTGGCATTTTTTCAGGAAGCTAAATATTGATCATTTTCACGATAACCAAATTGTCGACCATACGCTTGGATATTATAATATATATAATATATATATATATATATATAAATATATAACATATTATATATATATATATATATATATATATAATATATAGGGTAGAAAAGAAGCCAATGTTCGACATCAAAACGTATACTCAACAATGTCTGACTATTTTTGCTATCAAGACTGACGAGAAGACGTCGAACTACTTACAACATTAAATATATAGGAACCTCTCAAACAGTCATATTAAAGTGGCTTGTAAAGTCCATACGAAATAAAAGTGGAATCCATCACTCATGCCATAAATGCCAAAATATACAGCCAAATTCGAGACCTACCATGCTCCTGCTCTAATACCTTCCTACCGCCCTGATAATCCAGCACCTGCAATCTGAAAGGGATGAAACCAAAGTGGAACCTTGCGAACTAATTTTTTAGAATCCCATCAGTTGAATCACAGTGCAGCAAGTTGCATGAAGTTAGTATTTGTGGCGACGTTTGAACCAAATGAGGCGGCAAATCAAGTGCTTTGAATCACGAGTTATCGGAGAAAAAAGTAATTTTGGTTAAATTTTTGTTATATCTGAAATCCTGGATAGAAGATCGATATATCCGGGCTTTGAATTCGTCTGAAAGATCTACAAAATTGTATAATTAAAATATGACGACTTCTTCGACATAGTTCCCATGTACCGGTATCTTTTGTGTTCCTTATTTAACACTAGTTATTGATTTGCAATGTACATTAATTTGCCTCTGAGGGTTTTTAGCTCGTACCTCAATATGCAGATTAAATGAAAAATACGAGATCAATGTCACAGAGTTGAATGTTCTATAGGAATTTTATTTCAATTTTCGAAAATGCAGTTAGAGCTGCCAGCTTCAATGAGCGTCAGCGAAGTTAGCGATTTATAGGCCTTGGTTTGGATTATCTGGATAACCATAAACACGTAGATGAAAAGAACCGAGATGCATTTTTTTTTAAATATAGCACGTTCAAATGAAACTTGTTCAAAAATTCAAAGCAATTAAAATATTCTGCTTATTTTGGTGCAGTGTCATTCCTTAATGTAGTGAAAAATCTAGGATGTTAAAAAAGGGGGGGTGGCGCTGTCCTCCCAGATTTCCACCAAATCTTCAACTGGTATAGACATCTAAAATTATGTACTGTGATTTACTGAGTAGTTTCCAAAGGTTCCACCATATTCAAGACTTGGTTTTGACCTCTAAGGAAGAACACTGTGTATCATGAAGTTTCGATGGCATACTTCAGTGTATCCGTGACCTTCTTGCTCATTCAACTCCGTGTCTAATTGTCAGCCAGCTCCATTTGGTAGCAGTTTCTTAATGCTACGCTTTGTAAACAGATGACTGAGTTAGGCAGCTTTGCATTTCTTTTCTTCCATTTCTTACAAATCCTAGAATCGATGCCGGAAGTCATTCATGAGTCGAAGGACATGCTCTGTGATAATCAAACCACGGGACGCATGGCATATGATCGGAAGCATGGCAAAATTGGCAAGTGATCGCGAAAGAATCGTGTCCTACATCGAGTGTTCCTATACCTGAATTTCTAACTTATTGGACAATGCTGAATAACTTAGTCCCTTTGAATTAATTTCGTGCCTTTTTCGAACCTATGTAGACTCACCAGCTCAGCAAGGAAAATTATGATTGTTCAAAGACGTCCCGATCACAGTATGCTAAGTGATTTGCAGAAGTATTGTAGGGATGTATTGAAAAGAGTAGCTTCTGGTGCTCTTGTGAACCCCTGGGCATATTCCTAAAGTTTCGCCCCCCCATCCAAAAAATCATCCCCTTGACCTACGTGGACCCCCTGGCGATCTCTCCTCGGTTGGGAAACCCTGGCTATTGCAATATAGGAATATCTGTTGTTATACATTGAAAATTTGTGAGAGCTCATATAATCACATTTCGTTTATATACGTATATCAGAATTCGTTTTAATAAATGGAGCACTACCAATTGACGGAATTCGCGATATACCGGCATAATCATTGCGTTATGGTTTATCAATAATGCTAATTATTTTGATGAAGATTATAATCAGCTATTATCCTGTTGTGTTTACTGCTATGCATTATGGATATGATTCGTGACTGGCTTTCATCTATTTTCCCGCAGAATTTATCATAGAACTTTGCAATACAAAAATGAAGTTCAGTCAAATGACTAATTAAGATAAAATCTTAATGCGTGATTTATGAACCATCTTCAATTTTGTTACTCATGATTTAATTGATTTTTCAGAAAATAATCTCTCAAAACGCGAAGTTTGAGAAGGAAAACCACGAAGGAAGATAAAAGAACAAGTGGCGAGTAGTTCACAAACTGAAGAAGGACTTTCTTTCTCTCATCAATGGAGCGACGGTGACTTTGGTGCCATGGAGAAGGTGGTCTCTATTGGTTGAAGAACTTTTGTTTGTCACTATCATTTAGCGAGCGCAGCTGCGCATCGGTGGATCTCAGATCCCACTTCTTTGCCATCCCGAATCACACCTATGAAGCTTCCTTAAAATTCATCTTGCGAACATCTCTCATCTGCCCTGTATTAATCCAGCAGCACGGAATAAAGCTATCTATAGTAAAGCCACAAGAGAGGTAAGTTCTATAAATGAAGGACCATTATAAGGTATTGTGACATATATTGTATGTTTGTATAAGGCATTATTGTGATTGATACTTAGCAATCGACTGCATATAATGGTATAATTTAAATTAGAAAGTAATTTTCGTGCTACGAGGCAATCTTTCTTTCATGATTCAGCATCGTTGCCGCCATCAGCCAATCATTCGGTAATTTTGAATGGTTAACTTTAAAATATGTTTGTTCAACCACAACGAAAAGAGGGTCCCATCCTATTGTACTTGGAAGTAATGTGAACTGATAGAGCTACGTTCCATTTCGATTTCGTTATTTATTCGTAAGAGTAGAGACTGCAATTTGTAGGCTTACCGGAAGAGTACTTCTGTCTTTGAACAGCTATAAATTGCACGTCAGGGAAATCGTATTGCTAAACTATCATATTCTGTAGTTAAGGCTCGTCTTAAAATCGTATTTGAAAATTTTGCTTTTCGAAATCTGACTCGTGAATTTTACATGATTTGTAAATTTGTAATTCTAAAATGACATCGTGATTCCTCGTGTTCTTGGATAGCTCACTATTTTCCGTCTCTTTCGAAATGCAAGCTTTACCTTGATTGTCATGGAAATCTAATGGAAATCATTTTCAATTTATTTTAAAAAACGGAAAGACTTAGTGCAAGGGATCCCTTTTATTGCAGAACGATTAAATATAGGCGCTGGTGTCAACCTACTACCTGCTTGCTAATGAGAATGCGCCATCAGGACGGGCCAATCGCCTGCTCCCAGCGGCATATGAGCTATATGCCCAGCTGACGGGGCAACCCACAGGTCCCATAGTGTGAGCATTATATATATGTGTGTGTGTGTAAGCGGAGAGGTGTTTTGTTTCGTGCGGTTGTGATTTTCAGAGGGGACATAGAGTGAAGAGTGGAGAGAGGGTCTGTGTTTTGTAGGTATTCTTTTAAGAAGGGTGATTTGTTGGTGCGGAGTTGTGCTGGTGTTCTGCGTGTACTTCAGTCGAGTGTTTGTTCTGATTTGTGAACTGTGGGGATTGCGTGAATTATGTGTTGTCTTGTCTGCATTAGGTACGTGCGACGTGATGGGTGTGTGTTTGTATCAAGTAGCTACTTTGTTGTTGTGTTGGATAGCTGTGTGATGGGGGGGGGGGAGGGTGAGGTGTGCTTCCCTGTGCTGAAAACTTTGGGGTTTGTTGTTTGAAAGGTGGTAGTTGTTGCGAGAGGAGAGGAAGAGGGTGGTGTTGCATTTGCCTTGTTTAGAAGCTGTTTTGCTGTTTGAAATATATGCCCTACATGAATTCGTATGTTTTCGGCTTCTGCTCACCACCATATTCACGACAAAGACCTGGAGATCTTTCCGCTTTTCAAAAATAATCGGCACCATACTCGATGCCGAAAATTTATCCTTTTCCCTTGCCTATTTGGTCCAGAGTGTAATATGTAGATTGTGGTGAGTCAGTAGTTCTGCCGTAGTTCGTTCACCTCCAATTTCAAGATATTTGTGTGCTCTAAAGTTGAGATGATTTTTGTCCCTCAGTCGCATATGATAATTATGGCGGTATTGTCATAATCAATCACAGAGTGTTGCATCAATTTCTGAAAGCTTATCTTATTTGTGACTGTGTCGCATGACGTAGAAACGCAAGTAACAAATGAGAAATAGAGAACTGATTGAATAATACTACCCATTACGATCAACTGCTATCTGAATACACGAAATGAATAGTTTTTAAACTAATTTATCATTTATGCGAATACACCATATGTGATGGACCAAATGAAAAAGGGCCAATAAAGTTAAACATTTTTAATGCATCCGCTATTAAAAGTATACCACTGGCGTCTTGTGAACTTTCAGCATATACTAAATGAACCAGCGAATTGTAAACTGATTTGTAGGCGATCAAATTGGTAACTTAATGTGCTACGTTTTGTTCTAGGCCTGCAATTCTGGCATTTGATGGTATGTCTACCCTCCCGTCCTTCCGCTGGATTGACAAGATAGAAGGATTCTCTGAGTCAATCTCCGCACACAGCCAACTATCGTTCAGGAAACAGGCAGACCATCTGTTCGTTCTGTACTTGAGAGTAGCAACATCCGCATGGAAGCAGCCTTTTGGATATCTAGCACTGAGGAATTCAACATCCACCTCTGATATTGAAAGCAATTTTGAATGAAGCAATTTACCGCGCTTTTGAAAACGGTAAGTTATTTCATAGTCATCCATTCATGCATTCGAAATCAGTCATTCGCTTTTTATACATTCCGATGAATTGTGATGAATGCTGACCAGCAACTTTCTGTGTTGGTATATCTCTTCACGATAGGAGGGGGAGAGCTGTAACTCCTACCTCTCGGGTCGCAGGTGGTGGATAGCGAAGGGCCATCAAAGGGATGGTTAGCTGCGAATAAACGCCTTGCGTGAATAAACAGCCCCGAACCAACAGCGGCGGTACCCTTGGGTAACGTGTCAAGGCCTGGACTGCCTTAGATCTTGTCCTCCAGCCTGCTGCCTTGCAGGTTTTCCATCTGTTGATATGAAAAGGCTAGGTCCACAACCGATATTTGTGGTTAGTGTCAGCAAGGGCATGCGACTGTAAAACTTTCTGCTCCACCTATTTCAATATGCGATGACTCATATACAAATGGCCCCGAGTGCCCGGGAGTCTTTTGGTAGACTAGGGGTGCGAAGAATGACTGGGGAGAAGAATAAACCTGATTTAAACCTGATACGTATTTGTACTGCAAACGTAGGCTCGCTCTGCGGCAGAAGCAGAGAAGTGACAGAAATGCTGGGTAGAAGAAATGCTGACGTGTGCTGCATTCAAGAAACCCAATATAAGGAAATGGATGCAAAATTATTGGGCGACGGAGATGAGCGATACAAGCTTTGGTGGTCTTCTGGTGAGAAGACAAGTCGAGGAGGAGTCGGTATTCTTGTAAGAGATCGGTTAATTGGCAACGTGATTCAAGTAGAGAGACCAGTGCCGCCTTCATGAAGGTGAAAATGGTTTTCGAAGGAAAGGTGTTTCACATATATTCAGATATATGCCCCCCAGACAGGGAGATCTGCTGCTGAGAAGGATGATTTCTGGGATAGTCTGGAGGATGATATCTCTAGCGTTCCATTAAGTGAACCTGTATGGATTGCGGGGTGGGGATCTAAATGGGCATGTTGGCGCGGACAGAAGAGGTTTTGAAGATGTGATGGGTCCTCATGGTTTCGGTGAGAGAAATTCCGAAGGAGAACGTATTCTAACTTTCTGTCAAGGACACGGAATGTTGGTCATGAATACGAAGTTTCATAAAGGTCGTGAAAAGTTGATCACATACAAAAGTGGTGATGGCGCTACTCAAATAGACTACATGCTGTTGAGACAAGATGGTCGTGTGATTGTCAGGGATGTGAAATGCATCCCTGGAGAGGCCTGCCTAACACAACATCGGCTATTGGTCATGGATGTACATATGAAGCTAGAAGTGAAGGCATTTAGGAAAACTTTTCACAGAAAATTGAAAGTGTGGAAATTGAAAGATGAAGAAACGAGAAGAAAATTTGAGGAAGTTTGCCAGCAGAAAAATGAAGCTCAATCGGAGATCGGTTGGGACCAGCTTCAATGTAATGCAATTCAGGCAGCAAAGCAAGTTCTTGGGGAAACAAGAGGACGGCCGCGACAAGTGCAGCGTGAGACGTGTGGTGGTCTTGTGAGGTACAAAGAGCTATAAAGAACAAGAAATTGGCTTTTCAAAAGGTGGCAGAGTCAAAAACTGATAATGACCGTAAAATGTACAAGGATGCGTCAAAATTGTCTAAGAAAGCTGTTGCAAAGGCCAGAGAAGAATCGTGGCAGACATTGAGCAGATGAACAACATCAGTAAGACCGAAACGCAAAAACAAGATGTTCAGGATTGCGCGACAAATGAAAACAGAAGGGAAAGATGTAGTTCAAGGAAACTTCGTGAAAAGTGAAACAGGAGAGATTTTAGTTGAAGAAGCAGACATCAAAATCCGTTGGAAAGAGTACTTCGAAGGATTGCTAAACAAAAGCAGCAACTTCACCATCGATGAGCCAATTATAACTGAAGGACCCACAGAAAGAGTGACTGAGGAGGAAGTACGTATGCTTTATGCGACATGAAAAATGGTAGAGCTCCTGGACATCAGGCCTCTCAGTTGAACTGCTTAAGGGAGCTGGTGAAGATACTGTAATGAGACTGGTTGACAGTATTTCAGGAGGCAATCGACAGTGGCGGTCTGCCGTCTCAATGTCAAAGAAGCCTGACTATCCCCATTTACAAGGGAGAGGTGATTCTCTGGAATGCGGCAATTACAGAGGGATTCGCCTGCTGGAACATGGTATGAAGCTGTTTGTGAAGGTCATAGAGAGGAGGTTGAGGAAGCTAATTAGCATTGATTGCCGGCAGTTTGGTTTCCGAAGAGGGAAATCTACAACTGATGCTGTCTTTATCCTTCGTCAGTTGCGAGAAAAGTACAGCCAAAAGAAGAAGAAGCTCTACCATGTGTTCGTTCGATCTCGAAAAGGCTTTCGACAGAGTCCCTAGAGAAATCATCGAATGGGCATTGAGCAGGACAAGGAGTTCCTGAGAGATTGGTTTCGGTTGTAATGTCCATGTATCGAGTTCAAGAACGCAAATCGTGACAAAGTTTGGTCTGTCGGAGGAACTGGACGTCGGCATGGGAGTACACCAAGGGTGAGCGCTTAGCCCCTTGCTGTTCATTACAGTGATGGAGAAGCGTCCAAAGATTGTCGAGGATCCGGCCCATGGGAGTTGCTGTACGCCGATGATCTGGTTTTAACAGCTGCCTCCAAGCAAGAAGCCATTGATATGTTTTCAAGATGGAAGGATGGTTTAGAGGGGCGTGGCTTGAAGATCAACGGGGCGAAGTCCAAGGTCATGGTAACTGGGAAGAGCAAAGAACGCACCAAGTCTGGAAAGTGGCCGTGCAGTTGTTGTGGCAGGGGAGTCGGAGCAAACTCGATCTTTTGTGTTTCCTGCAAATTGTGGTGTCACAAAAAGTGCTCCCGATTGCGATCATTTCAAGGAATAACAGGCTTCCGATGTCCGAAGTGCGCGGATGTTCCCAACTCGCCTGAGGATGATTCACTTAATGTGAATGGGATCGTCCTACAAGAGGTCCAAGATTTTTGTTACCTCGGAGATGTCGTGGACTCAGAGGCAAGCGCAGAAGGAGCGGTTCGGACTCGCATCGCGGCTTCATGGACGAAATGGAGAGAATTGGCCAGTCTTCTTACCAACAAAGGCATCCCATTGAAGTGTAGAGCCCATGTGTATGAGATGTGTGTAAGATCAGTTCTCATCTACGGCGCAGAAACGTGGCCCCTCAGCCTAAGGCTGGTTGAACTTCTGAGAAGTACTGACAGACGAATGCTGAGGTATATGGCAAAGGTCAGGTTGAAAGACAAAGTTACAAGCGAAGAAGTAGCGAGACGCTGTGGTTTGCCCGAACTTCCAGTCCGCCTGCGGCAAAGACGTCTGCGCTGGTTTGGCCACGTAAGAAGAGCCAATGGTGACGTCATTAATGAAGTCTACAACTTGTCAGTCGATGGTTGCCGTCCACCTGGTAGACCTAAGAAGACTTGGCAAGCCTGTATCCATGAAGATCTGGAGTCTCTGGAGGTGTCGGAAGACATTGCTCTAGATCGTTCGAGATGGAAACGGGTCATCGCATCAACGTCCAGCCCCGGAACCGGGAAGAAGAGACGCAAAACGAGGAAGTAAGTAAGTAAGAAGTAAGATGTTTCACAATTAGTTACCTCGATAGCAGAATTTTGGAAATGACTTGTTCCAGATCATATGATTCATCATCATTATCATCATCGCCAATTTGAATCCGGTTTTGTCCCCGACAAGCGAGGGTGGCCGGATCTACCTCACTGCAGCGAAATTTTTCTGACCCCTTCACGCCACCTAGACCTATTCAAGGCATCTTCTTTCTTCAGGCCGGCCTTCTTCATCTCCTCCTCTACTTGATTTCTCCACATACGCTTGGGCCGTCCTCGCTTGCGTTTTCCTTCAACTTGAAGATGAAGGGCTTTCTGCAGAACATTGTCATCTTCTCTCCTCAGCACGTGACCGTACCACCGTACCCCGCTTGCCTTCGCCAAATTTCCGATCTCTTCCTTCAAGCCCAACATGTCCATCAAGATGGTGCTGTTCTTCCTGTCCTTCAGCTTGGCTCCACACATCGCTCTGATCATCGCTCTTTCTGCCCTCCTCAGGATGTTCATTTCGTTTTCCCCCAAGCACCATGTTTCACTTCCGTACAGCATCACTGATCTTACACAACTACGGTAGACCATCCCTTTCAATTTCAAGGAGAATCTTCTTCCAAGCAACAGTTCACTGATTTCCCGAAATCTCATCCACCCAAGTCGCACTCTCGCGTAACTGCAGCTTCACATCCACCACTGGCATTGACTCTGCTACCTAAGTAACAGAAGGCTCGCACAGTTTCGATTCCTTGGCATAGCTCTTCAGTGCCCATCAAATCGCCCCCCTCTCCACCGGACCCTAGGCATCTTTCGCACGAAAAATTCCGCGCAAGGTTGGACGTCACTTTCTTCACTTTCGCGCATCTGCCGTGAATCAGAGCCGCATTTTGTGCACAGCACCGAGTTCTTCATTACTCTTTTCCCACACACACCACATGGATCTCTCTTTGATTTTACTCTTTCTCCTTCTGAGCCACTCATCATCACTTTCGTTTTGCTGATATTTACTTTCATACCCTTTTGATTCCAGCGCTTCTCTCCATTTAGCAAACTTCACTCTCAGCCCATCCAACGACTCGCTTGTCAAAACAATATCGTCTGCATAGAGCATCTCCGCTAGCGGTCCTTCTCTTGCATCTCCAGTCACCACATCCATTACGATAGCGAACAACAGAGGCGACAGAACGGACCCTTGGTGGACTCCAACTTCCACGGAAAACACGTCCGACAACTTCGATCCAGATCTGACTTGTGTCCTTGCCCCATCGTACAAACTCATCACCGCTCTCACTATCACTTCCGTCAGACCCTTCTTTCGCATCGCCTAATTTTTATTATGCCCATTCCAGTACTCGCCTTGGGACAACGATCGAATGCTTTCTCCAGATCCACGAAGCACATGAACAGTTTATTGTCTTTGTCCATGTACTCTTCCTGCAATCTTCGCAATACGAAAATGGCATCTGTCGTGCCCTTGCCTGGCATGAAGCCAAATTGCGACCTTTGTTAACCCCCCCCTCCCCCCACTCGTCCAAAGAAACAAACTCCCGAATTCTCCGCTCCAACACTCTCTCCACGATCTTCATCCATGTTCCAGGAGTTTGATTCCCCTATACGCTCCGCAATTCATGGCATCACCCTTTCCCTTAAAAACTGGCACCACTACGCTTGTTTGCCATTCTTCTGGCATTCCCTTGCCTTCCATGACACCCTGACAAATTTCCGTCATGACACGAATTCGACTTCTCCACTCGCTTGGATCATCTCGACAGACACATCTGACAGCCCAGCTGCTTTCCCTGTCTTCATATCATTCATTGCTCTTATCACTTCGCCTCTGGAGACATTCTTCTCTGGCCCTTCTACCTTTTCCACGTGGGTATTTTGATCCCATTCATTCTCCTCATTCATTATCACTCCATGTGTTCCTTCATATTCGTCCTCTGTCATCCTCCGTGAAACCCAGACGTCCATCTTTCCCCCTCATACAAGTCCTCCTTCGACATCTTTCCCTTCACGCTTCATGATCTTGACACGTCTGAAGATCTCATGCGGATTTTCCTTCATTTTTTCCATCTCTTTCACGGCCTCCTGCTTCATGGCCCTTGCAACAGCTTTCTTCGCCTGCTTTTCCTTGCTCCTGTAATTAGCTTTGTTGCTTTCTGAACCATTCATCTTTAGTGTTTTAAACGCTTCCTTTTTCATGGCTATTGCTTTCTTACTTTCATCATTCCACCACCAGGTATCCCCTCGATCTCGTCTTCCTTTCTTCTTTCCACAAACTTCATCGCATGCCTGCAGCACCCAGTCTTGAAAGCATCCCACAGATCAGTCGCTTCAACACAACAAGTTGCTCAACCCTTTCCTGGAATTGTAGCCTCGTTCCTTCATTTTCAAGTTTCCAAACTTTTCTTCTTGAAACCGAACCCTCGCGCTCCTTTCTCACATTCTTTCGTGTCCTTGCTTTGTCCAAATCTGCAATTAGCAATCGGTGCTGCAATTCGCAGCGATTGTTTTCACATCTTTCAGGTGTTTCCGATCTTCCTGTCCAATCACCACGAAGTCGATTTCTGTCTCATTGCCACCGGCACTGTAGGTCACCTTCTTCTTTTCGTCCTTCCGGAACCACGTGTTCGCCACGCACAAGTTCTTTTCATCGCAGAACTCTAGGAGTCGCTTTCTTCCAAGTTTCTCACTCCGATGCCATTCCCGCCATGTATGCCTTCGAAACCGTCGATGCTCTTCCCGACGTGGCCGTTGAAATCGCCAAGACCTAGCACCAGCTCGTCACTTCCCTGCACCTCCCACTCGCTTGCCATTTCGTCATAGAAACGATCTTTCTCAAAATCTGGTCTGCCACTTTGCGGGGCATAGCCACAAACCACGCGCACAACTTCAGCTTCGAAGGCCATCACCATTCCCATCACCCTAACTTCCACAACCTTCTCACACAATTCCTCCTTCACCAGTATTCCAACCCCTGAGTTTCCAACATCATTGCCAGACCACCACAACTTGTATCTTCGTCCTCTGACGCCAACGAAGCGGGCTCCTTCACCTCTCCACGCACCTCTTGCAGACAGCAAACATCCACATTCCTTTTTCTCAGCTCTTCACAGACTTCGGTTCCTCTACCACGAAAGCTTCCGACATTCCAACTGCCAAACCTCACCCCTAAACCTTTGCAAATTGATCCGGAGATTCTTCGCACCCCCTGCCCATTGAATAGCTGCCGGGAACTGGGGGCCATTACATTTCTTGCACAGCTCATGAAGATTTGTTGGAGCCTTGTTTTCTACGAGGAGCATGCCCTTGCTTACCCTCAACCTCGGTTTTACGACATGAGTTGTCCATGGAGCATTTGATATCGAAGTGTCCATCTCCTAGGCTGATTGCCTTCACCACGGCTAGCGAGCTCAGCCTCCAGATCATATGATTATTTAGCGAATATTGATTAAGAGCTATTTGATGATGAATGAGCTATGTATTGCAAACATAATTAATCCACAAACGGATTAATCCAATGGTTACAGTAGCATTGCATCTGTACACTTGCGGATTGGAGAACGCCATCAGTCCTCATTAGGACAACTTCAATTAATAATTTGAATTACTAAGCATTATATTCTATTATAAATGGCTGCTGGGATGATTTTCATCATCGTATGAGAAATAATACACATTCATGGAGATCAAAGGTTGTCAACCTAAGTCAGCCCGCAGACCAGTGGATTATGTTTAACTTTCTCATGGGCCTCAACGCAGCTCCATTCAGTGGCTAATCAGTTGAAGATGAATGTGTATATTGTGACTTTTGCAGGCATGTATAATATTGCATTTGATATTGAATTGCAATTTCTTGGTATAAAAATTACTCTTTTCCACCATCGTGTATGTATATACAAAAGTTGTAAACTGGAAGATAAAGGAAACGAGGTGTACAATGCCCTTCATATTTTCTTTGTTTTAAATACAAACTATGAAAACGTTTTGGTAATAGTACTTTTGCTATTAAAAAACTTGCCAAAAACCATCCTAGGATATTCAAGGCGCTTCCATCCTGTACAACTACATAGCGATGTTTGCAAGAAAATATTGATTTTCTTTATCAAATTAATGATCAACATGTCGTAGCCCAATTTAATAGATCGTCTAATCGAAACCGACACCATAGTGTTTCCTCCCTTGATTTTTTCGGAAATGTACTTTTGATTACTGAAGCTATGTTATTTTACAGCAAAAATGTTAAGTATGACTCATAACTTGTATTTTTTCTTCTGATTTTTTTACTGGATAACTTGTCTGTGGATGATATTTAGTGTATACTGATATCTAGGTGCATTTTCATCATTGCGAAATTTGCATAAATGATTTAAGGAACTTTGAACCAGAATTGCGGCGGCAACTTCGAACACCAGGTCGTTCTCCTACTTTATCCAACGGATTCAGCTTGACATTCTTGTGGGTAGCGCCGTGTTATAAGAGACACGTTACCGGTGTAGGAGTTTCTCTTTTTTTTATTTGTGAGCTTGTAAAATTTGTTTTTCATACATTTTGATATGATCCTCTGATAATATACTTTGCAATCACCGCTAGATGATTGACTCGCTAAAAATTCTAAATGTTTTTTTTAGATCTACATGCATATAAAAATACATTCAACTCGATGTTCTGATGCATGATGAATTTTTCAATGAAGATCGTCTGACAGAGCGACACCATCAGTTATCCATCAATTACTTCATGATGAATGGAGGCCACGATTGCGTGAATGTACAAAAAGATACATCATGAGAAAGATCCATCACAAAATTGTCGCTGAGAAACATTTAACACATCTCATTCATTGAAAGAGAATCTCAATATCAACAAACTTCATGCCATGTCCGCTTATTTGTGATCAGCACATTTAAAAATGATGTCATTTTGGTCATTATTTATGCTGATACCTCCAGAAGGAACTACACAAAATGCAAACTTTTTGATTGTTGCCATTGAATCAGTCTTTTAATAAGCTTTTAGACGACATGATGTATTTTGAATTTTGACCAAATTTAGAGCATTTTCATTAAAGTTGTTTATAAATTGCGTTGTTGCATCATTTCACGTTCTTCCAAGTGACTGTGAGATAAACCGTTTCAACACAGCAACTTTTTAACTTCTTAATGAAAGCTGATGTTATCAGTTCCAAGAATATGTAAGTTTTATAAAAATCGGCCCATCCGTTCTCTTACAAACCTAGGAATCATCATTGACCTCGCCAATCCTTCTTTTGCTGGCTTTGAGTTCATCGAGATATTCGAATATGCATAAAGCATACACGCGTCACACAGCAAGAAGGCGCTAGAGCCGGCTTCCCGACAAGATTCTATTGTGTGTCTCGGTTTGCGGCGTCATCGAATGATTGACATGACGACCGATTAGTTCCTTATTAAACAGGCGACAGCTTATTTGATGCGATTCGTGAACATTCCAGGCAAATTCTTTGCATTGTAAGTAACATTGATTAATTAATTAGGTGTGCGGTCGGATAATCGAGTAATCAGTTGAGCTGATTAACAGCATTAACGTACGTTGCAAGTTGCACCTGTTAGTCGACTTTGCAATTACATTTAATAAGAATAACGAAAGAAAATGCTAAGTTTTCTCGCTGTGCAGCGATTAATGAAACGGTCTGTATTGATGCAAATCATACGCTAATCAGTAGTTTCTACAAAATCTGATGTTAAACTGAACCTAAACTTTCTATTCTTTGGTTCTTAGTGACCAGTGACCACATGCGTATCCAAAGAAGTTTTGGATCATGAACATTTTCATGACATGAAGTACATGTATGTTGAAATCGAAGAATGACTGCAATGAAATGAAAATGTGTCCTATTAATTATCAGTTAGCGACATCGAAATCCCGACTGAAACTCCATAGATTGGTTCGGACCTTATTCCTCATGGGTTTTCTGATCCAGCGGGCATCAAGTAGGGTTTACAATCCCGGGATCTCGGATCCCGGGATCTCGACCCTATTTTCGAGATTAAAAATCCCGGGATTACGTCTTCGAGATCTCGAGGTATTTCGAGATATTTGAAAGATTGGCCCTGAGTTCCTTCTAAGTGACATAGTTAAGAGAGTCAATGCCTTTTTTGAAAATGCATCTAAATTTTTTATGTTCCAAGTTTGATAAATTGCTAATGTGCTGTATTTGCCGAGCTAGCTGGTTAAGCCTCGTTCACATGATGACATTAGTGCCGAGGAGCAGCGCGAAATCTGGGCTAAATCAATGCCGTGACACAAACCGTTCAGACGCTTAATAAACAGTGTTGTGACACTGCTACTAGTATTGCTTCTGTAAACTGAAAATACTTCGTAAATTGATAGCTGAAAGACAAATCACAACGATTTAAAATAACGACTAAAGGCCCGTTCAAGGCTCGTTCAGACAGAGCTAGATTTGCGGTTTGCGGTCTTTGAGGGAAAAACCGTCGAAGAAAACGTCATTCAACCCAGTGAGTCTCCGAATTCGCTCTATTGACAGGTCACCGGACTGCTACTGCAGCTGCGGTGTGTTGGTTTCACACATCGACAACGAATTGTGTCTCGGTGATTAATTGACGGTGAAAGACAATTTGAAAAAAATCATCAGTTATCGACAAAATGACATTGCAGTTGTATTCATCTTGTTGTTGTGATGAAGACAATGTTTCGTTCATCAAAATCGACCCAGTGGTTCAGAAGTTATGTCAAAAAATGCATTTGTTCTCTAAGTGAATGTATGCTCAACTGATAAGTGAGTACCGTTGACAGAAAGTCTTCGAAACACAAAATTGGCGATAGCTCAGCTAATATTACATCAAATTTAACAAAATAGACTTCATTTTACTTGTCATTTCATGATTGTGAAGATGGTGCAGACAGTTGCTTACACAGATACAGAAAATCTTTTGCCAATACTCATTATCACATCAGTTGACAAGCACGTATCGTCTTTTGAAATATTTATTGAAACTTAATGATTAAAAACATATACAGTATACATAAATCTCGATCGAGATCCCGGGATTGCGATTAGCCAGTCTCGAAAATCCCGGGATTGAGAAAACGGCTCGAGATTGTAAACCTTAGCATCAAGTCTCTTTCGAACACTCATTCATTCTCACTCAGCTCGTGTTGATGACCTTGATTAGAAAGCGTGGGAAGATTCATCTGCTTCATCGTATAGACAGAATAATACAGGACTGCAGAGGGTGAATACGCGCACGTCCGCCGATAAGTTGTCAGGAATGAGCCAATGAGCGACCGATATGTTTTCAGTGCTCGATTGATGGTTAGTATCTTGCACTTCTGCCGATCAACTGTGAAACGCAGATGCCATTCATTAAGTGAAGAGAATGAATGAGTCAGCTTTGTCTCTAGCAGATGGATTACAAAGCATGTTCGCTGCTTGATAACTCTGGCAGCGGCTGCGCCTTGCTAGTTGCTACAGACCGGCAATTCCTATCCTGGGATTGAGAAATTAGCAAAATGAACATTAGCGAATCACTCAAAACTGGGATTGAACTGTGGGATTAGGTATTAGCCAACCCCCGGGATTGAGATTTTCAGAGGAAAATTGATGAGTAGACCACAGTTTTCGCCTACATTGCCTCAGGTTGGCTCAATCTCGGGATCGATCAAATATCGGAATTAATTTGCTCATAGAGAAATATTCTACTTTGACCACAGTTGTTATGTACACGCAGCTAAGGTTTTCAGTTCCGAGATCACAGGATCACATTATTTTTACGGGATTCGGAATCCCGGGATTCGTTAACATCTGTTTTTAGACAGTTAGGCTGTATGAAGATGGAGTAATAAGGAAGTAACAATGAAGATAAACGTATTTCATTGTTACAAATTGCAATTTATTGTTATATTTGAAATTTCCTTTTTCATTATCAATGTTGGACCTAAACTATCAAGAATACGTCAGACACGATAGTCATGCAAGTGTGTGTTACTTATTCATACATTTTTACTTTTTTTCCTGAGCGTTGGCGCTAACTGATAGTTCGCTGCAATGAGATAAATTCAATCACAATAACGTGACATTATTAGACCAGCGTGAGCATACGTCCGGAACTTTCCCGGTTTTGGCGATTTTGTCCCGTCGTCCCAAAAGTGTCTTTCGGGACAGATGCATGTTCCGGTTTTGCCGTGTTTCAGTGCTAAAATTCACTTGCAGATACAATCAAGGCAATGCCTAATGTGAAGCTTAATTTTGACATGCCATACCAGCAGTTTTTCAACTTTTTTAAAAAAGCAAATGTTGCATGACATACATTCAAACAGAAAATACGCAAATAAACAGCATTTCTGATTTTATTGCCATTTCAACTACAAATAGTTTCGATACAACATTAGTTTTTTATCGTGTACAAGAAAACCACATGGAAACAATGCTACTGAGGGAGGCAGAAATGTGAACACAGAAGTGATAAAACATTAAATAGTGTATTTTCTTACTATAATAATAATGCTTTATTGATAAACCAAAGTACAAATAGCGGTTTTTGGTGAGGATGTGTACAGAAGAAATCACGTTTCGGAAGAAAATCTGACAATTGACTTGTAGAACGCAGGTTTACAAAACGGCATCAACAATTTGCGAGAGTGTCTTGCATGCCTATTTGGCGCACGAACAATAAAAAAAGATGTGAGAGGATGACAGCGTGCGTGATTAGCAACTTCTCGAATCTATTTGACACAGACTCGATCAAGTCTGACTTTCAGTGGAAGCTTAATGGTGATTGAATCCCCAACGCTTGACGATGCGCTCCAAACGATCGAGTTTCGTAAGCAATTTCGTAGGGATGTCACAAATTACAGGCCAACGAAATGAAATTCTCGAGTATACAAATGAAATGTAAGCTTGCCATATAATGCAGCTGTCATTGCCATTGACTGACAAGCGTTTAACCAATGACAAGGCACGACAACACCTCTGATATAAAGAGGAAAATTCACGATTCCATGAACATATACATGTAGTATTTTAGTTCATATAGTCATAGTATTTTAAATACATGAACAATTCACATTTGGTGACAAAATTACTGAATTGTTTCAAATATTTATATAGCTGACATCTTCATGCAACGACGAAATAGAATCGAATTCTCTCAGTCGTAGAAAGCAAAATATACAAATAATACAAAATACTACATAAACCAAAAAAAGCTTTATTATACATTTCAGAGATCAACATTAACCAAATATCATGAAATTGATTATTACATAATAAGTTATGGAAAAACAATTGCAGATATACACATTTATTTATACATCCTTTATGGATGAAAATATATTAAGAATCCGTCATTTTTCATAATGAGGAGGTAATGAGTCCTGAACATAACGAGTTGAAAAATCGATGACTGAACACCGATTAAAGAAATATACTAAAAACTAGTGGAAATGGAAAAAGCATTCAATAAATTGCCATACACTGTAGATACGAAAAACAAACACCAGTATCACATACGGAGTTCATTATTAAGTCACATCATCGAAGTGAAGATTGTGCACTATGTTTCGCCACTTTCTCAGTCCTCTGCTATGAATTAGTTAGGATAACGAAAAATAGATGAAACGTTAAATCTAACACATATAAGAGGTATTTGAAAACCAAAAGTCAGTTTACATAACGCGTAAGGATGAAGATTCAATGATTGTCACAGCATGGGTTTGACGATATTACCCAACAGCATATATTAAAATTCGCTGTTTGTGTCAGCAACTATCATTATCTGTAAAGGCCTATCGATTTTGTCCCGGTTTTTGGATAAAAATAATCTGGTCACATTGCATTAGACAAGCAAAATCAATCACTACGGTATGTGAAAACCAATGAAACCCAATGAAGTCCTTTGGTAACTTAATATTTTTTCTTGGCTTTCACATACCGTATTGATTTTACCTGTCGAATGTCACGTTACTATGATTGAATTTATCTCATTTTTGTCATAAACAAGAATGATTTCTTTGTGCAGCATGCCAAAAATTGTTTACTTTCACTGATATCAACAAATAAAACTATGTTCAGGCAGTCGAGAGAAAGAAAGAGAGCGTTATGCATACAAGCGCACTAGTATTTACTGTTACGAATTTTTGAAGCGATTATTATGCAATATCGGTCTGCTACCAGACGTTACAGAAGTCATAGGATTTGCATTTCGATTTGAAAATAACAAACCAGGTTTTAATGCGACAATGAATATTGTGAACGATAATCAGATCTGCTTATTGTTACACTTTATGTCTGCATGCGAAAAGAAAACTGTCAATTTTTTATAAAAATTTCATATTTATTTAAGTATTTTAAAAGAAAAACGACAAGTGTTGGTCGATCGATTTCATGTCATTATTGGACATATCTTCAGGACAAAGTTACAATGCAGATAAAACCATTAAATACATCAATTGAGAACTTGTCAAATCTAAAAGAACTCTTGGCAATTGCGTCTAAAGCCACAGAAATTGAGTACATGCTAAAAACAATACAATAGAAACTGATTTGCATTTACAATTCCGTCTAAAACTGCGGAATTCAATCAAATGCTAAAACAATAAAATTGGAACCGAAGACTCGTGTTCGTTCATCAAGGTTGAACTATTGATTTGTTTCATGATCAGACTTTCAGCAGTGCGCGTGTACTTTGTGCGAAAAACTATCTGGAAATTGTCATAGCTATTTTTATGAACGTGTTTGGTCATCTCAGTATCTTTAGCTATACCAAGTATAGTAGTCTAGTATATTAGTCTACTTTCTATGTGTTCACAAATTCTGGTGATAAGGTGTCTACGAGTCTCGCCAATATAGCAATTGTCACATTGCCAACATTTGAATTTGTATACAATATTAGAGGCGAAACTCATAGGCATCTTTGTTCGGAAACAGTTTGCTCGCTTTGAAAGTATCGAAGGCGACAGCTAATTTGCAAGTGTCGGGCAAGATGCGATTGATCGAGTGAAAAGTTTTGAGAGATTGCTTTTCTTTTTCTTTGATGTACGGTAATTGCCAATAAATGCTATCACGGTCCAAATCATCATCATTTTGACCATTACTAGGTCCGGAATTCAAAATTTTGTCTCTAATTTTCTCGATGACTTTAGTATGAAAACCATTGTTAATAAACAACAGATGCGATTTTATTACAAGCACTCTCAAAATAAATATCTTTGCTAGAGAGGCGTTTAGCACGATAAATGAAGGAGCAAATAGCAGCAGTTTTGTGCTTGAAAGGAGCAAACGATTCGTTACGAACATAAATACCGGTGTTGGTGTCTTTCAAAGTCCATTTCAGTCTCAAATTTATCTGCATTTTTGTGACAATAACGCGAGAAATTTGATTTGGTTTTCTTGTTCATTTTCTATGGTAAATTGAATACTTTTATGCAAAGAATTCAAATAGTCGAAAAATTCCACAGCTTCAAGTTTGTTTTTGAAGACTGCAAAACATTTTTTATTTAAATATGTTTCAAAATTTCATTATTTAAATATGTTTGATACATATACAATCTTTTAAATTTTATTAAAAAAATTAATTTTATTTCATACCAGTTTATCATTACTAAGGGCAACCCAAAAGTCGTAAACCCAAATGAAGTAATATTGAATTTATTCCTTTATTATCTTACCTAGCACCTTCCACTTGAAAATGGGGTGTTGCCGTTTTCTATAGATCATTTCAATGTGTATAAGTAGCACACACCTTAATTATTGCTACATGGAAATGACTTGCGGATGAGGGTATTAACTGCTTATATTGACTGCCACACATGGTAATATTTTTTAAAGTGCACAGTTAATTAACTTTTATTTAAAGTTACTACGTCGCAGATTTCATAGTTTTTACAAGTCGTTTTTTTTGTGTTGCCCTCAGTCTGTGAATGTAACATGGTATCAGGAGGTAATCGTTCAATATGTTGCTTTGTAACTAATTAAACTTCAGTTAAAAGCATGACGTAGTCACTTAATTTTCACTCGATTTTTATTATGCAGAAACATGTAGTTACAGCATTGCTTCTTTTTTTCTCTCCCAATATCTTCACTATTTCTTCACTTTTCCATATATATTTCCATTCTGTCTTTTGTTTATTTCTGCTTTTAGTCGTCTTTTTTGTATAGTTATTTATCTTTCCCTAGATCAGTTTAATCACTAATCTAATTTTTTTATTTTCACTTCTTTGCTCTATTAAGTTTTTTGAGTGACAACTGATGTGTCTATGCCCGTGCTCTTCCCTCAAACTTTGTTCAACAAAGAAGCTAATTGCACTGAATTTTATTAGACATCGGTTGGTTTTATAATATCGTTGCCTTGAACAAACAACCGTTCTATTATCCATAAAACTATATTTAATGTCATAACAGATTGAAATACTTAATGATGGTGACTAATAGCATGTAGTGGAATACTTCCACTTAGAAAATAAGAGAATATACAGTAGTTTTCTATGGTATTGCATAGGTAGTCTCAACAGTCATAAACGGGTTTCAAATTTAGCGATACAAATTTCATTTTTCATTCATGCTCTAGGAGTCTATCTGATTAACGTGATTCTTACACTGGTTTTGAACATTTCTTCAACACTTGATATCAAACATTTTCTTCGGATATTTTCTATCATAGCCTTTGTAATCACACAGTAGATGAAGCTTAGAAAATTACCTCCAAGAATATTATACTGCACGTACAATTTATAGCACAATTACTTAATTACAGAAGTGTTTTTATGATTTCGTCGATAAGAGCAGAAACAAATCAAATTGTAATTGATCCTGTTAATTAATAAAATGTAATTTAGAAATAAATTTTTATTGATTTTGTAAGATTTATCTGTTGGATTTTGCTGATTTCATATTGAATTATGCTGTATTTATATTGATACTGAATTCATAATTGCTGCTAATATTTAACCTGTTAAGGCTGGAGGACGAGATTGTCCTTGTTATTCAACTGCCGAGTTGAGCACATGGGAGAATCAGCCTGTAAGTGCCGAGGACGAGGTACGCCACCTGGGCAGATTTGGCATTTAAAAATAGGACGAGGTGAGCTAATCTGTCCTCAAGAGGCTAAATATATCTTTATATTGAACCGCCGGGAGTTGTTAGTGGAAAAGTGGCAAAGTAATTTCTATTATGGATATTGGAATAACCACTCATTAGTGAAGTCATAACCAGAGGGAATTTCTGAATATTCATCTGAGAAACAGAAATTGCTGCTTCGAGCAATTATTTTGGCAAAATATATTCTCGTAGACCTGATTGTGACGTCATAAAATTGAACTCAATTGTCCTGATTGCACGATACAGTTAGATTTTTAGCAGTTAGAATATTGATTCTCTTTAAATTCGGCATTTAGTAGGAACGGCCAGCTTCCACTATTTACTTCTCAGTGCTAGCGTCCCTAATTATCGACTTACAGATGTGCGTTGAAAAAATGAATCTAGTGTGTCTTAGTAGAGCCAAAGCACTATTGATATTATACTATAACTATACACTTCATGACCAACGTCTGTGAATATATTCTCATTGTTGCGACCATTCATTATATTTACAATTCATTGATGTCGAATATCTTTCAGATTTGCCATCTAACAAATGGTGTTGTAACATGACGACCAAGCCCACATTCGTCACTGCCTCGACTGAGTGGATGGAATTCTGATAGATTATTAGCATCAGACTTCCATTTTCAGTATTGGCTCTTGACATTGATCAACTGGCTTCAACAAGGACAACAACACCCAAAGGTAATGGACAGTTTTTGATAATGCTGTCTTGGTGAATTGATTTCTTCCAAAAATTCAAAGTAAGTTCAATTGTTATAAATGAACATAAACACATTCGTCAATGTCTTGACTGCGTGGATGGAATTAGATGTTTTTGTGAATTATGTTTTGCTGCACACAAAAGCAAATATTGCTCTCAATTTTAGTCTGCCGAAAAACCAAGCGGAGAGAGAGAGAGAGAGAGCATGTACTGATGTGATAAAAAGAAGTCATGACAGCAGCATGCTGCTAGGAAGATATCGTTTGTGACTCCAATCAAGATGCTATTACAAAATAAAAGCTATGTTTCCTCATAATTAATGCTTGTTTTCTTGCACAGAGTGGATCTACTATGTTAGGTTATGTATCGGCAGATTGCCAAAGCTAGCATTGATTTGCTGCTTCGCTTGTAATCTGTCAGTTTTTAAGCAAATCCCACCAACATACCAATAGTTATTAATCGATCACTAATTGTTAAAGAAAAGGGAACAGATAGCACGAAGGCATCTACTATTCGAAGCAGAACTGTAAGTCTAGATTCGAGCATTATTACCATAGCTCAACAAAAATCATGCTTCAATTCCGCGCACTAGATTTCTGTTGCTGCTTCAGTGATATCATAAGTATAGAGACAAACAAGCAATTAAATTACGTCTTTCAACAAATTAGTATTGAATCTGTATTTTGTGAATAAATAAAATTTTTGCGAATAAAAAATTTGAGGGGTGAGTCATGATAATGTGGCGACTTTATGGACAATTTGCAATGATTGTTTCCTTCAATTGCTCTATAATACTTTCTTCCACCAGTCTCCATGTTTCATCATAAATTCGCTTGCGGTTGAGGTACCTTCGACTTCTAGACTGCAGCAAGTTATAGACTTATTGCATACTACTGCTATCTTGTCCTCAACGAGTAGTATATATTTTGAGAAGTAGTTTCCAAATTTTCGCGGAGTTTACAGTCTTTATATTATCCATTGTCTTTGAGTGTCAGAGTGACTTTGTATGGGAAAAACTTTTTTCCAAAGTGTCGAATTTCGACCTGGGACCCTGACCAAAGTTTGTTTCATCAAATTTCACCGATCCCCCCCTCGGCAGCGATCTTCTAATTTTGGTTCTAGTGGATGGATTTTGTCTTATAGATACTCATTCGAAAGAGGAGAGAAAACTGCTCAATGACATTTTTGTTGCGAGTCAATCGGATCAGACGTTCAAAAGTTAGAGCTGTTACAAGATTTTAGGTCAGACCTCAGATTTGATGAAAAAATCCTGTGTCAGAGTGACTTTGTATGGACAAAATTTTGAAAATTTTTCCAAAGTGTCGCATTTCGACCTGGGACCTTTACCAAAACAGCTTTCATCAAATTTCACAAACCTCCCCCCGCACCGATCTTCCAATTTCGGTTCTAGTGATCGTAGAAAGTCGTGCAATAGCTCGTTTGAAAGCTAAGAGTGAGACAGATTCAGTGAAAGAAACGGCTTGTTCATATCTGTCTTCGTTTAGATGTGAGACGCCATTTAAGATTTGGGAGATTGGCGAAAAACGACAGAGGTAGAATTTCCCAAGAAACAGCTCCAGCGGGCGAACGAAGGCTCGGATTGGTAAACGGAGGCCAGATTTGGAATCAACTTGATGTTATTGTCCAATGAGGATCGTCATCCAATGAGAATCAAGCATTTCTATATAAATAGCGAGCCTTCCACAGTGAGAATCATTCCATCGTTGAATCACACGAGTGACGGACGCACATTTTCTCTCTCTCTCTACTTCCCTATTCTATTATCCAACTAAAATGGTAAGTCGCTACTTCCCTCCCTCTCCTCCCTTGAACGTAAACTTAATACAATCTTTTTCATTTTCAGGCATCTACTCCATCTGCTGCACTAGTAGGACAAAATGGTGGTCAAACGTTACAAGGTTCGCTACGATCAGATCATCTACAACTGAGGCCAGTGGAAGAAACAACCAAGGTACATAATCCTACACCGCTACAGCGTAAATTTAAACAAGTCTTGCGTTATGACGATCATGGCGTAGTACTCCAAACGGGAATGCTCCCTTCCACGGATGTCAAGATAATGCACAATCAGTATGGGGACTACATACTGATCCCCGTGCACTTGTAAGAGCGGAAATCTACAACTTTTACAAGATCAGGGCCTACAAATTGACAACTTTCGGAAATCAACAACCGGTGTCGATTTCCGATAACTAGAGATCAAGTTTTCTGCGTCGTCATCAGCTTTTTTCCAAAGGTCTACATATCAATCACGAGATAGATGTTTATGCAAGGGAATTGTTTACTTTCATGCAAAAATATTGTAGAATAAAGCAGCAAAGTACAGTTGACTTTTGTACAGTAAATCGACAACCGTACAAATTTTTGTATTGTTTGACTACGGCATTTAGAATTAAGGTCGGTAAAACAAAATCCCGAATTATTTGATATTTCGCTATAATGTGAAACTCACGCGTTTATCGCTATTAATTGTGCATAGTCTAATAGAGCACATAACTACCCGTGGTTTCTGAAATGCCATCAATGAAATGAGTGTTACAAACCGTTGTGGTGATGATATGATATTGGATTGATATTTTTCTTCTTTGTGGTTGCTTAGCAAATGTTCGTGTGAGAGACATACTTCAGCGTTATCATAAGTAGTAAAATGCTTTTAGTATACACCAGGTAGAAAGTTGATTACAGATATTGTCATTATTGGTATTCTACTATCATCAGTACTTTAGCATGTCATGAACATGATAACACGTTTACACATGCAGACGTTAAGAGATAGGCTAATACATCCGCTGAAATAGCTACCACATGATTATATGTGGAGCACGAAATTACGGTAAATTGAATTAAACTCAACATGTTTGTTGTCAGCAAGATACTATTACCATTTGTGAGAAACTATAGACTTTACGAAATTCTCTGAACATCTTGACTTCTGATCAAACTCATGAGGCAATCTTAAGTAGAGTCATTCCGTTTTTATCAGATTTTTGTTTATTGTATTGAGCATGCTAGTTCCTTCCCTGTGGTAAGGGAGTGAGAGGCTACATTTACCGTCAATGCTTGGACTCCATTGTTTTTAAAAAGAGCATGAAATGATGCTTTTGTACGATTGTATTCGATATTTTGAAAGCAAAGTTTGTTTCCTTGTTAAAACCGTGCGAGTATGGAAACTACTATCTGTGAATATTATCAAACTCCACTGATTGGCTGATATCGCAGAACATCAAACTCTACATTTTACAACAATCTGCACTTTTCAACGCAATTGCTGTTTTCGTGTATTGAATTAAGGTTCTAGAATATCAGTTATTCATGATTATTATGATTCCCGCGAAATTTTTTGTCTGAATAAAGAAATTCAGGCTTTCATGTCAATCCGTATAAAATGTGCGAAATAATCGTGTGAGGTTATTCGCAAGCTGTAACATGATTGGTTTATATCACAACATCACATTTGTAGATATTATTTCTCAACAGTTGTAGGTAGACCTACTGTATGTACATGTAATTCAAGTTTTGTGGATAAATTTCGTAGGTATGATCACTGTGAATAGAGCGGATGTATTTTATAAGTTGAGTGCCGGCATGTTTCTTTCTTGTCATCTATGGTTATAGGAATCTAGTTTTCATAATTTTCAGTCAAGTGCATTAAGACCACAACTGCGTTGAAGAATGTATAACCATAATTTTGGTAATTTGTGATATTAACCAATCATATTACTGTGTATGTGTTAAGTATATTGGCCTATATTACTGACTTTTGCCGCTGCTTGCGCATTATTTTTCCGCTTGGGAATAAACCTGGCACAATATTTACACAAGATGATCAAGTTAAAATTGATTAGACCCATAGTGCACGTCGGATAGAGCGCCACCTGGTGCATGCGTCAAGTGTATTTTTTCATGCAAATTTCAATCATGATTAGGCAAAGCGAACTGTTCCAAGCACAGTGCTAGGGCTTCCAAATAACAGACTCGACATCTTTTGGAAGATAATGGATTTCCTACACGTGTGGTAATTTTTGATGGATAGTGATCTAGCTGAGGATTTGCTGGCACCGCTGTTAAACGAGGACGACCTCCATGTACACTGTCTTGTACACCACCTTGAGATATCCAATAACCGACAGTTTTGGATGGTGTAGCCGAGGTATGTCACATTTCCACCTGGATGCCGGTAAACTATGCAAGAATTTCTATGAATTATATGAATCAGATGCAATTCGTAATACCATGTGCAGGAGTTCCTGTTAAAGTTGTAGTGATGCATAGAGGCATCCAACAAGTCGACAACTCCCATATTGGTATTGTAACGAAGGACGAGACTTGGGTTTAAAACTCCAACACGACTTTATGGTCGGTTTCTTGTTCAGAGCCATGGCAAACAGAAATGCAGCATTTTGTAAAGTCTGTTTCCGTAATGCATCTTTATCCATGATCGAACCTTCACCCTCATCGTACGCCTGTCAAACACGCCTGTCAATTTTTTTTCTCACTTATATTTACACAGTACTTTTTTTCATTACCTACCATTTGAATATATTCAACATTTACATTTGTGTTTTATTTTTTATTTTTCACATTGGTTTTACTTACTGAATAGTTTGATTTGTGATTTAATTCATTATTAACTGTGTTTCGCCTAAGGTTAGCCCTTGCTAATTTGACGATATTATTCGACCACAGTTTCAAAGTAGAAAATATTTCATCTGTTAAAAAGAGATTGATAAAAAAGGATTGTCGTCTGCGTTTTCTGCACATTGTATCGACGGATTCAAGCCGGTCAATCCTGTAAACTCAGGCAAAGGTTCCGGTCTGTGATCGTTTTCACCAAGTCGCAAAATGCCAGCCGTGTCAGGGAGTTAGATATGATGTTATTTTCTCATCTTCACTGTCAGACGTCTATATTTCATCACTACCGCTTTCACCATCATCAGTACCGACAGCCGCATCATCAAAACCTAAGTTTCGAATCGCAGCCATGAATACATTTCTGCGTGGTCTTTGCGAAGCCATTTCAATCAAAATAGTGAGTGATTTAGTAAAATGCAACAAGATTGTTAGTTTCATCAACTCAGTGAACTTTAATCAAATATATAAACCTGAATCTTCGCATTGAGAGACACAATTTCGTTACATAAATTGCATAACATTATCAACATGACGGGCACCGCCAATCATATTGTCTGTCGAATGTTAGGGAGCGCGATCACATTGATCTGCTATGCATTAGCATCCGTGTCAACTGATGCGAAAGGGTTAAGCGTATTTCGTCGGTGTACTGCATCTGGAGATCATTACTCCTCTCCCTGTGTTTTAGGGAGATAGTATGCTAGCTCTGACAATACTGGTTTGTTCTTATCCGCCGAGTTTGATTTTATTGTATGAGCTGAGTTCTCCACCCATCAGCGCAACAATAAAAGGTCACCCAATCGGCACGTTTGGACCAACGTATATTCCTAGTTAAAAACTGGAACATTCTTGAACATTGTGTGACGACTAGTTTCCTGGGATGCTTGTGATAAAGTAAATTAGGTATTTAAGCATCTGATAGGTTGGGAATTGCAATTGAGATGATAAAGACTAGTAGGAGACTGTTATACAAGAGACAGCACTTGTTCAATAAGTTGTCAATATCCGACAAGGTCATATCCTATGGATATAACTACTTGTCATCGATCTGAGAGGGATTGAGCTTTCTGCAGATATCATTCCGTATCACATCAAAATTTACTTTTATTCGACATTTTGAGTCTCAGCATTTCATGAATTCACGCGTCTTCTGGTAGGTAAAAATACTGTCAGTTTTGTTGTAGAGACCACTTCAGAGAAAAATGCTTGGAGAAACTCACAGTAACAGAAGGAATACATACGTGCGGATATTTTAAGAAAAATATTGTATTTTAATTAACGCTGTGTGACATTTGACCATGTCTGAAGGACATTTTTCGAAAAATTCGCTAAAAGACTTCAGATTCCCCTAAATTTCTGGGCAGCAACACTTCTTTCAAAAATTATCGCCATATTTCAATCATTTTTCAATTGTTGGCCCATGGATGGCACTTACAATCGCAAACATTGACTTGATTCAACCTTTACAGAAATGATTACTTTCCTCGTTCAATCACAGACCGAGTTCACGCGCGCGTGTGCTCATGATTTCCAAGAATTCGTGAATGGCTGACTGCTTGGCGGTGCCATTTAGTGCATGCAGTCGACATAGGAAATCTCCGTTCTATGCGAGGATCGCACGAAAGTATATTCGAACTCGGTGATTAGTGTCAATTCAATATCCAACTGTTTGTTAGTGAAATTTAAATAAACGAATACACAACGTCAATATTCCCCTAGGTCCTCCATGAAAATGTAAACAAAAGGCTCGCACACTCACCGATTAAATGTCCCTAAACATTTCATTAATAACACATGCTGTCATCAGAAGACAGCAAATTATGTAAAGCGCAAGTCTCATCATGAATTCAGCAGCGTAATCGAATTTCAAAAATTGAATTTAATATTCCAAAAATGATGCAAGACAAATTCTTAGAAAACATTTCAGATGTTGAAGTTGTACATAACTCGATGAAATCTCATTCGAAATAGACTTTGACTGTCTGATGTGTGTCTCAAGTAATTTCAAATGATGTCTAGAAGATCTCTGAGCTGAATGGTTTGCTGGGGTAGAGTGCTTTGAAAAATGCAGCTATCTGTCGTCTTGAGTGTGTTGATTTCCGACTCTCACACGTTTCAGATGTTGAAGTTGTACATAACTCGATGAAATCCCATTCGAAATAGACTTTGACTGTCTGATGTGTGTCTCAAGTAATTTCAAATGATGTTTAGATAATCTCTGAGCTGAATGGTTTGCTGGGGTAGAGTTCTTTGAAAAATGCAGCTATCTGTCGTCTTGAGTGTGTTGATTTCCGACTCTCACACGTTTCAGATGTTGAAGTTGTACATAACTCGATGAAATCCCATTCGAAATAGACTTTGACTGTCTGATGTGTGTCTCAAGTATTTTCAAATGATGTCTAGATAATCTCTGAGCTGAATGCTTTGCTGGGGTAGAGTGCTTTGAAAAATGCAGCTATCTGTCGTCTTGAGTGTGTTGATTTCCGACTCTTACACGTTTCAGATGTTGAAGTTGTACATAACTCGATGAAATCCCATTCGAAATAGACTTTGACTGTCTGATGTGTGTCTCAAGTATTTTCAAATGATGTTTAGATAATCTCTGAGCTGAATGGTTTGCTGGGGTAGAGTGCTTTGAAAAATGCAGCTATCTGTCGTCTTGGGTGTGTTGATTTCCGACTCTCACACGTTTCAGATGCTTTGCTGGATAGAGTGCTTTGAAAAAATGCAGCTATCTGTCGTCTTGAGTGTGTTGATTTCCGACTCTCACACGTTTCAGATGTTGAAGTTGTACATAACTCGATGAAATCCCATTCGAAATAGACTTTGACTGTCTGATGTGTGTCTCAAGTATTTTCAAATGATGTCTAGAAGATCTCTGAGCTGAATGCTTTGCTGGGGTAGAGTGCTTTGAAAAAATGCAGCTATCTGTCGTCTTGAGTGTGTTGATTTCCGACTCTTACACGTTTCAGATGTTGAAGTTGTACATAACTCGATGAAATCCCATTCGAAATAGACTTTGACTGTCTGATGTGTGTCTCAAGTAATTTCAAATGATGTTTAGATAATCTCTGAGCTGAATGGTTTGCTGGGGTAGAGTTCTTTGAAAAATGCAGCTATCTGTCGTCTTGAGTGTGTTGATTTCCGACTCTCACACGTTTCAGATGTTGAAGTTGTACATAACTCGATGAAATCCCATTCGAAATAGACTTTGACTGTCTGATGTGTGTCTCAAGTAATTTCAAATGATGTTTAGATAATCTCTGAGCTGAATGGTTTGCTGGGGTAGAGTGTTTTGAAAAATGCAGCTATCTGTCGTCTTGGGTGTGTTGATTTCCGACTCTCACACGTTTCAGATGCTTTGTTGGATAGAGTGCTTTCATAAATTCAGCTATCTGTCGTCTCGAGTGTGTTGATTTCCGACTCTCACACGTTTCAGATGTTGAAGTTGTACATAACTCGATGAAATCCCATTCGAAATAGACTTTGACTGTCTGATGTGTGTCTCAAGTATTTTCAAATGATGTCTAGAAGATCTCTGAGCTGAATGCTTTGCTGGGGTAGAGTGCTTTGAAAAATGCAGCTATCTGTCGTCTTGAGTGTGTTGATTTCCGACTCTTACACGTTTCAGATGTTGAAGTTGTACATAACTCGATGAAATCCCATTCGAAATAGACTTTGACTTTCTGATGTGTGTCTCAAGTAATTTCAAATGATGTCTAGATAATCTTTGAGCTGAATGGTTTGCTGGGATAGAGTGCTTTCATAAATTCAGCTATCTGTCGTCTTGAGTGTGTTGATTTCCGACTCTCACACGTTTCAGATGTTGAAGTTGTACATAACTCGATGAAATCCCATTCGAAATAGACTTTGACTGTCTGATGTGTGTCTCAAGTATTTTCAAATGATGTTTGGATAATCTCTGAGCTGAATGGTTTGCTGGGATAGAGTGCTTTGAAAAATGCAGCTATCTGTCGTCTTGAGTGTGTTGATTTCCGACTCTCACACGTTTCAGATGTTGAAGTTGTACATAACTCGATGAAATCCCATTCGAAATAGACTTTGACTGTCTGATGTGTGTCTCAAGTAATTTCAAATGATGTCTAGATAATCTCTGAGCTGAATGGTTTGCTGGGGTAGAGTGCTTTGAAAAAATGCAGCTATCTGTCGTCTTGAGTGTGTTGATTTCCGACTCTCACACGTTTCAGATGTTGAAGTTGTACATAAGTCGATGAAATCTCATTCGAAATAGACTTTGACTGTCTCAAGTAATGTCAAATGATGTCGAGAATATCCCTGGGCTGAATATTATGTTGATGTAGCATAATGAGTATATACCAGTCTTCTTCTCTTTTTGCTGATGCTGTTTTCCCGTTTTTGGGTTTTTGTTTTTTGTTGAAGTTGTCTGCAGCTCGATGAAATCATTTCAGGTACATGCTTGTGTCTATTTGCCTCAATGTCTCGGATTCGTTGATCGGAGCTGAGTCGACTGCCTGTTTTTCTCCTGGATTGACCTTGTTTCCATTTGAATTTGATTTTATGCTGAAATGCTCCATAATAGTTGAAATCAACGTGTACGTATAGGAAATCCACACCTTACTCTATGATCTGATGTGAGAGTCGATTTAATTATTATTGATGTCGATTTCCTGTTTTTCATCCGATCATGATAGGAATTTCAAATAGCTCTCTTTTGAATTCTACAGTTGCGACTGAGCTCATGGTTGCTGACATTAATCAAACAATTATTGTCAACGTTATGAACGTCCGTATTAATATTTTTAGAGAATTTTTTGTGGTTGTAGATTTCCGGTGGGTTGTCGACTTCCTGTTTCTACAATTATATGTGAGTCCGTACATTCGCCGCCAACTTGATATTATTGAGGAGTACGTGACATTAAATATGGACATTCCTACTCCTCTTGCTCAAGAGTGGAAGGCGAGAGATGACAAGGATACTCCCTATAGAAAGATTTGGGATGGTAATCACATTTGCCTACCGGTATCACATTGGTGTACTTACTATAAGAAGGAGGGAGATCATTCAACATCCATCACATGCGACGAGCTCGGAGAAGGTACTTGGGATATGATTTTCAAAGTGAATGGGCTATATTATGGTCGGAACAAGGATAATAAAATAGCCTCTCTCTCCATGCATATGGAATCCATCCTATATATTCCAAAACCACCCAACGTGGATGACATAATTGATGAAATCCTTAACAGCAGTGGTACGAAGCGCAAGTCGGAGAAGAATGCTGCCTCAAAACGCAAATCAAAGAAGGAGAATTACTAGTCCTTTCCTAACTCTACCCTATGACAATTCGCTTATGTGCTTTGAGTGTCGTAGACGTGGTCTTATTAGATACATTTTACTTCTTCGTTGCCATCATATCATTTGTGTATTTTGTCGTGAAAAGCATCGATGTAATTCTTCATTTTGCAATATGTTATAGAACGTTTCCTTAGATGTGTAAATTTCCGTTTTAGGCTTCTATCATCATTTTTATGGATTGTGAGGGTGAACCTGTACAGGAGCTCAGTGCTATTGCTATGAACAATTGGACATATCAGATTGTTAGTGTCTATCATCAACATGCCAACTGCGATCCCAATGCTGATCAATGGGCGAGAAAACACATTCATGGACTTAATCTGAAATATTTGCAAGACTACGGCTTTTCCTGTGACAGTGCTCTTCTTATTGACTTTAAACGATGGTTAGCTGCTTTCAATGTTATACGCATCTTTTGTAATAATCCTGGTAAGGAGAGGAAAGTATTTCCCAATCTAATCATTGATGATATTTTGCTCCCGCCTTGGGATAGTAGAGTGAATCAACATTATCATGAAGTCACGAAACGTTTCAAGGATTTGTGTTCCTATTTTGTCTGTTCGTTGTAGTAGCTACGTTCATAACCAATGCTTCTTTCCTCGTTACCTCAACACTGCCAAAGTCCTGTATGGTTATCATTGCTCGCTGTATGATAGTTACCAGCTGCATCTATTTTATCTGTTTCAAGCCATTGATTTATAATGCATGCTTGTTACAGTTATTCAATAAATGTTACTATGAGAAGAGTTGTTGTTTTCATGCAATGGATGGGTTAGATAAAGGGCGATCATGTCTTTCTCAAACGACTGCGGAACATTACATTTTCATAGGCAAAGTTTAAAAGGAGCTGTTCAAGATTATGTGATAAATTTTCATAAAGATGAGACCGACATCGAAGCAGTGGTCGATGATGCTAGCACTCTTTTTCTAGAGTTAATGAATACATTCTCTGATAGCATTGTCATGGCGCGATTAGTTGCGAAAACTAAGTTTAGTCATTTTGGAAAGGAAGAGGTGGAAAGTCGCTCTTTCCATTTTGCTTCTTATTCAATGGAAGTGGTAGATCACCCCGAAGAATTTTTTAAAAGACATATGATAAAAATTGCTGAACGTCTTAACGCATTTAACCATCATGGTAGCAGTCTAGTGACTGAAGCGATTTCAGATATTCACATTCAACTTTCTATAAAGAAAAATTGAAAATGCAGTGGTACTTGATTGTAGCACAACTGGATTTCGAGCTATGCCTGCTCACTCTCGAAGTATATTCCTTCTGTACATGCGTCTATTATTTAGAAAAGACTAGCAAATTCATATCTTCAAAAAGACTTGCTATAGACGTTACCAGTAACGGTGAAACTATGTGTTGCGATGCATGTAAGCGAAAGGATGGAAATGAAAAGCGCATCTTCAACAGATGTAAGCATGCTTTTTGTCAACGCTGTTTCATACGTAATTGCATTCAACTTTGCAAATGTAGCCACTGTGATATTGCTCATTTCGAGTGTCACTTATGCCGCAATAGTTAGTACCTATGCAAATGTGGTAAAGACAGGTTTTAGCAAAGACTAACGCGGAAAATGGCGAAACGTAAAAGTCAAAAGTCTTCAAAGTTTTCTTCAGCCATTCAAGCTCTCCGACGAATGAAAGCAAATCAGCGATACAATGCTATACGACATGCTAACGATAAATTCATTCGTGAAATTATTTCTCATGTGAGAAAGTTGAGGACGAAGAAATTAGCACCAAAACAACGAAAGTTACTTAAGCGATATGCTACGAAATTGCGTTTCATCTCCAATCCTAAAGTCACCCTTCAAAGAAAGAGGGAAACTCTAACACAAAAGGGCGGTTTCCTTCCAGCGTTACTACCGATGCTAGCTCCTATCGTGGGCAACGTATTGGGTAATATCTTTGGCTCTAGACGTTAATTATGCAAATGTTGAATCTCAAAGTATTATAATGGATTTCAGACTTCAATGTGATAAAGTTCTGACTGTATCAGGTCCATCTCATGCAGGTAAAACTGTTTTCACGCCGAATTTATTGGATAAAAGAAGGGAGTTGTTTAAGGAACCTATCAATCGAGTGATTTGGTGTTATGGTATGTAATAACCGTCACTCTTTCAGGAATTGCAAAGTCGCAACTTTATTCGACATGAAGGAATTATTCCAGTGGATAAACTTCAATCTAATGATGTTGTTGGATTGGATGATCTATTAAAAGAAAGGAAGAATTCCAAAGATGCTACAGATATGTTCACTCGCGCATCACATCATAAAAGGTGCTTTATCATCTATATCACACAAAATTTGTATCCTGATGGAAAAGAAGCTCGTACACGAAACCTGAATAAACACTATTATGCTATTTTCAAGAATCCGCGAGATAAAAGTCAATTTAAAATTTTAGCGCGACAAGTTGCACCAAGAGGATCAAAAGCCTTAATTGAAATTTTTCAAGCAGCTACTGAAAAACCATACGGTTACTTATTCATTGACTTTACGCAAGAGTGTCCGGAAGAATTTAGATTTCGAAGTGATATTTTGAAAACTCCCATGATTATCTACAAACTATGAGTTCTTATTCTCGCTTGATTGCTATTCCTCAGGATGAATATGTACAATTGACTGCTATACAACAAGTAAAGCAACCTCTTGCAAATCAAATGTATAGGAAAGAATTAGATTATCAGCAAAATGTTCACATCAAAGATCCACATCGTGCTGTATTATTACAATCGGAAACTGTTGAACAATTGAAAAATTTGAAGAATAAGATGCGTGACTCTGTGTCGACTGCTACACCTTTAGCATCTCGTGCACATGGGATATCTCTTTTCCACAGTATTGAACCCCACCTCAATGTAAATGATAGAGGAGAAATCATTACAGATGAAAATAAAGTGATGGATGCTTCACGTTATGAAGACTTGATTCAGTATGCGACACGTAGAAAGCGCCGTCAGGGCTATGTTCAACCTGGTTGGACATACTTTCTTAAACTATTGAAAAGGCATAATGTGCCAAAATTTGCTTTGAATAATGAGACATTGAAAGAACTTGATTCAACAGTGGCTACTGCTCCAATGCTTCAGACGATGAAAATGCCAACAAATTGGTTTAAGACGTCACCTGATACATCCCCTCCCACACTCACTAAGCAAACAACAGGAAGAATTCGACGTAGATCTACGCCACCACTAAAACTAGTAAAAGGAAAACGTAAAACAGCTCCTCCCAAGAAATACATGTTCTCAGACTATTAATATGAAGCAGATGTGTTGCTTGCCATGTAATGAGCCGCCAGAGGTGAATGTCGTTGTCACTTGCACTTGCTGCGCCAGCTCTCACAATGAAACCCCTAAGCAATGTGAACACGATCGCAAAACCGCTAAAGCTAAATGCTGCAGTTGTTGTAAATGTAGAAAGGCAAGAAAACAAAAAGATGAGAAGGAGGAAAAAGAGTCAGTCGTCATCGACTGAACGTTTGAAGTCAATCTATTATGATGTAAAACATCCGGCAGGATTTGCATCTATCAAGAAATTATCAAAAGCGAGTGGTCTTCCACAATCACAAGTGAAACGATGGTTAAAGGGTCAGGCTACATATACACTCCACAAACAAGCGAAAAAGAAGTACCGCACCCGCCATTATATTGTTCATGACATCGATGAACAGTGGCAAGCAGATTTGTGTGATGTTGCCTCCATTTCAAAACATAACTCGGGCAATAACTTTATTTTAACCGTCATTGATATTTTCTCGCGTTATGCGTGGGCTCAACCTTTAAAAACTAAAGAAGGGAAAGCAGTAGCAAAAGCATTCCAAACAATTTTTCGAGAAGGTCGCATTCCAAAAAGAATTCAGAGTGATCAAGGAAAAGAGTTTGAAAATCATCATGTGAGAAGATTATTTGAGAGGCATGACATTGAGTTGTTTAGTGTAAAGAGTGCTTATAAAGCTGCACTCGTTGAACGTTTTAATCGCAAATTAAAAAATCGCTTGTGGCGACATTTTACTGCCAACTTGACACAAAATTGGACAAAGGTTCTACAAGATACACTGCATGCCTACAATCACTCTATCCATCGTTCTATTGGACTCAGACCAGTAGATGTAAATGCTGACAATGTAGATAAAGTGCGCGAATCATTCCAACGTAAACGCACTCATGTGAAAAGTGATGTGAAAATTGGTGATAAAGTTCGTATCTCAAAAGTGAAAAGTGTTTTTGCCAAAGGGTACCTTCCGAATTGGACAGAGGAGGTATTTACAGTATCAAGGATTAATCAAAAAGACTCTCCCACCACCTACAAGTTGAAAGATTACGATAATGAAGAAATTGAGGGTAGCTTTTACCGCGATGAGATTGAGGTAGTCACTGAAAGTGAAACATATTTGGTAGAGAAAATCATTCGATGTAAAAAACGACAAGGTGAAGAATGATGTCTTGTTAAATGGGCTGGTTATCCTTCAAGTATGAACTCTTGGATGCGTCGTGCCTACATCTTTTATCTAAGTGATCGACAGTGACTCATGCAAAGTTGTAACTAACAATGTTTAGGGTTTGAGCTATGAATCCAACTGCCTCATTTTATTCACGACCCTCCTATGTGAGTGGTGGAGGACAAGTTTACATCGGCGCTCGCCGCCAACGTGGAGGTAGGATACTTGGTGCACTGAAATCTGTTGTAGCACCTCTCATATCCAATGTCGGTAGATCTTTAAAACGAAATGTTTTAAGTAATGCCGTTGGCTTTGCTGGTGATGTTGCTAGTGATCTTTCCAGAGGTAGAAGTTTTAAGAGCAGTTTGTTGAATCGTGGGAAGGAACGCGGTTTAAAAACATTGAAGCAGACCTTTGCTGGTGTTACTCAAGGAAAGAAATCGCCTAAACGAATGAATAAAGGAAGAAGGAAACATCGCGGAGCTGGTAAGGTGCGATCTTCAGTCAAAAGGCATTCACGCAAACGTCGCAGAGGCTCTAATCATTCATCAGGCGCTAAACGACGACGCTGCCATAACTTCTAATCATGGAGTGTAAAACGTCCGGTTTTTGTTTGTTTGATCAACAAGCCATACAGACAGATATTCTTAGTTCAAGTATTGTAGATTATCATCCTCGAACAGCTGAGAATGCTGGCCCCATTGAATTTGTTATTCCTGGTGGTAGTGATGACTACATAGATTTGAGTTATGCGATGGTTGATTTGAGGTTTAAAATTCAGCAAGCAGATGGAACTGCTATTGACGATACACGTAAAGTTGGACTGAACAATTTACCATTGACTACATTACTTCGCGATGTTTCTCTAACGATTGGAGAGCAGCAGGTGGAAGGTGGTCAAAGCGATTATCCCTATAAATCATATTTCAATCATGTATCACAGTTTCATCCAGCAGCACGAAAAAGTCATATGGAAGCCATGGGATGGTACAGAGATGAAGCAGGAAAATTTGATGTTGAAACAAACAGTGGCTTTGTAAAGCGATCTGCAATATGATTAAAGATAGTAAAGTATGTCAGCTATATGGTCCGCTGAATTTAGACTTCTCTAGACAGTCAAAGTTTTTACTCTGTAATACCAGCATGCGACTCAAGCTGACATTGAATAAGCCTGAATTTGCGCTGAATGCATTTGGTAAAGTTGACAATTTTAGAATTCATGTGGAAGATATTGCACTTTACATTCGTCGAGTAGTACCGAATCCAAGTGTCATTAGAGGACATGCTGAAGGTCTTAACCGCCAAAATGCCATTTACCCCGTTCAGCATACAAAGCTTCTCACCTTTACAATTCCGAAAGATCGAAAGAGTTTCATGAAAGATGGCCTCTTTCCATCGGAAGCACCGAAGCTCCTCATGGTGGCAATGGTTGAAAATGATGCATTTAATGGTAATATAAAGAAGAATCCTTTCAATTTTAAACGCAATCAGTTAAGTGAAATTGCTTTACGTGTAAATGGTGTGAGTCATCCTGGTCCACCCTACAAACCAGATTTTGCTGCGGATCAATTTATGCGCAGTTATGTTGATTTTATGGATGTCTTTGGTTTTTACAATACGGATGACACCAACGGACTCACTATGAAAGAGTTTAAGAGTGGATATACTATTTATGCATTTGATTTGACTGCTGACAGCGATATTAGTGCACCCTATCGTCAAGCGAACGTGCCTCATAATATTCGTTTGGATTTGACGTTCAAAAGAACACTACCTGAGACGATCAATGTATTAATTTATGCAGTCTTCGATTCAAACATTGAAATTACAAAGTATCGTGACGTGATTCTTCAGTATAATCGTTAATGAGTTGGTTGACTGCTGACGATATTAAGACTAAAGTGCAGCGTAATGCAGATGAAGCGACTTTGAAAGCTTTCGATAATGTCTATTCGCTCGATACCTTACCACCTGCAGTAAATCACTATCTCATCTTTATTGTGCTAAACACTCATTCGCAGAATTTAGGCGGTGAGCATTGGAAAGCGATCTTTATTGGAGAAGACCGACGTGGTGAACTATTTGACTCTCTTGCTCAACCTCCAAATATACCAACACAGCAGTGGTTGAGAAAGCATACTCGTCAATATCAACGAAATGAGCGCATACTGCAACATCCACTTTCATCAAGTTGTGGTGGTTTCGTATTGTACTTCATTTTAAAACGTTTGCATGTACGTCGATTTAAATCTGTTATTCAAAAGTTTTCATGTAATCCATCTTCCAATGAAAAGATGATTTGTATGTTCTATAATAATTTGAAATAAAAAGCATCATGTTGGAATAAAAGTTGTTTTTATTTTACAATCCGCTGGGTACGTACATACTCGATGAGATAGTCTAGGATCACATTTGCTTGTACATGAGATTTTAGTCCAGTAATGATCACTTTACTATTATGAAACATTGCAACATGCACAGGTAACCAACAACTAATGAGAGCTGCAGGAAAAAGTTCGGGTTCATAACACAAATTGTAACTGCTGGTATGAATCTTCAAAAATGATACACTTTCACTCAATTGAGTAGAGATCACCATATTGTCCACAGTCAGATTCGACATCACACACCTCTCCCTCTTCCATGTCCGACGTAGTAGTCTCTGTAGCTCTAAGCGCATTGACTGCGCCGATGAATGAGAAAGGGCGCCGAGAATCTGTACAGTCCCATTTGAGAAGAGTTGAAGATTCCGTGAATTGTTCATCTTCACCACTAACATTTGAGGTCGGCCCGGGTAATACTTGCTGTTTGGAAGGTGTTGGTGTAATGTTGTGAGATCGATTTTGGTGTAGAGTCTGAAGCGACGGAGAATGTTGACGATGGTGTAGCGATGGCGCTTCATGATGAAAAAATGAGTAAATTCAGCGATGTACCTTCCTTTTATACTTTTCCCAACTACCTTGATGAAATGTGAAGTTAGTATGAAGTTGGGAATGATAGAATTGAATTCGCCGTTTGTTGACGCGCAACCAGATGCGATTTCCAATACGTGAATGTCTTTTCATATAGAAGTATTTCAAATCCTTCATGATATGATGTAGAGATTGAAAATGACGATAAGATAAAGCAAACTCTCTTCTCACATTTCCAGTTGAATTTTTGAAATAGACGTTTCGATCATGATCCGTTTCAATACGTTGTAGGGAATCTAATTTCCAACTCATGGTGCGTGGTAGTCATGTCTAATTAAGATTTGCATAGTAGGGCGATGAACTCACGACGAATAAATGACATGATGGAGCGATGTATGTATCTTCTATACTTCTCCCAATTGTATTTGCGAAATGAGAAACAGTTTGCGGAATGAGAATGGCAGATTTCAATTTCATTGTTGCAACGTTGAAGCCAAACTTGATCACCCAAGGAGATGAATCTTAATGTTTCAAAATATTCCAAATTCCTCATGATATCATTGAGGTTGACAAATTGCCGCCATGTTAATGTAATACCTCTTGATGTATGACCATGAGAATTTTTGAAATGTACGTTTCCATCACGATCAACTCTGATATACTGTAGAGAGTCCAAAATCCAAGTCTTCATGATGTTATGCAAAGCCGCAGATCAGCAATATAAAAATGTCGTTTTATCATATTTTACTTAGCACGGCCGCAAATAGATTTGCTAGTAATCGAGCCGCACTCTTTTCTACTCCCATTGATCATGCACAACAGCTAAATGGGAATTGGGAAGTGGGTGTCACTCAACTTGTTTATAGCAACTGTGTCTATACTTTTGATCATGAGGTGATGACTATTAATATGAGGCGTACAGCTGCTTATCAATGTGAAAAGGGGTGCCGAGTATACATTCCACAGTGGTCAAAGAAAGATCTCTTATCATGTAAAAAGTTTATATATGATTTCCTGAATAAAGCGTGTAAACATATTGTCCAATTTACTCCGCACAATGATGATCATAATTATGTACATCATGTAGTTGAGAAAGATTGGATTGTTGGTTTAAGTCCAAGTTTAAGAAATGATTTAGGTTACCTCGCTAGCGCCTTAACAAGCTATGATAATTATAACGTTAATTACCATCCAAGTGGCCATAAACAGTTAATATATCGAGAGGAAGCTTATTATGTAGATCTTATTCCAAAAAATGAGAAGACGTTGGTGAAGAAGATTGTGATTAAGCCAAGAAAGACAAACATGACTCCTGAAACATTATTGAAGAAATTTAATTATCTCCTTCGAGTTGATGGTAAACAAGTGGCAACATTGACTTATATCAAATCATCTAATCATATTGCAATAAGTAAATTAAATGATGATGATCTAGTATTAGTTTGTTCAAAAGATTTTCATCAGTTCTTACGACATCGTTCTGCAGCTGTTCATGGAAAATTTGATATGCAACATTTGCCATGTGAAAGGTCAGATCAATTTGATACAGAATGGACCGTATCTTTATACAGAAAGTGTGTAGAGCCCTTAGGTGGTATCTTACATGAAACAAGAGTGTTGATGCCTCGCATTATTATTTCAGTTAAATTGGTTGTAGATTATTTAAATGAAGTTAATAATGAGCAACATATTTCATTTTCTGAAAAAGAAGGTGCTTTGTCTCTAACTATAAGTGGAAAAGGTATTGAACTAATTATGGATAAAACTCTAATGGACATTTTGGGTTTTGATCAAAATATCTTTAAAAGTGGTACTGTAACCAAAGCTAGCGCAGACATGTCGCTATCGCGTCGTATTAACCATTTTCAGATATATTCCAATATTGGTGAAGATGTACGTGTGGGAGATGTTGAAGCTCCATTGCTAGCAATGATACCATACCAGCCAAAAAGCTGCAGTATTTTATCTGAGCATACTTTCAAGAAAGTGCATTATACAAAGCTGAAATCAAACCACATCCCACAAATTGATATTGCAATTTATGACGATGCTGGTGCGTTGATTCCTTTTCATAAAGATGCTGTGACAAGTATCACACTCCATTTCCGAATGAAGAGTTAATGCAAAAGCATGCTAATATATTTTTCCAATGTGATTAGTATGGAAAGTGAAAATAGAGATTCGTTTCTAATTTACTTACCCAGTAATGCTTCTATGAATAAATTTCCTAATAATAAACCATCAGACTATCGAGTAGAATTAAATCGCTCACTACATCTAGAAGGTGAATGAAAAGTAGGTGTTTCCAGCATTTGCTATGATAGCAATATTCAGAATGTGAATGATTTGGAAGAAATGATATTGACTCCTCGCACCCATGATGGAATAACGATGAATAATGCATTCCAGTTCCCATACAATTTAACATCAGATGGAAAGTGGAACTATGAATGGATTCAGATAAAATCAGATTATTATGGTCCATTTGGGAATGAGAAAATTATTAAGGCATTCAATAGTGGTAATACTTCCATCATGAAGAATAAAAATCAGAAAGCTTATGAGTTTACTATCTATCATTGGAGTGGGAGACAGTTCCTTCGCTTTCATTCTTTTACTAAAGGTCTTACACTGAGGTTGGATAATGAATTCTAACCACATCTCGGTTTTGGCCATGGACTACATCTAACGTCAATTGCTACTGCAAATGTTAAAAAAGTTTATTCAAATCGAATCAACAAATTTCATTATAAATTCAAAATATTTGATGAAGATGTTGTAGAATGTGAAGAACGCATCATTTTGAAAAAGCGTGGTGTTCAACCTTTATCACTTATTGAGTTAGTAAAACGATGGAATGAGACTGTGTGTAAGAAGTATGGAGAGAAAATTATGGCGGACAAAGATAAGTTGGTTATTCAGAAATATAATGACAAACTTACAGTTTATTTCTCTCCAACCTTGCGCCATTTTGTAAGACATTATACACCTATTATTGGAAGCGGTGTGGTGTATGCTTCTCATGAATATCACACTAAAGCTGATTCAGTTAACCTTCCCCCGACGAAGACATTTTTGCGACATCACCGACGAAGCGGGGTATTTTTTTACCCCATTCGAATTTCTCTATTTAATTTCGTAGAAATATGTTTTTAAAAAGAAAACACATTTATAGGATCAAGTTCTTTTAATAACAAAACTCAGTAAAAAAAAATTGAACCGGGAACTGCACATCAGAGCTGCACATCAGAACTGCATAGAGAACAAGTAACACTGTAACAAGTACCCCTTAGATTTCTACCTATGGGGAACCGTTAAAGAAAAAGTGTTCAAAAGGAAGCCACGCAACTTAGAAGAAATTCAACAGCACATCAGTGAAATCATTCAGGTCATAACTCAGGAAGAATTGGCTTCAGTGTTCAACAACATGAAAAAACGGATTGAATTGTGTATTCGAGAAAACGGAGGTCATTTTCAGCAATTTCTTTGACTGCTCCCACATCTTTTTGTTACTTGGTTATCATTAATACACAAATTACTTGATTTGGAATCATTTGTTTTGATTTTATATTAAGATTAATAGGTGAACAGTCACTTTTTGAACACTCTGTATATAGAGAGAGAAGCGCATGAGAACAAATAAAAGCGTCGTTTTTTTCATTTCTTACTCGTCACTCCATGCATTTGCATGCTTTACGTTGCTAAATTAATTGTAGGAGTATACTAGAATACTAAAGAAATCATTAATTCAGAAGAACATATGATCTAAAGACAAAATAATTACAAAACTAAGACCATTTTAATAAGAAAAAAACACCGACGTAGCCGACGAAGTGGGGTAATAAAATACCCCAGTGACGTTAAGGCCATTTTTTCATTTATATACATTACGTTGATCATCAGGCAAATCATTTATTTTTTACAAGTGTGTTTGGTACTTTAAACATGTAAAATATTGCCAATGAAAAATAAGTACAAATCATAAATATCGATTATCAAATACCTCTGGGGTATTTTTTTACCCCGCTTCGTCGGGGGAAGGTTAATGATGAATGGTGGGTGGACATCTATGGTGATCGCATCAAGAAAATTTACCAGTCTTATGAAGAATCTAAAGTTGCTATCAATATAATGCCGCGTCTATATCATACAGTTGAAAGCTTCATTCATGTAGTAAATCCTTATATACAACAGAAGTTGAAGCATGTGATGAAGAGTGAATATGATGTAAAGGCACACCACATTTCGTTTTCAATTGAAAAATCAACGCATTGTTCTGAAACTGGGTGATGACATTCAATGTCAGTTGAGTAAAAATCTGATAAAACTCTTTGGTTTTTCAATGCTACAAACTGTGTTTACTGCTGCGCATACGATTGGTATAGAAACACCAATGACACTTGATAAACATGAACAGCACCTTTACATTCAAAGTGATTTGATTCTATTTCTGTTGGTGAGAAAAAAGAATACATTTTACATGATTTCATTCATGATAAAGACGCTTCATATAGAATAGTCGAGAAGATGTTTGAATCTATTTTCTATCATCCCGTCGTCAAACAAACTATACCCTCTATTACTATCAAAATTACCAATGGTTTACAAGAGTGCATTCATGTCAAAGATACTAAATCCCTCGTAACTTTAGTGTTTCGGAAAACAAAGTGAAGTCATTGTGATATGTTTATTGAAATAAAAATATGTGTATGAAAAAGTCTTTTCACAGATATAGGGGGAATGGGGTGACTGTAGGCATATATTCACAAGGAAGAAACGGTCTAATGCGATACATAAAACAACCATGTATATCTACAAAAAGCAACATCAAAATACTGAGTTAAAGTTGATTATGCTAAGACGTCTCCTGAATGTGGTAGCGTGAGTTTTATTCTTTTGGGTGGAGGTATGTTTGTGTCAGGATGTCCATGTGGAAGAGATGTGTTATGTCCTATCCAACACCTCTTATCCTCCCATGCTGAAAGTGCTCGTTTCTTGAACGTGTGAGTTTTCACAGTATGAACTTGAGATTTTAAGATTGTCATATTGACAAACGTTATAGTTCTATTTTTATAGGCCTTCTTATAGGACCGATGTTTCATTTTGTGAACAATGGATTTTGATATACCTTTAGCACGCTTAATACTATCTGCACATTCTTTTAATTTCATGGAATACATTTTAGGACGGAGGAGAATCATTTCATCTATTTCCTTTCCTGCTGTTTCATCCTTAAAACAACCAAGTTTGACTTTATTATGTATGGAATAGAGTGGATGAGTGGGATTGTAGTTAGATGTGTCGAAATATTTTTCTAATGACTTAGCTACTTCATTAAAATTTAAATCTTTTTGAGTGGTAATACCTAAGAAGAAACTATCTGTATCACCACCCAACAAACGAACCTCTTTTACGAGAGGACATGGTTTTAGTATTTTATAAAAGAGTTGGTTGGTACATTTCAAGCTTAGAGTAATCTAGTACAGCTTGGCCAATATAGATGGGCTTGCACAACTCAACTTCAGATTTTATCATTTTAACACCTACAAGGTCCTCATCGATAATGTCTCTATTGATGAATAGAGGTGATGAGGTCAATTTGTGATATTTTTGATCATCAATGACTAGTTTGTAGTTCATGCGTTTTCTAACATCCTCCATCGTCTTACCAAATAGACTATTATTCTTATACTTGTAAAAATCCTTTTCAAAATTATTTTGGGCTAGTGCACGTTTTTAACTGTTACTATCTATGTAGGGTTTGAGGAAGGCTTTCTGTCTAAATTTGATGATGCGGTGAACTGACTTTAGAAGCATGCCCATTTCTAAATAGAATTTTAGTATGCAGAAGCGTACGAGATAATTTTTCTTATCATACTGGGTGAGTAAAAGTTTGCGGCATGGTTAATACCTTGGCTGTTCACACTCTGTTAAGTTATTATGAAATTGTGACATGAATGGTGAAAACATATCTTCAGTCACTTCACCAGATTCAGGTGCGAGTGGGAAATCAGCAGTTTTATTTTTGATACTATTTGGATAAATCAAATCCACTTCAAAATAATATCCCCAATCACCTTCATCTGGAATCTTCAGTATGTTTGAATGGTTGGAGTAATACTCAAGCTCATCTTGTTTTAACCAACTAAACTCGGAATGAGGTAGTGGTTTAGACAGTAAACTGCCATATAAATTACTTTGGTCATAATACTTTAGGTGGATATGATCATCACCTACTGTTTTAGATTTTATATGATGCCTATTTACAAATGTGAGACCACCGCGTATTCCGCGCTCAAATATGTTATACATCTCGGGGTCTTGTAAGAGGTGAATGGTCTCACCAGTCATTTTAAAGGCTGATTTAAAGGACATAGCTGGTAGACTGACAAAGTGGACAGGATCTAATTTGTCTTCTTCTAATGCCACTCGTCGAAATTCCTGAAAGACATCAGCCAGCAAAATGACATCTAATTCTAAGTAAGCGATCATATAATCGCCAAACGTTTTACAATCAAATTTTGTCCATGCCTCTTGAGCATGTTCATAATCCTCTACTGGACAATCTTCACCCGTCAAATCGTTTTTGAATTTGTCAATGGAAGGAAGGGTTGTTTCATATAGTTTAGACATTGAGCTAAAATACGCATAGGGAAAGACTCCTTTGCGAGTGATCATGTCATCTGTTAAATTTGGATAGTGTTTCTTCAAAGTTTGACTATGTGGAAGAAACTTGAGATTTCGAACGAGAGAAGCTAGTGACGCTGACATGAATTAAAATGAATCTAAAAATTTTATTTCGAAGAAGACTGTCTTATTTTCTTTAGTTTTATCAACTCGTACTTTTGCCGTCATTGCCATGAATTTTTCTCTCGTTTGCGCTATTACATTAAACTGCCACGATTTCATCTGGCTCGACCCTCCTTTTATGAGCATATGACTGTCATAGCTCTTAAAGTTATGAAAAATGACGGGTAGTACACGACGTCTCAACCTAAGTGAAAAGTCACATTTGGAGCAGAGTGCGTTTCTAAATTTACCAGTGATGTGATCATGATCACGCACTTTCTTGATTTTATCGTCATCAAACGTTTTATGACATTTAGGGCACGATGTGCAACTTTCGAATTTCTGTTTGTCTTCATCTGACATATGTAGTGACTTACGCTGCAATTGGGAATCATATGATTGTTGAAATTTAGCAGCTTTATCGAGAAATTCTAGAAATTTTGAAATACAATCTTCACCTTCCCAAGTACGCATTTTGTTTTGCCTATTTCTAAAGTGGTCATGCCAAACTTCATAGCAGGATATGGCTGCTGGCTTGTGGATGTTATCATCAATGTAGCATTCGATGTCTGCGTAAATGACACGCAGGGGACTTAATTCGTCACCATTATCCCTATGTGAAAATATTTTATCTTTGGGCATGCGTTCCATCTGTAATTTACCTCGCTTGCACCATTCATAATGAGTTTCAAATTTATGTTTACTCCAAAAGGAGCGGATGCAGCGGTCGCATACAAAATGTTCACCACTTTTAGAGTGTCCCAAGTGTGTATACAAGCGAGAGATTTTGGGAATACCACAGTAGTGCCATTCCTCGCTATCATCTTGTTTTACTAATAAGAGGTTGACTACACGTTCATAACAAGTTGAACGTGAATTATAGCGGGCACCCTTCAACCCCTTCTCCCACACGTGAACTACAATTATAATCTGATTATGTTTTGTCGAACGTTTCTACATCTTTGATTTTCATGTTGTCACTATCACAACCTTTAAAGTCTAGTTCATCCTCCCACTGTCTATAGCTATAGGTGCGATCTCGATGCGCGTTGATATCATCATAGTGGAGAATGGATAGGACGGCATATTTGAAACACTGCGATTTACAATTGACATTGATGACAGCTTTCTTATTATACAACGTTTTTGGTAGTTTAAATGTGCCTCGAGCTGCATGACTTTCTAATAGGGAAATTTTGAACATGGCTGAGTCCACGTCATCAAAAATGAGAGCGCTGTCGCGCTGATTGAACTTATCTACATTTGATTTTAAACATTGAATATGGAAATTTAGCCAAGACTCGCAGTCTACAACTTCGGTTGCGAAGAGGAAGGAACATGAGACTGTATTCTCTCCGTCACTTGACCCGTTTGAAAATCTATTTTAATATATTTTAGTTTGAGGTAGATGAGCGCCTTCATTCTAAAATTGTCTAAATTGTTGAAGAGCGCTTCGATAATGTTAGAATTTTGAAGGAGCCACTCAGGAAAATCTACTATTTGAGTATTGGACTCCATGCAGTAGTCGCGTACTAAATTATTATGTGAAACATTAATGAGGGAGATGGTAGAGGTACCGTTGGTGTAGTGATCATTTGCATGCGTGTGTTGAAGTCTGTGCGAAGATCGCTGAAAGTGACTATCAAAAGAAAGAGGGCGCAAATCGCAAGGAAAGGAGATGTCATCGTCAGAATCAACTTCACCTCCGGAGATTGATGCCGCTTTGCGTTGACACACACGTTGTTTGATGTGTCGAAGGAGACTGTGCTTCCTTGTAAACATATGTCCGCAGTCGGCACATTCCCACTCGTTGCCTTGTCGCGAGAGTCCTGAGCTGGAACTCACATCACCTGAAAGAGAAATCATTCTATCATCTTTGTTCAAGTCTCAGTGTATTGTTACAACCTACTTTGACTCAACAACTCTAAACTTTCCTCGAGAAGGGAGGGCTTTGGTGATGAAGTAGATGCCTGAAATTGAGGAAGATGCTATTAGCCACACGTTTGAGGGAGATGAGAGAGGAAATCTTCAACTTACCATTTCAAGGAAATTATGTTTAAGGTTGATTCTTCAACAAGATAGAGACTTCACTCAAATAATACGTCTCAAATTTGGAATTTACTAGAGAACAGTCCACTTACACGTCTCAAAGACAGAGTGAAATGACACGAATGTCACATTACATATATACTTTCATATTCATCATTCATTGGCTGTTCATTCTGATTGGTTGCTTGTTTATACTTAAGAATTAGAAAACATTTCAAAGTTATTATTCACAGTCAACATGATAAGCCCTCCGACAACACCGAACACTACATTGGAGTTCTCTTCTCCATGCTCATCGCCAAAGGCGCTCGTTGCACCAAACGCTCCAACGAAGGGGAAGGTGGAGAAAGTATACCGACTCGACAACATTAGAAAGTTGTCATTACCAGCGGACAACGAAGAGAGTGTATGTGAGAAGGAGTGTCCCGACTTAACAGGCGTGAGGTGGAAGTATCTGCAGTACGATACTGATGATGTGATGGAGATCACCAGCACCAAATTCCTCCATCAATTATGGGAATGGTACACCCCTAACTCCTAGCCACGAACTATGGCGGAGTGGGAGTACATCGACAAAGTGAGGCTCGCGGTAGAATAACGATTGAAGCAAGTGAACTGTTTTTGTGATCTATGTGAAGTCAGACTCTGGGACGATATTGACGATGAAGACCTTTTGAAATGCCAATAATATAATACATATAATACATGCCATAATAAATTTTTATTTCGTATTATCTTTGCTTTCATACTGACTTACTTGAATGGGGCTTCAGTGGATGATTTAACCATGTATACTTTTTCATTTGGAAATAGTAGCACACTTAGTTTAACTTGCAAATCTTATAACATTTCATATGGGTGATAATGGTGGATGAAATAGTGTTAAATAAAATTAAGATAGTTTACACTTGTGATACAGGGATAGCGATCGACTGCGATCTATGTGTAAAGAGCTTGATAGACTACAGAAGAGAGAAGTGTGTTATGTTGCGTGTGGCGCGTGAGTGTCCTCCCATTTCATTCCATTCATCAATTCGTCTCATTGATAGAGACAGGTAGAACTCATGGTTCTCATAACGTATGCAATGGAAAGTTTATAAGGCAACCTTCGACAGTTGGCTAAATGTCACCCTGGCGCGAATGCATACTACGTTGAGACAGAGGCAATCACTTGCAAACATGACGCAGAGAGGTTTAACAAGATTGACCATTGCCGAATGTACCTTGCGGTATACATAGCTACGGGTTTCACCGCCGCCCTTTACAGGAACGCCCGTCGAAAGGAAGTATTACACCGAACTTCATTTGCAACGTTCAAGTTGACTGATAGCAGATTCAACTTCATGATAGTATTCGCCAGTCTGAAGACTGCCCAGGTTCTATCATGCCTTGCCCGATGGTGGCCCTTATCAGGGCCGTTGGTTCGTTCTCGGTGACAAGTTGACTATTGGCTTGAATAGTCAATAGGCATGACAGTTAGGTTCTCGTATACCCTATACCGCCTAAGTCGTGGTGGTGCATCTGGCACCTTTCGGATGCGGGTGGTATTTGGAGTCCACACCTCATCCGTCCAAACGATCTTGATCTTCCCCTTCTTCTCACACTCCTTCTCATCCTCTTCATCCCACTCGTCGAGGATGATGAAGTCGGGAATGGTACTAGCAGGAGATGTTGCTTCCATCGTGACTTAAAATTGAATGAGAAGCGCTACAATCTTCTGGCTTATATAGGGTTTTCAACAATGAATTGCTCAACAGCGAATCAGAATGCCTCAGGGATAGCAATCGACTGCACAACGTTCAAGTTGACTGATTGCAGATTCAACTTAATGATAGTATTCGCCAGTCTGAAGACTGTCCAGGGCAAACCGCGTGGAGGTTCTATCATGTCTTGCCCCTTGGTGGCCCTTATGAGAGCCGTTGGTTCGTTCTCGGGAGTGGTGAAGGCAGGGAAAAGATTTGCAATGAAAATGATATGTATTAGAATAGGATATACTATCTTATTTGCTTTTCACTTACCAAGTTAGCCATCCTTGGGTAGTCTCGCGGGCTTCCTCACTGAAAATTTATATAGATGCCCGCGCATACAGAGAGTGACGTGGAGGCATTTTTTACTTGGATGGCCATTATAGCAGATGATCGACTCATCCAAACTTTGATTCACAAGGACTCGACCGTCCAGATGGTTATCCCGAATAGGGATGTGAAATTCAAACATTCTGTCCTCATTCAAGCGATTCCATTCATTCCTCATGCGCTCCAACTTCGCAAACGACTCTCTCTCATCACCCTGCCTACTCACACTCCTCTCCAACTCAGCATTCCTTGCTCTCAACACAGTCATCTCCTTCATCAACTCCTCATACTTCGACTCTGCCTCTCCCATTCTCCTCTCTGCAGCACTCGTCCTCTTCTCTCGCTCATCATTCTCGTCTTCCAACACTCGCACATTCTCCTTCAACTCTTTCACAATACGCCTCATACGGATATTCTCATCCGCCACCTCCTTACATTTCACCTCCTTCATTTTCAGCTCACTCAACTCGACCAACGTTCTCTCATTCACCTTCTTCAAACTTTCATATCGATCAACCAACAAAGCATGTGCCGCTTGCTGCGACACATGCTTCTTCTCCATATCCTCATCCCACCGCGCCGACTGCTTCCGTACCCCACCACCCTTCACTATTGGGGAAGATGAGCTCTGCGGGGGGTCGGTAATGACAATATTCGATACCTCCGACGAAGAAGAGCTCAACTTCCTCACACGCTTCCTCACTCGCTCCCTATCCAAATCCACATCATCCTCATCATCACTCTCAAGCACTCTCTTCCGCCACTTGTCAGCCTTCAAACCGGCCACAGCATTCCCACTAGCATTCTCAACAACATTCCCACTAGCATTCTCAACAACATTCCCACTAGCATTCTCAACAACATTCTTGACCTCTTTCTCTTTCCCCAACATTCGCTCCTTCTCAGCATTCATCAACTCCACAAATCTCAAATCGGTCACCAACCCTCCTGTACACTCACCATGCCTCAGATAGAACTCGGTCTCCTGCCCAACAACCAACAACACCCTACACTTCACACAGGCAACCCTACTCAGGATAACCATGTGGTCGGTCCCTGCCTTCTTTATGTGGTCCTTGAGACCGTCTCGGCGGTTGATCCGACCGCACACACACATTTTGATGTGAAATTTTTTGTTTCTATCGTTATTGACTATTTTTGCCGTTACTGAGATTTCTTGTTAACTGTGAGATAATGAAATTAGTTTAAGTTTTGAATCATGTAGTATACAGTAAATGAACAGGCAGTTGGCTTAAATATAAAAATGATTAGGCAGTGACGACTCGTTAGATCAATTCATGTTTGCGGTTGATTTGTGGCTTGTTCAACGCTATGAAGCGTGCTTCGGCCATTTTAGTTTGCATCGAATTCTTTTGTTTATTTAGGACAGAAAGCTGGAAATTATCGATGTTCATCATTCTATCGACATGGTCAGTCAAACTATGTTCAGATAGTGCACTTTTACGATCTTGACAGTTCAAACTACGTCTGTGTTCATCATGCCGTAACTTTAAAGGTCGGCAAGTTTGACCAATGTAATTTTTATGACAAATCATTTACTTACCCCCTTGATACTGTCCACCGTGACGAAACGCGTCGGGGAACTTTATTTTTTAAAAAAATAAATAAATCGTCTAAATTGAGGGAGAGCTATCTTTTTGTTTACAACGTGGAAAATTGCATAATGAACCTCCCGTATAAGACAACAAAAGATCATGTAGTATACAGCCTAAAGCATAACACTTAGTGAGGAATGATGGATTTGAGTGTAGTGAGTGGCACTCGATCCCGTCGATAGCCCGAAGGCCTTGTACTGATCACTAGGGAAGTGAGAGATCTTCCCCGATACCCGCTCTTTACAGCTGAAGACATCATTGTCACTGCCCCGAAGTGGTAACAGCAACGCCGAGCCAAAGGTAGTGATCAGTAGCTGGGATCTAACCCCTCAAAGCTGCCTTAGACTTAGTTAAATTTAAAATCTGATAGCAGATTTCAACTCAGCATACTTGAAAACCTTAGACTACGTGTTAAAACTTTGAAAAAACTGAAAATTAAGAATTTTTAAAAAATTCCGAATTTTTACTACTCATACTACTTTTAAAAGATTTTATCAGTAGTAAAGACACTATCAAACTCTATCATACAAACTTTGAAGTAGCAAGATAGCTTGCCTACTTCAAAAGATAGAGTCCTTTGAAACACCCGATATCGGGAGCTCAGAGCGACGACCGTCGCTTACCTCGTCTTTCGATGAAGTGATCAGACTTACGTTGCCGGGGGTTTATATATGCTCAGAAGAAAACTTAAAATGGCTCTATCTCCGAAAGTATTCATCGTAGCGACATGCGGTTTGTTGCAAACGATTCGTCTCATCATTCTCTATCATATGACACCTGAACCATTCTCATGTGACCACGGGAAGTGGGTGGGTCAGCACATGGCCATGTAACATGCCACAAGTGAAAAAATTCCTAAGTGTGGGAGCTCCAGTCTGGTGAAAATTTTGATAAATTTTAAACTTCCGAATTTCAATCTGGGACCCTTACCAAAACTTTTTTCATCACTTTTCACTGATCCCTCCTCCCCCCTACCGTTCGGAGAAATTTGATGAAAAATGTTTTGGTCAGGGTCCTAGGTCGAAATGCGACACTTTGGAAAAAAATTTTTCCCATACAAAGTCACTCTGACACTCAGGATTTTTTCAGGTGAGGTCCGACGTGAAATCTTGTAACAGCTCTAACTTTTGAAAGGCTGATCGGATTGACTCGCAACAAAAATGTCACTGAGCAGTTTTTTCTCCTCTTTCAAATGAGTATCTATAAGACAAAATCCATCCACTAGAACCAAAATTAGAAGATCGCTGCCGACGGGGGGGGTGGAAGAATTTTGGTAACCCAACTTTTGACGAGAAACACGATGGGAGTGGTCTCGCACCGAAATTCCACCCTTCCAACCTGGCCGGCACACCACGCCAACCTGGAGAGCGCACCACGAACAACCTCTTGCAACGCCGTCGTTCCAGAGGGGGGGGAGTCGGACTCGAAGAAACCAGGCGGCGGACTAGGGCCGATGCCCTAGTCTGACAGGAGGGGGGGGAGGTCGGTCGACGGCGGCCATCTTGCGCGGTCCAGTGGTGTAGATTTACTTACTACTGATCTTGTATCAGTCTGTAAACGAATCACCAGGAAATTATCCTCGCTGTGGTGCCAAGCGCTCATGGTGAAGTGAAAAGGTCGCGAAAAAGATCGTTGGACGTTGAAGAGCAACATATACCCCCTTACAGATCAAGCCGAGAATGACATTGTTTTCCTACAACAATATAGACGTCTTCAACAATTCAGATGCATGCAACAATGGGATGTTAATGGACTACTTCTGGCTGATGTCTCATGTGTTTGGTCAGAGAAATGTGCCAATGTAGGTAGGATTCATGTCTCAGTATTACGTGGACAATCTTCCTAGACAAGTTGTACATTACTTGCCTAATATGAATCAGCCCAGTACCGGATTAGACGTTATTCAAGAAACCTTATTCGTTACACAAAGGTGTGCTCAAGAATGCAGACAACCATACGGAGTGGTTACCTATGACCTCAATGCTGCTAAGCCAGCAATGCAAATGCAAGCATACGAAAAGCCAAAATATGACAACGTCTTCATCATGCCCGGAGTGTTTCATGTCGAGATGGCGTTCTTCAAAGCTCTAAGGAAGCTGATAGAATATTCAGGCGGTCCTGCGATGCTAGTAGAGTCGAACGTTCTTGAAATTGGCTCCTTAAACGGCTTCCTGAATGGAAAACATTTCATTCGATCGAAGCGACTTCATCCGATTCTTGCACTTCTATTTGAAATACTTCACTTTCAAGCGTTTGTTGATTCATGCTATGAAAAAGAAAATTTGGAAGCAATGATCAAGAATTTCAACGAAACTAAAGATGAAGATCAAAGCAAAATGATTCAATCGAATATTTTCCTCGGTTGCGTGTCTTCATATGAAGATTACACTGCGAAAACGAGATCTGGAGATCATGGTGTTACTGCACAGTTTTGGTTGATGCATATTGACTGCATACACCATTACCACAACCTTGAAAGAGCTATTCGAACTAACGACATTTCTCTGTATATTCAAAGCTTGACACCAATAATTGATCTATTTTTTGCAACGAATCATGTGAATTATTCACGCTGGTTAACGAAGTTTCAATTAGACTTGTTGAACATTGATGGCAGTCATCCTGGCCTGCGGCAGATACTGGAAAAAGGAGTATTCTCAATAAGAAGGACTTCACATCAGTTCAGCAGATGCCCAGTCGACCTTACACTTGAGCAAATAGTCAACGCCGATGCCGCTTCTAGAAGGACAGGCATTGTATCTGCTACCAACAACTACAGTGCCCGACTACGTTGGATGCTCACAAGATCAAGCCGAGCTGCCTTCATCGGTTTAGTGAAGGAAATGACCGGACTAACAACAAAAGAGGATGTCACGATTGAACTGAGACCTGCACGAGTTGAGAGAGACACAAATGATTTATGGAATGTGATACAATGCATTAAAAGGAAGACACACAGGAAAGACCGTAGCAGACGGTGTTCGAGATTGCTTGTTGAATATACCAGAGAAAGGCAAAGAGAGGCACAAAGAATTTATTCGAGAATATGAGGCAGATCCTGATCGATTCGAGAGACCAATATCAAAGGAAAAACTAATGACATTCAAGGACGAAGGCGCGAGAAGACGAAGATCAGTGGACAGGAAGATATCTGAACTGAAGTGCACCAGAGACCTGATGGGACGGCTCTTAGTACTCGCAGTTACTAAGAATCTTGACTTGGAGTATATTTTGTCATACCCATCAACGACCGTTCCCCTCTCTTTGTGCGGCATAGATGGTATGATGGCAAAGACTAATAAAAGTGCTCTTCTATCACTTCTCGAAGAAAAGGTGGAACTCCATGGGTCTCCAGGAACTACAGCAGCCTGCATTATAGATGGGAACTTTCTGCTTCACACGATGTCGTCCTACAATTTGCCAACAGCATATGGAGCCATCGCGCGAAGCTACTTAATTCGTGCAATGAATTTGTCAACCAAGCGTGTGGACATTGTCTTCGAAGACTACCTATCACCCTCCATCAAAGATTGCGAGCGAGAGCGGCGGGGTTCCCATGACAGCCAGTCGTACTTTATAGATGGTCCTGAGCAGATTCGACCTAGAAATTTCGAGAGTGTTTTGACCAACAGATCTTTAAAGAAGTAGCTCCCTTTGTTTTTAGTTGAAGAATGGCAACAGCAGGCTTATTCATTTATCATTGGTTCACGCGATCTCTACGTGGGTGTTCGTGGTCATTGTTACCATTTTTACGTTGTCAATGAGAAGGTGGTACGTGAACTTGTTGAGGACATGGTCACAAATCATGAAGAAGCCGATACCATGATATGCTTTCATGCGAAGCGAATGGACAATGCATCGATCAGCAGCAATATTGTGGTGCGTGCTAGTGACACGGACGTGGCCGTTATTCTCATGTGCCACATACCAACTTTTTTGTGCCACAGTATGGATGGATGCAGGTGGCATTGTTTCAAATACGCGAAGGTATATTAACTTCACTGCCATCGGTGAAGTGGTGGGACCACTGCTGTGCAAATCACTGCCAGGATTTCATGCTTTCACCGGGAGTGATTATACGTCAGCTTTTGTAGGGAAGGGGAAAAAGCGACCATTCCAAAAGCTGGAAAGAAATTCATTGGTGCAGTAGGCATTCATCAACATTTCAATGGAAGGCGGCGCAACAACTGAAAATCGAAAAGTGCTTTCCTCATTCACTACTATTCTATACGGAGCAACAGGACCTGATGCATCAGCATCTATCAACAAGTTCAGGTATAAGACATTTGAAAAGGTTGACGGTCCAAAGGCTACATCAAAAAATCCCTTGCAGAAACTAAAGGGTTTAGTCGCAAGCGGACTACCACCATGCCAATCAGAATTGAATTGTCACATCAACCGAAATGCTTTCATCGCTAAAATGTGGAGCAACGCTGACAAAAGGGAAATTGTTCAACATTCATCCCAAATTGACGGATGGGAATTACATGATGAGGCATGCAACCTTGTGTGGTTCGAGGGAAATCAGCTTCCAAGTTCATTGATTCCCGAAGACTTTCGAGAAAGTGATGAGGATGATGACTTCAATGTATTTTCAGGTGACGAAGATGAAGACTTGAATGGCGAGTGAACACATTCAGCTATGTACACACAGAATATAACACAGAATATACTGTTGGTTCTAAATGTTATTTTCTGATCACTGAGCTATAATCAATAACTTGACTACCATTGGGCCTAGAACTTTGAGGGTTGATACTTTCTCATACTCAGTGTGCAAAGCAATAAATAGTATAGATAGGATGCACGATTTGATATCAATTGGCACTAGTTTCATCGATGGGCTGAAATTGCTAATTAAAGTAGTTAATCAGGGCTAATTAATGACCTTCTTAAGTGACCATTCCAGGAAATAAAATTTTCTTGAGTTGCATTTTTGTAATAGGGACATCCATAGCTATCAAAATCTGTGGAATTTTTGGATGGGCTCAAATTACTAATTAGAGTCGGTTTTGGGAGGTCCTTCGGGGGATCCCCACCGATTGTTCCCGGATAGCTGGAACTTAAGAATCGACTTTCCGCCAATAGCACACCACGTCACATGAATTCCGCACCTCAAACCTTTCGGGCGTGAATTGCTAATTAAAACCCTACTGGGCTCCCGGTCTATAAAAACACGTCTATTTCCTTATCTAGCCCTTTATAATATTAAATATCTTTGGTGTCGACTCAAAAAAGTATCTGTATACAGTAAAAAATTTTATATCAAAAGATTCAGTTTTTTGCGGGGATCACGTTCCCGTGGTCCAAAACATTATTTGAGCACTTTTGAAAAATAGTCAAAATTTGCAAATTTATATACTACCGAGGTGACTCTCCTATATAAGTAGTATAAAGCAATTTGGATATCAAAAGGAATGAATATTTGATAATAAGCATCCTAACTAAGCGGAAATCAAGCTGATTATCAAGGGAATTTCATGAATATACAATTATTTTAATTTAATTATTTAATTAATTCATAATGAAAATCTTCATGAAAAAGTCGCGATATTATTCGTGCTTTCTTGGCTGAAATTTCAAGTTATTAATTCAATTTTCACCGGCTTGATTTTATGATTCACTAAATTCATGTTTCATTTCTAGAATATGAATAGTGATGTGGAACCATTTACATCTTTCAAAGTTAAATGAAATCATTGTCTTTGATTATGTGATTTTCTGCCAGTTGCAGGTTGCGTAGCGATTAATCGGCCAAAATCCGATATCGCATATAGAGCGACAAAACTGGAGGATACCGTACAGGTAGCGAAATCCGAAATCGGTCAAAATCCGATATCGTAATTAGAGAGGTATTTAGCAGGTGCAATGCCGAGACGAATTCTCGGGCATCGGCAAGGCATCGATTTTATGGGAAATCGACGCCGCGATGCCGAAGCGATCTGCTTCATGCTTCGGCCCGATGAATTTTTCACCACCGGGAAGACGCCTTACTTGCGAAGATATTATAGTCCCCGAAACCACAAACTGGCGATGATGTGAAGTTGCACCACCATCTTGAAAAATGCACGTGACAGTCAAACCAACGGTCGGAATCGATTGGATGGAGTGTGCCACCCATTATTTTGAAAGAATTCCGTCTAGTTTAGGAGAAATCGCTACTCAAAAGTTCGCCATGGCGGTGATGTGAGGTAGCACCGCCACTGATTTTTTTCCAAAATACACAATCAAAACATAAGAAACGAGAACAACAGAAAGAAGACCATCATAAACATTGTGCCAGCAAGTTCCTACTCCTATCCAAATTTTGAATCAACATTTTCCGTGGAAAATTATGGAAAAAATTGAAATTTTTGGAAAATTTTTGAAAGTTTTGATTTTTTATGATAGGCCCTATAATTTGAGCGCTTCCACTGCCGAGGCAGCTGCGTACCAATAAATTGGGTCTAAAACTCTTGATTTCATCATTATTTCGATTAAAGCTATCATAGCAAAACAATTTCCGTCCGCGGATTTTTGAACATTCCTTTGCCACCAGTGACTTGCACTAAATTGTCAGCATTTTTAATTATCACACAGACACCGTTTCGGAAAACGTGAATATATTGCTTTACAATAGGGGTATAATTTTGTGCAATGTGAAAGATCTGGAGCAAAAATAATGTACTTCATTTTGGAGTTTGCTAATTGTTAGCCTGAAAGATAAGCTAGCTTTATTATGCAGCGTTGATCAGTGATGCAAATTCTACATGTGTTGATGAACATTTTTTAAGATTTCTTTGCAACTAAGAAAACAGATGGAGAAGAGCTGCATGAGAATGGTTAACAACCGATAAAACCGGCATCAGTGATAGCATGCTGCACGATACCGAACGTGTGAGTAGGAACGTTGTCATGGATAGAATGAGGTAATGAGCAAGGCTTCCGGGTAGCCTAGCTGCTCGATCTTTTTGAATGGGAGCTGTTAGTAATGAGTGTATGTAACGGAAGACCGTTCTTCTTTCAGGTGGATCATCATTTCATCATTGACATCTATCGACCTCGTCTAAATTCTGCCTCCCAAAGTAAGATAGTCGACCGTGAAAGACGTTCGTCTCTACATAGCTGTCATTTTATCCAGTAGCTTTGACGAATATACACCGACGAATTGCACGCCAGCATTCAATCTTTTCACTGCGAAACTCAGTATAAGACATAGATGCACAATTGTGATTGATCTCACATCGAAATTCATTCGAGAATGGACGGCTGCGTTGTGAATAGAGCTGGGTGACAAAACTGAATGCTCCATTCTTATACACCTGAATATTGTTAACTATCCAACATAGCAGATTCTATTTGATGCATTGTCTTCTTCTGTGTCTATCGAAAACTCTGGAAATTCATCAAAATAACCAAAACTTTGCATGTCTTCTAAAATAGGCCTGCAGACTAATAAAAAGCGAAAACATTTTAAAACTTGGTATACCATCCTAACCTATGTATGCCAAATTAATGATTCATCATGTCAGAATTGAAAGATTTGCAGTTTTTCTACATTTGTCCGGAAACTTACTGGACGTAACACGTATATATAGAATAAGAATTCTTACCGATAATAGTACCGATTCAGCCTGTTTCCAACCGTGACTGTCACCCCGAACATGCACGTTGTGTAAGACCGAAGAGATGTCTATACTATATGCGAATCACACAATCGATTAGAATATGCCACGACGACATCGCAAATTGCAATGCTTGTCAATTATGAATACTTTTCACGAAAATGCCAATAATAAGCCGAAGATACAAAAGAAGCACGGAATGCATTGAATAATAGGGAAGGAAAATTGCACCAAAAGATCCACAAGGCAATATGGATCAAGACGGTGTCTTAATCTTTAGTTAAATTAAATCACGACACGGCTAAAAAATTCGAAGAATCCACGAAGCGGAAGAATGCATACTTCAGCAAATACCTCACGGGAAAGTCGAGTAAAAAAATTAGATTATTTAAAGTCCAGTGCGAATAAATATAAATTAATACCTAAAGCATACAGATCCATACCTCAGTGTAGAGTAGGATGCGTAATACTTACAAAAGGCTAGTCTACCAAACTTTAAGGGGACGGGTAATAAATCAAAACTAATAATCAATTTTATGTTTAAATCTGTAACTAAAGATGAGAGCTGGGCATGAAGTATGACGAGAAGCTAAATAGAAATTAAGAATGAAGAAAACCAAGAAGCACAAGAAACCAAAAACAGGATCGCTATGCACGGAGTCATCAAGGAGGAACTTTTTTGGCTGCATAAAGCAATGTTTCGACCCCGTCTCCAACCTGTACCACAGCGGGACCAGAGCGACCATATCGAATGACCGATTAGGAAAGTCTCTCCAACAAAGATCTATTCTCTCAAGAAGGAATAGATGTTAGCACCAAATTAACACAGAAAATTTCATGCACTAACCGCAGGTAAAATAGACACGACCGCACAGCTAGACGGACAAACAGGGATCGGCTATCTCAGCCATCACGTGGATCACTAGATCAGGTCTAATTAACATTCTCGCGGGCGAAACCTAAGAACTAGATATTTAGAAGATGTCCTGACTAGTCATGGTATAAGGAGTGAACTTAAAGGTTTTTCAACCTCAGCATTGTGGAGTTATTCTTCCTTTACCTTTTAATAACTCTTAATTCGCGTCTAGCAAGCTTATTTATTTGCATGCCAATATCAGTATAGGGTTCACAGTGCAATTACTGAAGAATAATAACGGAAAAAACGGAAAAATAAAGGTAAATAAAGGTAAAATATATAGGTAAAATAAAATTAAATACGTTAAGTTTGCTGCACAGCGTCATTCATGTATTTTCCACCAGTTGACGCTTTACGCTCATTATTTGAATATATGAAGCCATCCATGGTTGAAAATCTTGTTAATATTTCTTGTCTAATCCCATTGATTCACTTCATCAAATCACATTGTATTTCGTGTATCAAACAAATTGTAGTACATAGAGATCTAACGAAAGGGTTATGATTTGCAGTTAGCACATGAAATTAAAACACAAGTGAGACGCTACAAATCAACTGTCTACATGAAGGAAGAAAGTACTCTTCAACAGTTCGCGCAGACTTTCATAAAAATGATACTATTTGTCTTTGCATCACCCCTCCTCCGTATTATTGGCCTCCGTCAATCTGAGGAAGTGGAGAAACTGACTGCAATAACAAAGCAGTATAGTGAATAAAGATATAGATATGTATATATATATATATGTATATATATATATATGTATATATATATATATATATATATATATATATATATATATATATATATATATATATATATATATATATATATATACATATATATCAGAAGTTGGAATCTACTGAAGAGCCATCTTTGAGAACCAAGGGCGCGTATATGGAGCCTGTGTGCGGTAAGCTATGCTTTATAAGTTGCGAGTCATGGCCGTTGCTTTCATCCGATGAGAAGACTTGAGCGTGAGGAGATGCGAATGCTAAGGTGAATGTGTGGTGTCAGACTATCGTACAGGAAATCGAATGACAGCATCAGAAAAGCAAGGGTCTTGAGAACATCACAGACGTCACGAGAAGGCAAAGACTTCGTCGGTTTGGCCACGTGGTAAGAAGGGATGAGACAGAGTGGATCAGAAAAGTTATGTGGATGGAAGTAGATGTCAAGACAGGAGCAGGAAGACAAAAGAAGACCTGGGAACAAGTGGAGATGACCTCAAACGTGTTGGTATGATAATATTATGCAGACAGGCACCAAACTAAGGTTTAGGTTGATCGCCAATCTATTGAACGTCGCTGAATTTCGTAGAATAACGATCTATGATATCCTACCGAAGTTGGAATAAATATTTCTATCATGTATGAACCAATTCTTCTTATGCAATGATTCAACCAATACGGAGTGGACTTTGACTTCTTTGACTGACCAGAGCCACATACCCTGTAGAATATCTTTCAGACTGTCACTTACAACACAAATGCAACATGATGCATCTGCATGTGCAATAGTTTTTATTGTGGCAATCCTTCACTTGACCAAACGAACTTTGACCGTTGTGACCCATAAAAGAACTTCCGTAAAATGTTCTCTCAGACAACTAAGTACGCCTGACACTCAAACAGAACCAAGAGCTTAATTATTGTCTTCCGAAAATCCATTTTTGTACATTAAGTACTGACTTATGCAAAGGTATACAGGTGTGCCGAATATGATTGTAATGCGTGTTTGACATGACCGAAATTGATTTTAGATCTGAAATTCTAAGGATAGTATAATACTTAAAAAATAAGCATGGAAAATAAATTTCATCAAGATATCACCATTTTTGAAGAAGTTACAGATTTTCAAAAAACATGGCGTCTGCACAGATAGACAGGAGTAGTAATCCCGTGGCAAAAGGAAGGACAAAATGTGCAACGACAGCCCCCCCTCTGGAGAGGAAGGACATGGCCAAGGATGTGTTGGGAGGAATGGGTCCGAGAGGAGGAAACCGCCCCCCCCTCGACGACGACTCAACCGACCAAGTTGGTCATCCCATCGTGTTTGTCGTCAAAAGTTGGGTCGGTGAAGTTTCAGTGAAAAATCGCCCCCCCCCCCGACGACAACCGACCAAGTTGGTCGAAAAGACCAAAGTTGTTCAGAATCATGTGAAACAGACTTCTATCAAGGTTTCAGGTTGAAATTCGCACAAAAAATTTTTTCGAAAATTATCGTCACCGTGGGCCTCGACACTTAGGATTTTTTCGTGAAAAAAAAAATTTTCAAAATGCTAGAATTGAGCTCCGAGAACCATCCCATCGTGTTTGTCGTCAAAAGTTGGGTCGGTGAAGTTTCGGTGAAAAATCGCCCCCCCCCCCGGGACGAGACTTCCAACTTTGGTTCTAGTGATCGGAGAAAGTCGTGCAATAGCTCATTTGAAAGCTAAGAGTGAGACAAATTCAGTGGAAGAAACGGCTTGTTCATATCTGCCTTCGTTTACATGTGAGACGTCATTGACAATGTTGGACATTGATGAAAAACGACAGACTTAGAATTTTTACGAAAACGGCTCTAGCGGGTGAACGAAGCCTCGGAGGGGAAAACAGAGACCAGATTTGGAATCAGCGTGACATTTTACACCTGAATATCATTCATGCTATGTCTCCGAAGTGATAGGAAGAAAGATGACAGATTCAGTAGATTTTACGAATGAATTTTGTTCACTACGTTTTCATCGACAAAGTCTTCGTGGTGTGATTACACTAGACGAAATGACTTTCTAAGTCTTACTAAGTCTGATCAGATTCTTGCAAAGTCTGATAAGGACTTATTTTATTTAAGATCTTACATTTCCTGACCAGAAAGTGCCAGACTTACTAAGTCTTATATTTTGCAAAATAAGATCTTTTCAGATCTTACCAGATGATAATTGAAATAAAGAAAAGTGAACTGAAATTTCAAACTTGAAGTCCGATTACAGTGCGAAGATCAGACGATATCAATGGTTTTAGTTCTTAGATGATCTTGCCGGAACATCAGTGCACTAGATATATGTAGAGAAACGCAAAATATAAGACTTTTTTCTACTGAAAAGATTTCTAAAAATCACAAATAAGATCTTATCAGATCTGATCAGATTTGCTAATAAGACTTAGCACGACTGGTACTTTCTGGTCAGAACTTGTAAGATTTCCTTAATAAGATTAAGTAAGTCATTTCGTCTAGTGTAGGGACTACATCATCTCATTTCATCATGAAAAGGCAGACTTGGAATTTGTTGTCAATGTTGCTGAATTTTGTTCACTATCCCATCGTGTTTGTCGTCAAAAGTTGGGTCGGTGAAGTTTCGGTGAAAAATCCCCCCCCCCCCCGACAACGACTCAACCGACCAAGTTGGTCGAAAACACCAAAATTGCTCAGAAAGGTCTGAAATGGACTTTGGTGAGGTTTTCAGTCGAAAAAAAATTTTGAAAAATTTTTCACTACGGTGGTCGAAAATACTTAGGATTTTTTCAAGTCCAAATGTGAAATGTCGCTTTTTTAGCCAGCTTTGACGATTTCTCACTCAGGAATGGAAGTGAGTGAAGACGTCGGGTTTCTTTTAAGGGTAAGACTGCACTTTGTTTTCTAGGCTCCTTCATTTTGAGACCTATGGCAGGCTCCGCTTCCAAATGAGAGCTTGTTTAAAATCGAATGTTTGCGCATTTTCCAAGATTTTGGTTATTTTTGAATGGGCGCGTGTTTTAACTCGGCTTCTGGTCATCGTAGAGGGTCGCAGGATGTCTTAAATGAAAGGTGAGAGCGAGAAAACGTGACTGTCAAAATTTGAAGTCAATCGGAGCACTAGAACCGGAGCTAGAAGGCTTCAAAGTTTGATGCCTACCGATCAGCTGATCTGAAAACCTATAAAAGCACTGATCACCGACAGACACATCAGTTCATCCGTTGACTTCACAGAGGTAGGTGAACTCTCCTGAGCTCCGACACTTGGTCGGATTTCATGAAAAAGCTGATTTCAGATTTTTCGATTGGTGATATCGCCAATCTTGCCAGACTTATAGGTTAGCCAGTATAGTATGACTGATCACTTGATGATAGTAGGCCGAAATCTTTAAAGGCTTGTAACTTTGCTTCTACAAGTCCGTTTGACTTGATTCAAAAAGGTTCGATCGCTACTGATCAGACCTATAGTGATAGACTGCTTATAAACGGTTTATAAGTAGTGCTAAAATGCTGAAAATTTAAATTCACTATTTTTGATGATTTTTTCGGGGTTTCGGACCCTTCTAAATTCAACTAAGACATTTACAAAGTTGCCAGAGGCGAGCTTCGGATCTAGACTTGTTTCCTGATGTAAATAACTCCACCGACTTTCATGTAAAAATCGGGGTCCGAATACCAGCACAGTGATATGGCGCACGCTCTGTCCGCTCGAGGTTGGATTTGAGGACCGAGGTCTTGGAGTTGGGATAAGATCCCCTCTGAGAAATGCCTGTAACGGATTCATCAGCTTAACTTGTCTTTCCTCAAAGCGAAGTTGTTTTTGTGATAGCACTGGGCGACTATCGATTCTGTCTTTGCATAGCATGGGCCTTCACGACTGAAAGCCCGGTAACTGTCGATGTGATGTCCAAATTTGGTAAAAGCGTCGTTGTCAAGTCAAAAGCACGACTAAATTTAGAAAGACCAAGGCAAGGCTTTGTGTCGGGAGGGTATATAAGCCACTGCTTCTCTCTAGGCTTCAATCCTGTTTCAAGTTGCAAGACGAACGGTGAGTGCTCTGTCGAAGTTTTCTATCAAACTTTGAAATATTTAGAACTTAGGATTATTTTGTCTTAATGCAGATACACTAGTAGCCTCATATGAACGTTTTTCTTAAGCTGTGACTTTAGATGAGATCCTTTAACGATCTTCCATTATGAGCACTAAAATGTGTCTCAATTTAACACATTATTTTCTCTCTTTTCAGTTTGAATAAAGGCGAAGGAATGTAATAAGAAATTGCAAATTTTTAAGTGCAGGTGTGGCGTGCCCTTCCGCGGTGACCGTTTCAGGCGCCACGTTTTGGCGACAGTGACGAAGGGTGAGATGAAGCATGATGAGGTGTTGATGGTGATGCATTGTGTGTGGTGCGACGTTCGTTGTAGTGCGTATGATGTCGAGTTTGTGAAGGCACATGCTAATTGTCCTGTGCGAGTGATTGGGAAGGAAATGATGAGTCAAGTGTTGAGTGGTGAGCGGGGGAGCGCATTTGTTCAAGGCGAACCAGTGCGTTCAACAGTCGTGAATGTCGATTTGGATAAGGATGATGAAGTGGTGACTAAAGTAAAGAGGAAGTTGATTGTCGAGAGCGATGATGATGAGGATGAGGCTATGGAGAGTGTTGCAATGAAGAAGGGGTGTGTTGAGAGGTTGAGTGATGATGATGAACTTGAGCGAGCTGTCGCGTCGATTGAGCCACTGGCACAGCCACGGGCTCAATCGTCGCCGAGAGATGAGCGTGTGATGCCTAATTATGTTGTGAGAGTGAGTCAGTCGAGTGTGCCGAATAAAGTGGTGCTGTCGAAGAATGATGCGCTGGCGTATGGGAATGTGAGGAATGAGTGTGGCAGGTTGCGGGGAAAGTTGAATGCTGCAAAGTGTACGTTGAAAGAAGTTACTGTGGAAAGGGATCGTTTGAAGAGAGAGTCGGAGGACGTTGTGAGTGTGAAGAGAGAGTTGTTTAAGGTGAGGCAGAAGTTGGTGAATGAGAGAAAGTTGAAGGAGACGCTTGAGTCGAAGTCGGAGTGTTGTGAGAAGTCGGTCTGTCGAGAGCGTGAGTTGAAGGAAGAGGCGATGGAACGAGTGAGAGTGTTGGAGCGTCAGTTGAGTGTGCAGTCGGAAGTGTCGCCTGAAACGGTCACCGCCCTTCACATACCTGTGGTGGGTTATGTACCGGAGCGCCCATTGATTTATGGAGGTGTGACTCCGGACACAAGCCAAGAATGCTTTAACTGCACGGATGTCCGATTTTATCACATCAAAATACATCACAAGGAGGACATCCGTGTAGATTATAGAAAGCCTCACAAATTTCGTAAGTATTATGACTGGAACATAACATTATACCATCTTTCTCATTCTTACTTCTTTCATTGCAGGCCAACTGAAAAAGCCATAATCCAAACACATCCCACGTCCCGTGAACGCACCATCGGCTCTCTTACGGGCCAACCTTCTAATGCAGCGAACGTGGTCCCAAGCCCACCACATGTCTTCGGACATGGATGCAGAGGGGAAGGCTGAAAAATGATGAAATGAAATGGATGCGTTACATTCTGTGCCACACACACACACAAACACATTACAGATTTCTCTCTTCACGAGTCTGTCAAGCGCTTCGTTACTCATGGATCCTACTGAAACAAGATTCGGCAAACACTGTTTCGTATACGGTTTGCTGTGCCCACTTCCGCGAAAACGTACAAGAAAGGATGATGTATAGAAACAAAATTCTTAAACAAAGCGAAGTGTTAATAAAACTTAGAACAACAAGTAAACTCAACAAACTGTAATGTGTAATACTAGAAACTTGAAACATAAATAGCATCAAGTATGATGGCAGTGAAGTAAAAAACTTGAGTGCTGTCAACATTTTATTAGGTTGAATCCAATTTAGTTTTGGAAATAGCAATGAAAATATGGTTTATTTTATTCAAAAGCAAATGATCACCGCCACCATGAAAGTTGTCCATCTGAGAAATAATCTTCCGCAGATGACGTGTATAAAACTCAGAAGCATCAGTAACATATTCTTGTCCGTAGGAAGGAAATTGAAAATTAACACTTTCCGCTGCTTCACCTTGTGGAAAATGAGTGTAATTGACATGTGCAATTAAGTGAGCCTTGATGATACTGTCCTTGAAATAAGATATCAACTCCGTAAATATTTTTCGTGTATAGTCTAAGTATGCTTCCAATTCTGTCTCCTCCCTTTGAAACTCAAGGATGTAATCTTGTATTAAGCCTCCGAAGCTCTCTTGATGAAAACGAATCATACAATCATCATGTTTCAATGTATTGACTTCAGGTGCCATGGTTGAGTCTATTGCTAAACATAATTTTTGCCTAAGACGATTTCAATAACGCGTCACAAATGTGCGTGCGCGCATCGGGAACTCTATCTCGTCTGTGATTGGACGAGAGATCTCATCCATTCACCGCTTAGGAAAATCTTATAAAAGGCAGTGTACCAGCTGTGCTCCTCACATTTATCTTTCACAAGGTGAGTGTCGGTGAGCTCCTGCCATCAGGTTGTTTTCATGTAGTCTCTTGCTATCACATCTTCTGCTCATAAAACAGATCATCGCTGTAATACCTCCCTTGCTCGAGCGCTCCTTCGGGACGGCGGGTACTGCCGTAGAGGGATTGCGTTGCACGGGTTGTTTGTCGTTTGTTAGACCGAAACCTCTGAGCCGTTGCTCATGTTGGGCGTTCGACTTCATACTCAACGTGATGCTTTCTCTCGCCAGGTCAGAGTACTTTAGCCATTCGACAAAGGTTATTCTTTATGATATGGAGTAGAGTGAAATGTAAATCGTTAGATGTCACTTCAATGATTGTTCCTATGACAAACGTTGACTAGGCAAATATAGCGAATTTTTTTTCCTTTTCAGTGATAGAAATCTGCGTTGACAAAGTCTAATTAAACCTTATCTACCAAAATGGAGTTTACGAAAATCGAAGAGTATCGCGTCTGTGCTGAGAAGGAGAGGAAGACGATTAAGCAATGTAAGTTTTTGTGTAATGGGGCAAGGATGAGGTGCAGGTTGTGCGAATAAAACTCTTTAACTAACACCATTAGGTTTGTATGTGTGTTGAACGTAAGAATTAATTTTCATAAATCTCTAAATAACATCAAGAGGGTATGAATCATGTCCTTATTAATTTTCAACGAAAATCAAGACCCCTAACCTCTACCTACTCCGTGATTTTCAAAACCGAAACTAACATTTCGAAAAATTCATTGTGATGTGTTTAGGTGAAATCTCTCACCACCCTCTTTTCTTCCGTTTCAGTGCAAGAATTGTTCGTCAATAGGGAGTCCGTCCCTGTAGAAGCAATCGGACAAGCCTACGAGCGACTTGGAATGTGTAAGAATCTTGATGGATTAATGCTGTCATGTTTTAGCACTTCTGTATCCGTATAGCTCACTCTCTATCATTGTTGTCTCCGCAACCTCTAATCTCATCTCTTTTTCCTCTCTACAGATTTGGCAAGGCAGGAGAAGTGGGAGGAAGCCGCGAGGAATTTCCGGCCCTACCTTCCCGCTCCACTACCACTACCAACCAAACAACTCCCTACCACCCATCGACCTCGGCCATCGCCCAACTTCCACCGCCGCCGCCAGCTCCGGTACCTGCGCCAGTCCCCGCTCCCCCGTCACCACGTCCCTCCGACACCGAAGCCAAGGACCCTTCCACCTTCGGCCCGTGTCCCACTCCTACCTCCTCCGCGTCCATCCTTGCTGCCGGAGTCACAGTCCTTAGATGGCAAATTATCCGTGATTGGGAAATCGGGGGCTAAGACTTCAAACTTGAAATTATGATCATGTTACTGATCACTCTCCCTTCTTTTTCTCAACAGATCTGGCGACGGTTCTCCTGGACGGCGACGTTCCCTCCCGCCCCATCATCGCCACCACCACCTGCAGCAAACGATCTCCCTCTCCTCTCCGTTCAGTCGGTGGAGATTGCTGGAGGAGCAGGACTTGGAGATAGTCGGAGAGGAGAGGGAGATTGAAGTCGAAGAGAAGGAGGACTTTCGATGCCAGCGGTGTGACAGGGTCTTCGCCTCAGCCTACATTTTGAGACGTCACACCGCTGGCAATGCCTGCAGGGGAGGAAAGCGCCGACCGATCCCTCATCGACCCAAGTGTGAAAGTTGTGGACGCACGTTCTACAACAGCACCAACTTACAACGTCACATCGAAGGCGGTTCCTGTGGCAGTGTGAGGCAACCACTGACAACAACAAGTAGGAAGCATCCTTCATCGCACGTCGGGTTTTCCTGTTCTTCGTGTCGGAAGACCTTTCCTACAGAGTTTGTTCTTTCTTCGCACACACTCTGTCACACACATTCTACTGAGCTTTACACTGACAACGTCACTCTAAGGCTGAGCAAGTTTTCCCTTGAGAGGCTCGTTCGCGACTATGAGTTAGAAAGCTCTGAACCTGTACAAGATATTCATCCTTTCTTGATGAATAATATAGGTTTGATTCATCAAATGTTGGCGAGCTTAGATAGATTTTTGCTCAAAGGCATGTTCTATCTCACTGCTCGTTTCAATAAGGTAGACAGTAGCACGGGAGAAGTAGAGTCCACTGTGACCATTAGGATAGCCTCCTGTACTGCTGATCTCATAGGTGATGTAAACGAGTGGATAGAGAGACATGCGACCTATCTCGTCAGCAACTTAAATAAATTTAGTGAAAGAGACAGCGGTCTGGTCTTTGATGGGATAGAGAAAGTAGACATTAAAATCAATCTTTTAGAAAATTTGCAAGGGAGCGGTTGTTTCACCCTCCCTCAAAAGCACTGGCTAGCAAAAAGGCTGTCATCAATGTAGAGTGTCAGTCCCAGTGTTTTAAGTATGACGTCCTCTCCATTGTTCACTATAATGATATAAGTGTACATCGTGAGCGAATCACTCACTATTGTGAATGGGAGGATGAGCTTAAGTTTGACGGGTTAGATGTCAACACATTAGATTTTAAAGACATCACCCAATTTGAAAAACTCAACAACATTAAGATCGTCGTCCATCTCTGTGAAAACGGTCTGAAGGGCGTTAGGTATAACAACCACAAAAGTAACTTCGACCAGGTTGTCAATCTCCACCCAGAATAACCACCCAGAATGGCATTATTGTGGCATTCGTAAAATTTCAAAGTTGTATCGCCACCAACAAAGTTATGATAAGAAACATTATTACTGTGATCGCTGCACACGGCGCTTTAGGTCAAAACCATTTTTTGAAGAGCATTACGAGTGGTGCTCTCGGGGTAAACTTCAAATGGAAGTCATGCCCAAAGATAAATTTTATGGGTATCAGGAAAACGGCAATGAGCTCAGTCCCATATGTACCATCTAGGCGGACATTGAATGTTACATTGAACAAGAAGACCTAAGTCATGAGCCAGCAGCCATTGCCTGTTATGAAGTTTGGCATCCATATTATAGGAATCAAAATATAATGCATGTGTGGCAAGGCGAGGAGTGCGTTGAAAACTTCCTCAACTTTTTAGATAGGAAAGCCCGTTTTCATCAACGCTATGAAACGGAGCTGACTAGGAAACCCATGTGCTTCACAGAAGCCGATAGATCCAAATTTGATAGGACCACGGAATGTCCCCGCTGCTGTTCATCCCTTGATGATCAGCAACATAAGAAAGTGAGGGACCATTGCCATCTCAGTGGTAAATTTAGGTCTGCCTTATGCAGTAAATGTAATATGAAACTTAGGCTCAAACAGCGAACGCTCCCCGTCATCTTCCATAACTTTAAATGTTATGATGCTCACATCATCATTCGCCATGGACTCGGTAAAATGAAATCTGGTCATCCAAAGTGATTGCACAAAGTAAGGAAAAATTTATGTGCATCACTGCTAAAGTACAAGTCGATAAGACGAAGGAGGGGAAGCCTGTCTTCTATGACATAAGTTTCTAGACAGTTTCCAGTTCATGTCTTCTTCCTTAGCCGCGTTGGCTAATAATTTAGAAACACTTCCCCTCACTCAACATTTAAGGAAAGACTATCCCAACATAAGTGACAGTCTCATGCGACGGAAAGGGGTGTTTCCTTATAGTTATTTTAGTTCAATGGACACATTGAAAGAAACATCCCTTCCGTCCATCGATAAATTTAAAAATGATTTGACGGGTGAGGACTGTTCGCTGGATGACTATAGGCATGCAGAGCAAGCATGGTTAGAATTTAGGTGTCGCACTTTTGGTGACTACATGCTTGCCTACTTAAAATTAGACGTCTATCCGTTGGCTGACGTGTTTGAGACTTTTAGGAAAGTCACATTAGAACAGGACGCCTTAGACCCCGTCCATTTTGTTAGTCTGCCGGGTCTGTCCTATCAGTCAGCCTTCAAGATGACGAAAGAGAGAATACATTTACTGCAAGATGCAGAAATGTACACGTTATTTGAACGTGGTATTAGGGGTGGCTTAACATTTGTCAACAAACATGTTGTCAACAGCACCCAAGACATAGGATCGACCACGCATTTAATGTACATAGACCAAAATAATTTGTATGGGAGTGCATTATCCAAGCCTTTGCCACAGTCTGACTTCCAATGGGTAAAGCCCCATGACATTGAATACTTCTCCAATCCAGCACACATCATGGCACTGGGAGATGAGGCCGACATAGGTTATTTATTTGAAGTCGACCTCATCTATCCAGAATGTATTAAGAATAGAACAGTTGATTTTCCTCTCGCACCCGAATCTGGCATAGTCAGTCCAGATATGTTCTCTCCCTTTATGGAAAAACACAATAAGCAATATGAGGCGGAAAATGACTTAAAATATAAAGCCACTAGGAAGTTGTTGCTCACCCAATTGAGCAAGCGGCATTATATCGTGCACTATTCCATCCTCAAATTCTATCTAGGTATGGGGATGCAACTTGACAAAGTCCATCGCGCTATTCAGTTTAGGCAGAAGCCCTTTCTAAAACCGTATATAGAATTTAATAGTAAGAAACGGGCTGAATCCAAGAATCCTTTCGAAAAGGACTTCTTTAATTTTAAGAATAATGCCCTCTTTGGTAAAACCATGGAAGATGTAAGAAAGCGCATGGACCATCGCATCGTGACTGATCCGGAAACGAGTATCAAGTTATGTCACCATAATATCATTTCCGAAGACATTACTGGTTTTAAAATGTTAAAATCCAAAGTAGAACTTTGCAAGCCCATTTATGTCGGTCAAGCTGTCTTGGATCACTCCAAGTTAGAAATGTACAAGTTGTTTTACCACACCTTTAAAACTTGTCCATTGATCCAACATGTGGAATTAGTAGGAGGCGATACAGACAGCTTCTTTCTAGCTTTGACAACCACTAGCCAAGTCAAGCAGGAAGACATCTTAAAATATTTAGCACCCAAGTTTGATAGTTCCAACTATCCCACTGACCATCCGCTTTACTCTACCTCAAATAAAGCGAAGTTTGGCTGCTTCAAGGATGAGTGTGCCGGCGAACAGGTAGAGGAGATGATCTTGCTTCGCCCCAAGATGTACTCCATGAAGTTAAAATCCTCAGAGCCTTCTATTAAACGGGCGAAAGGCATCTCGAAGTCAATCGTTAGAAAAATGACACAGGTACTATCAAGATGCCTTAGATTCACTTAAAATTAAAAAAGTAGAAATGACCATTTTAAAATCACAGTCGCATCAAGTCAGAACAACGACGTTTAGGAAACGAGGTCCCTCAGCTTGGGAAGACAAGCGATGCTGGATGAGTCCTAACCACTCATTACCGCACGGCCATCCAGACACTCATCTACCTCCACCCAAGAGACAGAAACTTTCTCTTCCTCCGTCCGGCGATGTATGATGATGAATGCTTCCTCTCTGTTGTGGTTGATGTTTTGCTTTTTCACTCCATGGCGTTTTCTATGGGGTGTTGTGAGTGAGTGCCTTGTAACATGCGTCCAACTCCTGATCGCATCATATCATCGATGAGGTATCCAGTGCTTTTGCTGACTTTGTTTTCTCCCTTTACACCAGTGACTTTGTTTTCTCCCTGCACATCAGTGACTTTGTTTTCTCCCTGCACATCAGTGACTTTATTTTCTCCGTGTATAGTATTAACTATGTGTGACTGTGATGAAATGTCTTTCATTCAATAACATATCATGCACAGACTGTCTCGTTTTTCTTTTGACATAAAGGTGGGATTCTCACTCAATAGACGGAAGTAAAAGTTTTGATCATTTTGTAAGATGGGTAGGGTTAGAAATAACGTTGTTGATTGTAAAGTTAGAAATAAAGTTATAACCATGTCGCTGTTTGTAAGATAGGTGAAACATAAATGGTCAGAATCACTTCACTGTTTGTAAAGTTAGAAATAAATTTGATGATTGTAAAGTTAGAAATAAAGTTGATGATTGTAAAGTTTGTATCGTAAGATAGGTGAAATATAAATGAAGTCAGAATCACTTCACTGTTTGTAAAGTTAGAAATAAAGTTGACGTTTGTAAAGTTTGTAAGATAGGTGAAGTACAAAATGAAGTCATAAGTATTTCACTGTTTGCAAGATAGGTAAAGTATAAAATAAAGTCAAAACCATGTTAGAGTTTGTAAGTTATCATCCTCACCAACGAATGTAACATCATGACAATTTCTTCGGCTTAGGAAATATCAACCACTTTGCTGACTCTTGTCTATAAATAGCTCTGACTCATAAAGTGGTAAAGCGTCAGTCAGTTAGATAAGAATCTAATCAGTCTTGCTCAACCTCTTCACCGACACGTGTGTGGGCATCATTTCATGTCTATAAATAGCGCTGACTCATCATAAAGCGATGAACCTTGTTGATGACCTTTTCACCGACACGTGTATGGGCGTGTCATTCAACATCGATGGCGCCTCACGTCAGACAGTGTGACCTTCTCACCGACACGTGTGTGGGCGTTATTCATAAGACAAAGCGATGGCGCCTCACGTCAGACAGCGTGACCTTTTCACCGACAAGTGTGTGTGTGGGTGATAGTTCATTGCGATGACTCATTCAAAACGCATCATGTGATTAACACGATTCTATTAACTGTGACTCATACAGATAACGCATTAGAGATTAAACAATGTCAGCTACTTTACTGATATCACGTAAACCAGTCATGATACAATGACCGTTGTGAAACACTGCAATATGTACAGGATGCCACTTCCGAATCAGAGCAGCAGGAAAGAGTTCAGTTTCATAAAATATACAATGATTACTGGTTTTAATGTTGGCTAGATTCACTAACATCTTCAATTGAACAGACACTACTATATTCTTCAATGTCAGGGGACTGAGGCGTAGATGAGGCATGAGTGTTCGCATTTTCTTAACGACTTCGTAACACATGGACTGCATCACGAAATGAGAAAGGTTTCCTAGGACTTGGATTTTGTCGCAGCGAAAGATTTGAAGATTTCGACCGTTGCTCATGCGAATGACCAACACTTGTGGACGACCGCGATGATAGACTGAATCGAGAAGATGGGTATGCAACTGTTCTAAATCGCTGTCTCTTCTGAGATTCATCTCGCGCATGGCGTTGATGATGAGGATGGGGAGCATGATTCACAAATGACATGAGGGTTGAGTAAACTTCCCTTTTATACTTTTCCCATGAGGGTTTTGGAATCACAATGTAGCAGTGATCATTATGTAGAATCATCTCTTGAATGCGAATAAATACAATGCCGCCTCCTACGTTAATGATACGGCAAGAGTTGGATAGGATTGCGCGATGCAACCTTCGTAGTTGAAAACGTTCTAGAGTTATCTGAAGTTGACGTTTCGTATCATGAAATGCAACACACTGACGTTTCCATGATACATAGAGGCATGCTGATAATTTCCACATGATTAAAACCTGAGTGAAGAATGGTATGCCTAAGAAAGAAGGAGAGAGTCATGTTCATGTGTGGCATGGTGAGTGTACATTTTCTTTCTTGATACGGTGGCCGTTAGGCCTTGGTCTCATAAAGACCGATGGTACGTTCTGTGTGTGGAGAGTGTTACTGTAGTTGATCATCATCATCAACATGGACATCATTTTTAAAGGTTATGGAGACAAGATAAGGATTCAACGTAAACAACCTTCCGTCCCTGCACAGACCCATGTGGATGGTTTGAATTTTAATTTCGAAGGAGTAGAATCCTTTTCCCAAAATGGGGAGAGGTTTGCAATTGAGTAAGTCGAATTCGCTGCCCTCCTTTTCATGGATGATGAGACAGTGTCTATCCATATGAACATACATGCATCGTCTTTCCATGATGGGAACTTTTGGCCGCTTCCCATTGTGTCGAACAATTTCTTTGGGAGTGGTGAGATTTTCTTTCAGGAATGTTTCAAGAGTATTGAATTGTAACCGTGTCCAATAGTCTAACGGTACACACACGGCCAGTCCATACCTTGTTGACATAACCTTTAGATAATCTATCCGATGACTTGGAGTTTTTATGGTCACGACTTCTCCATGATGAGTTATCTTTTCATTGAAAGCATTTTTACCCGATGCTAAAGTAAGGGAGTTCAGTGTACCCAGTGCGAGAGCAGAGGAGTTGATGGCTTCGAGCAACTGCATGGTTAGCGCAAGGACGGAGATGATTGCCATGAGCTCAGTCGTCCGTTTTATAACCAGACCTAGCTCGAATCACATGCGTTTCCCTTTTCACATTTTCCTTGTCTTTATTACGTGACAAAGAGTTATCACACGTGGACTTTTGACTGCGTGGGTGGAAACGTTTTCTATTTATACACAAAGTCGTTCTAGTCCTCACAAAGACTTTAGTGACACACCCCTTCTAGCGAAAAAAGACGCATTCATTTATCTAACAAAGAGCCTGATAGTAATTCACAAAGCGCTATGACTCATGTTGTGTCACGCCCCTTATCTCGAACAAAGCCGCATTCATTTATCTAACAAAGCGCACTGACTCATGCTGCTCTATACACCATTACAAAATACTCAGTGAAATGACATCTTTATTGCATCGACACAATGTGTCGACCATCAAACAAAGTCGTGGATGTAAACACACTCAGTTGAATCATGATATGTTTAACAACGTACGCATTTCCTTCCATCGTCTCTTCTATTCTATCCATATGACGACCATAAAATTGATCACTAAGAGTAATCCATTCTGTGGAATAAGATCAAAAACGAAGTGGTTTTTGCAAATTTTTCAACTCTATATAAGCAACGAGTCTACCCTTTACATCTTGAGGTTGTAAACTCTCCATCAATCTTTTGAAGAGAGGAAGGCTTTCAGTTAGCACTACTTTCATATCATTCATCTTCATTTTAAATGTAAGTTTCCAATATTGTAAAAATCCATCGAATCCTTGTTGATCAAGTGTCAAATGACACATGTGGTTACTTAGTGTACGATGCGCGATCATAAACGTTGTGACTATAGATTTCATATTGCTTCAATGACTTCCACTATGAATAAAACAGAAATAACAATCATGTTCCACTGTAAGTTTATTCAACACCAGACAAAATTTACAAGTACAGAATACACTTCATGAAAAGATCATCACTCATTCACAAGGAGTAAAAACATGTTTTACATAGACCCATGCTGTTGACAATAATATAGATACAGTTCATAAACGTCATAGAGACTACAATGCCAGCGTGAAGAGAGTTTTGCAATGTAGATGGCTTTATTTCTAGTATTACAATGGGATAGTGGTCTGTAAAGGTGATGTCTCTCACCGAAACATACAGCCATGTCAAAAATCATTTCATCTCTAAACTTCTTTTGATCACAATGCATATGATAGTCTTGTCTTACACGATCTACCCAACATGGTAAATATAAATTATCAATGTGCAACTGAAGTGTTGCTGCTTCTCGTTCAGAATCATTTCCTAATATTTTAACAATACGAAAACCTGACAGCCACCGTTTGAAATCACTTATCAAATACGTTTCATTTACAAATCCAATATGAATCAAAATAGAAGTCCATGCACATGACGTCGTGACCATTCGTCTTTGTGTGGAGGACAGTAGGCAAATCTATGATATCCACTAACAACAGTTTGATCACTTTCTCTCATTGCAATAGCACTCAATTCCTGCATGGGTGTTCCCTCACTGTCTATGAAGATGACAACCTACAATATCAAAAAGACTTAATTACAAGATAATACATTGAGCAGGAACTTTACAAGGATGTCTGTCCTTTACATAACAAAAGATACATAAAACATGATTACAATGTTTTATTTGAACATAACGCACAAGACCGCGTTTTCCACATTCACCAAATACTAACTGATTACCATACTTAAGATTTCTCTTTGGTGGTAACACCATCTTTCTTTGATGCGCGACGACGTTTAGGTTTGGTGACAGGTTCTTGACACTCTTTGACACAAGAATCAATGACTTTCTCAATGTGATCAAGACCTGTTAACTCAGGTTGATGATGAATTTGAGCAATGCGCAAAGTGAGAGAAATCAAATTACCATCAGATTGATGAGGTCCCACATAAACAGCAGGCACCTCAATGTGAAATGAATAAAAGCCTGCACCTAGCGATGACAATTCTGTTTCAACTGACTGTTCAACTGTCACTCCTGAAGTGACTTTACAATACTTGCTTTGTAAAATATAGCAGCGAGTGCCGCGATACAAAGGTTTATAATAAGAAGTTTTCTTTTCGGGCCACAACTGCAATAGTTCAGTAGGAATAAGAGCCCTTTGCCTCACAACGTCTTCTAATATGTCAAGCTGCTGACGCACACAATTATCAATAGGGATACTCAGGTTTTGACCGCAACGATTTACTTGCGTATCCACTTTTGGTAAGTATACCGCTGGCGTTTGAAGATGCAGTCGAACACCGTTGTAGCGCACTTATTGTTTGTAGGTGGGATAGCCGTGAATTACCTTTTCAATTTTCGGATTCCACAGCTCGAGATGATGAGGATTGAGTGATGCAGCAGTAGGAGTAGGATTCATGGCCATGGCAGTCTGTAACGAAAGAATACCACTAAGTACATTCATGATCATCAGAGAAAAGAAAATTGTTAGCTTAGCAGTGACATATGAGGCGGTCCTTAAGAGGACCTTTTGGGGCTTTCACATGATTTAAAGCTTATCACCAAAGTCCAAGTCTTCGTCATCGTCCAGTTAATTAAATATCTTGGGCTTAGGACCCGAATTAAGTTTCAATTCCCTAAAAGACTTAAAGGTAAAGCGTCTAGGTGGTGCAGGCGGTGGTGGTGGTGATGGTTCAACAAAATAAGCTTGTACAATCATCGGCCACACACTCTCTTGAATCTCTCTTCTAAAATGTTGGTAAGGTTTAGGACACACAGTCATGACACTCACTTGTAAATTTGCAAACAGGATTGAATCAGACAAAATTGAGACGGAGAATGGCTTGAGCAAGTCACACACGCTTTCCAAGTCAAGAGAATGAAATGAAGAGAAAATGGGGAGACGTCTGCTTTTATAGTCTCCTGCGAATCCACATTGGGGATTGCTTTTCCCAAATCTTGTAGTCAAATCTAGTCTAGCACATTGAGTTGAATATGTGTTTTATGCGACATAAGAGCAAGTTGGATCCATGCTCTTGAAATGAATCTAGTCGAGATCCAATTTTCGCCATGTGTCGCTGATAGAAATCTTTTGGATCATGTATCGTCTCTGCAGAATAGGATGCAAAATGAAACACTACACGTTCACCTGCATGTTCATCAGTCACATTCTCAAATTCAATCTCTGCAACTAATCGACCTTTCACATCTTTATTTATCAAACTGTCCATGAGCAGTTGGAAAACGAAGTAACCTTTAGCGACAGCAAATTCCAAGTCTGCCTTTTCATGATGAAATGAGATGATGTAGTCCCTAATCACACCACGAAGACTTTGTCGATGAAAACGTAGTGAACAAAATTCATTCGTAAAATCTACTGAATCTGTCATCTTTCTTCCTATCACTTCGGAGACATAGCATGAATGATATTCAGGTGTAAAATGTCACGCTGATTCCAAATCTGGTCTCTGTTTTCCCCTCCGAGGCTTCGTTCACCCGCTAGAGACGTTTTCGTAAAAATTCTAAGTCTGTCGTTTTTCATCAATGTCCAACATTGTCAATGACGTCTCACATGTAAACGAAGGCAGATATGAACAAGCCGTTTCTTCCACTGAATTTGTCTCACTCTTAGCTTTCAAATGAGCTATTGCACGACTTTCTCCGATCACTAGAACCAAAGTTGGAAGTCTCGTCCCGGGGGGGGGCGATTTTTCACCGAAACTTCACCGACCCAACTTTTGACGACAAGCACGATGGGATGGTTCTCGGAGCTCAATTCTAGCATTTTGAAAATTTTTTTTTTCACGAAAAAATCCTAAGTGTCGAGGCCCAAGGTGACGAAAATTTTCGAAAAAATTTTTTGTGCGAATTTCAACCTGAAACCTTGATAGAAGTTTGTTTCACATGATTCTGAACAACTTTGGTCTTTTCGACCAACTTGGTCGGTTGTCGTCGGGGGGGGGGCGATTTTTCACCGAAACTTCACCGACCCAACTTTTGACGACAAACACGATGGGATGACCAACTTGGTCGGTTGAGTCGTCGTCGAGGGGGGGGGGCGGTTTCCTCCTCTCGGACCCATTCCTCCCAACACATCCTTGGCCATGTCCTTCCTCTCCAGAGGGGGGGCTGTCAGCATGATGACTCATCGTTGCACATTTTGTCCTTCCTTTTGCCACGGGATTACTACTGACAGGTGTGCCGATGAGGGTTAAGATGTAGCGAAGGACTTGATGCAGTAATACTGCCATAGACCTATTGTTCACTAAATGTGGATGCAACTGTAAAATGCACTTTAGTGCTAAATGATAGATTATATGAACATAAAAAACAGAAGTACCACAAATATTTGGTCCATGAAAGTACGAGCGCAATATTTTAACGGTGTGTTCAGAAATGATAAAAAGCTAAAGAGTAGGATTACATTGAGTTTTGCACCCTTAAACGGATTTGAAGATTCCAGAAGAAATTTGTACATTCAAAGCTTGTACTTCTTTTGCTGAATTGATCTCCATGTTTCTACAAACAGCCCAGATTGTGATGATATGATGCAGGAGCAGCAAAAATAGAAAAGATTTTTCGATTTCATCAGAAACATCCTATACGTATAAACGCATACGCTAATATTCCCTTTGTAGAACCTCCTCAAAATCATATTGCATTCACACTTGAAGCGAGAGATTAAGATTATCATCGTACTTAAGCGCATTTCACTTTAATCTACTTATTTGAATGTTACTATGAAAGTTCCAGGAATATGGTAACATGATTCAGTAGCATTTTCCAATATACATATGACAATGTGAAGAAAAAAGGAAATAACGGAAAAATTGGCAAAAAAGTGAAATAAAGGACAATTTTCGAAAAAGCGGAAAATAACGGAACTCTGGGTACCATGTCAGTACCACGAAATTCACTCCTACAATTAATAAATAGTTCTGAATTGAAATTATCGGCCTTCCACCTAACCAGAAGCTCGAGACTGTACAAGATTTAAATTGGGGATTGTTCACCTTCCTGAATGCTCCAACGAAGCATACTGCATTTTTAATCAGTAGGTTTTCTGGCTATTTTAGTGTTGATGGTCGGTTAAAAATGTTGAGGAATATTATATACATTTATGAATTAAGTAAATTTGTTCCTGCGATAGACCTACCGCTTGCTGTAAAATCTATTAACGTAGTCACGCATACAGGATAGGTGAATCAACTACCCTGTGGGAACACATCTTGCTAATATCAACAGATTATCTGGCGAGGTAGCGATTTTGTGGATAATTTTTTTAAAGGTTCATTTTCGTGTAAAAACTATCTCCGCATGTGAAAATGGTCATAGTTTATCCAAAAACATGTGTAAAATTAAAAAACGACAGGTGGCGAAAAAGTTGCTATAATGGGTTGGTAGATATTTGGTTAGGGGAATGTAGTGCAAGACGGACAGGTGAGTTAAGACGGACAACGACCAATATCTAACAGATGCAATGCGAATGAATCTCAACTCTGATTGGTTAGTGAGACCAACCACTCAGACATAGCTGACAGCTGAATCGATCGCTGGTAGCTCATCAACGCACAGAACTGCAGCTTGTATTGCACTTTGTTGCCAATTACATCTAAGGTGAGTGAATTCTTCAATCAAGTGTCAGTTGGTAGTGCAAATGTTTAGTAAATCCTCCACAATGAAATACAATAGCTCGGTACATCATAGTGATGGACAGATAAACCTTGTTTACGTAGCGCATCTTTAACTACTAGTATTTTCAACTGACCTGCAATCATGAGTAGGGGTTTAAGATGGACAACGGCTTGTCCATCTTACCCATCGGTTGTCCAACTTACCCCTCCATCAAATTAAGTTCTTTTAAGGCATTTTGATTAATGCTCATGCGTTTCTCTAACATTTCAGATGCCAAAACAATATAAAAGAAAAACGAATAGAGGCTCCTGGGACGCAGAAAAAATGGAGGAGGCCATAAGCGCTGTGACACTCATCTAAGTGTCAACAAAGCAGCAACTTTATACGGTGTACCGCGCTCTACTCTACGAAGAAGAGTGAAACATGAAAATAAAGTTGTTACGGGCAGCTCTAAGGTAGGTTGAACTGCTTTAACTGTACATGAAATAGGCATGTATCCCATTAACCACTTTCCGCCTGAATTATTTAATCTACATTAATTTTATATGACATAAAATGGTTATAGCCTATAAGCATCTATTCATACATGTTTAATTAGTGGAGGCCTAGAGGTCATTTATTGTTGTTTAGGCGTGTGTCATTGAACAGTGCATGCAAAACCTGCAAAGTGCGGTTAGGTTGTGAACTGCTGCTCAGAAGTAGACATAGATTTTTGTAGTTAGACTGTGTCCATTAGCCTATATCTGATACAATTGTACTTGTACGAAGTATTATGTGCTATTTATTTTCCTACCATTTATCAATATTGCTCCTCGTGTACACGTGCGTTCATTCTAAGGCACATCATATGCATGCAGGTGCCTATAGCGAGACCTCATCACATTGTTTTAGATGCTGGGTCCACGAAAGTGCGTGTTCGACGAGCACATGGAGAAGAAGCTGGCAGATTATTTGTTGGACATGGAATCTCGACTATTTGGATTAACTACTCGGGATGTCAGATCCATAGCATTTCAGTTGGCCGAGCGCAACAACCTAATCCACAGCTTCAATGTCGAAACTGGTCTGGCGGGAAGGGATTGGCTTCGAGGCTTCCTTAGGCGTAATCCCTCTATCACTCTACGATGTCCTGAACCTACTTCTGCAGTCCGTGCTATCTTTCAACCCTCACAATGTTGGAAAGTTCTTTGACTTATTAGAAAACCAAATTGATCAGCACCATTTTCCACCTCACAGAATTTTCAACGTTGATGAGACAGGTATCACTACTGTTCAGACAAAACCCAGCAAGATTTTAGCAAAGAAAGGCAAGAAACAGGTGGGTTCACTAAGCTCAGCAGAACGAGGAGTTCTTACAACAGCTGTTATCTGTATGTCGGCAGGAGTATACGTACCTCCAATGCTGATTTTTCCGAGGATGAGATTGAATCCATGTTTGACTGAAGGAGCACCACCCGGAACCACTTTCCAATGCGATAAAAGTGGTTGGATGCAAACGGATACATTTACGCGATGGATGGAGCACTTCATACAATTTGTGAAACCCTCTGCAGACGACACTGTATTGCTTATCTTAGATGGTCACCACACACATGCCAAGAACATTACTTGCATTGACCTTGCTCGGGAGAATAATGTTCATATGCTGGTTTTGCCTCCACACTGCAGTCACCGGCTGCAGACCCTCGACATAGCATTTATGAAGCCCTTGAGCACCTTCTACAATCGAAGCATCGAAAAGTATCTCAGAAATAACCCAGGCAAAGTTGTGACTCTGTACCAAATATCTCGACTTTTTGGCGAAGCGTATTTGCAGGCAGCTCTTCCAACCACTGCCATATCTGGATTTCTGAAGACCGGAATTTCTCCTGTCAATCGCGACGTATTTTCCGAGTCCGACTTTATAGCTGCAGAAACCACAAATGTTGAAGTTCTGTCAGAAAGCATGGATTTGAACAAGGAAAATCAAAATCAGCAATCAAATACCGATGCAGACAATGTCTCCACAAGAAGTCGTGTTGACCTAGATGAAACCAATGAAGAAGAAAATTGGCCTGCCGATCAACCGTGCACATCACGAATGCCATGTAGGCCTATTGAACCCGCAGATATTATCCCGATACCAAAGCTGAAGCAAAGGATCGCCTGCAGAAGAAATATTAAGCGTGGTTCGACAGCATTAATCACTTCTCCAAATTATCGAGCGGCACTCAAAGAGTCTTCAGTCTGTTGAGAAAAAGCCAAAGAAAATGAAAATCAAAGCGAAAGCCTCGAAGACACCATCGGAATCTGATACATTCTTCTGTCTATATTGTGGCGACACTTATCTTCATTCAAATGCTGGTGAGAAGTGGGTTCAGTGCATTCATTGCAAAGATTGGGCCCACACAGAGTGTTGCGTGGATCCGAATGACAAGAATTATAAGTGTGAATATTGCTCTTAATTTTTCTTTACTCGAGATACTAATGAATGAACTCAAGTAATACTTTCGTAGACTTCGATTTTAAGCTTAGTTTTGTTGTTGAACTTGTTATTAATTGATTTCGTAATAGATTTTATCAGTTATAAACACAGAAATTTCTGATTCACATATATTAGTTGGGTATTAGGCCTACTTGTGGAGGAACAAGTTTAGGAAATATTTTGATTAAGATATTTTTAGATGTAGACCTAGGCCTTCCTAAGTTTTTTATGACTCAAATTATCTAATGAAATTAGGCCTAAGTTTCTCACATGCATACTCTGTAGCTTTCTCAGCATGCTTTTAGGAATCATTTATTTCTTTAAAAATGTCTGCTTTAGAAATAATCTGATAGACTAGCCACAAAAAAAATTCGCGGCTAAGGACCCTATTCCACTCTGGAATCATTTATATTGAATTATTCAGACTGTCAGTTGAGATTTTGCTTCAAAGCCACAATTTAATAATTGTTCATTTTGCCCCACTATAATTGTCCATCTTACCCACAGGGTGGGGTAAGATGAACAATTCGTCATCCTATTTTAAAATGAAAAAGTAACCGTGAAGACATAAAGTTAGAGAATCAAAATTTTGCTACGATCTTGTAGATACCCAATAGCAATGGAATACATTTATTGCAATAATTAAAACATAGTTATCATTCTGTCAGGCATCCTAGAAGCTTAGGTTGTCCGTCTTACCCTACTCTCCCCTACTAATGCGAGCTGATTTTTCGCCAACCGGCGAAATCGTGGATATTGTAGCAACTAATTAGTGGTAAGTAGTAATGTTCGTATATTACCTTCACATGAAAATATATTGTATACTCAGTCTGATCTGATAAAAAAGGATCTTTTTTTTAATTCACGAAGGCTTAAACTAAAAAAAGTATTTATCTTCCATAAATGTCGCAGTAAATACTATGATATTATTCAAATATTTATCATTGTTGTAAATTATTGAATGTCAAGAGATGTTATGAAAATTGATATATGAGGATTCTCTATATTCTTATCATTATCAAAGAATGATATTCTGCACTTATTTCTTAGATACATTAGCCATATGTGGGGGATAGTGAGGAGGTGAGGGAGAGAATAGAGCCTCGGCTGTAGAGGCGGATTACCAAAGAAAATAAGAGAGAAAGTCAAAAGTAAAAGCTGACATATAGAGCACGAATTGTCGCCGGCGAACTTCGCCAGCGAATATCCCGCAAATATGACTGAACTTTAGCATGATATTCTGCAGCTGACATTCGCCAGTTTTTCGCAAGATTCGTTCCCACAGGGTAGTTCAATCTGATAATTTGGCTTTATCATTAATTGGTCCCTTATTTACATGTAGCAAGGTCAATAAAACTGGGTCTTAACAAAAATTTCAGCAACCAAAAAATGCGGTCTTATGCTCCATTTTGCTTCTTTTACAAGCCGTCGTTTTTTCTTTTAAAAAAAGCGTCGATTGTGTGAAAATAAGTCGCATGACTTTTTCCGCATGATCATGTCGTAGCCAACCCAGGATAATGTTAAGTTTGCACAATTATTATTCTCTCCGTGATATTTGCGACTTCAATATTGACAAAAACCTAAAATCTCATTGCACTGTTCTTGGTGACGAAGAGGGTAGGGTGCTGAACAATGGGAGAAGCAACATGAAAATAATGCGCTTAAATTCTTGGAAAAAATCATTCTTTTCTTCTGATCTACTTCCCTAGTTTGCGCTTCACATCATCACACCAACGCGCTCAATTCAAAGAATAGTCAGATTCCCAGAATAAAAAGTAATAGCAAAAGAGCAAAATAATAGCATAGAAATAATGAAGAATACTAAACTTATTCCAAAGAAAATGAAAATGAAAATGAGGGGCCTTCCTGCGGGATCTTTAAATTATTTATAGATTATCAGATTAGTAATTACAAGATTGCGAATTAGTATCAATTGAAGCTAAACGAAAATTGAACCTGACGCAAGCTGAGGGATCGATGTGATATTTGGATTTGCATCTGTAAATAATTGAAAGATTCTGCAACAAGGTCTTAAGTTTCATTTTTGATTCAAAAGATATTCGAGTAAATCATATGAAATTTATTACGCGCTTAGAGGATACATGCTTTTCTTCTGAAGATTAATTTTGTGATGATCAGTTGACTTTTATAGGTTGCCACAGAAACTAGCGTGTGAATAATTAGCCTGTACTAGTAAATACCGCAACCAGTACAGCCACATTCCTCCGCCACTTCAAAGCCCCTCTGAAAACCGACCATTGCTGCAGTATGTTTAAAACAAATATCGGCATGTGCACGTGTAAAACGTGCTACAATCAAGAAAATCGTGCATCTATCAGTCTTCAGATATTAATACATTACTTTATTTTTCAAGCTCTATTGTTCATTAATTATGTTATAGATAGACAAAGTTCTGCGAATTGGATTACACAGACCTATTTGAAACAGTCAAGTCAAAAACGAGTTAACACGTTTCAATTGATACTCCTGAAAATATTATAAAGTCGAATCTCTGCATAATGAACCTCTACAAAGTGAATCTCTCCTCATAGCAGGGATGCGTATAACTAGATCCGAAGTGTAATACAGACAAATTATTCATCCTCGTGCATATAGCTGTCATTGTCTTGATGTCAACTTTCTCCGTCAAACAAAAGTACAGAGACAGCATTGTATGCAAAGCTTGTGGTAATAGTTGAGGGAATGAACTGTTATCGTGAAAAAAGGATTGTCTTTTCACTCGGTGATTTAGTAGAGAAGACGGTACTTATGGATTATCTCCCCCCACGTTTTCAAATTTGTCTAAAATCTACAAAAATCAATCAATCGTCACCAAACTTCGGGTAAACGTATTTAAGTATATTTTCCACCCACTTACAAAACTTTATGCAGATCAGACAAGTACTTTTTGTATGAGAGACGATCACGTGAAGTGTGGCGAAGTCTGCAGCTTGATCTGACTTCGTTTGTTCGACGCATTATTGTTGCTCGTGTGTGCATTGCTCTCTCTCCCTCTCCGTCTCATCCAGTTATTTGAAAACTTTCCACGACCACTACCTTGCCACACCTTTATTAAGCCAAGCATATTGATATAAGGGCTGTGGTCTGGGTCATTATCACTTCTACACATTTTTCCATTCTAATTAAAAGTTGTTCCGTTCTATTTAAAACCTGTTCCATTCAATTTAAAACATTCAATTAACCGTTAGTTGGCGTTTGGGGTCCTTTACGACCCCAAAGGGGCTTCAAACTGCTCTATTTCAAAGAATACTGCTGTTACAGGAAAAATAGGCCACGACTTTTTCAATTTCATGTATTACTAGCTGGTTATGAGGTGTGAATTAGCCAGCTGTATTCAGTATATTATAATTCAATGGTGACTAGTTAGTTGATGTTTGGGGTCCCTGGGGGACCCCATCTAGACTTCCCCATGCCTCTCAATTTGTAGGGCCTATAGATTTGTTAATCTGCTGATCTGTAACGTGGTGGGCCACATGGCATTATGAGGACTTCCCATTATCATGAAACCCTCATGATATTTGATAATAATGGACCATCCCTATTTTCAGTAGGCCTATGCGGATTGTTTTGAAGTACAGCTACATATATCCGCGAGCTTGACGTGTATACACACAGTCATCAAGTGTCACGTTGAGATTCATCTATTTCCTTCTCTGTCTCTCTCGTAAGTAAACTCAGAGCTACATTATAGCAATCAATGACGAATGAGAATTATCTCCACCAATCAGGTTTCTGCCAATCCGGTAAGACTTGCTTGTAAGCATAACGCACAACGAATTTATATGCAAGCCACGTGAAGTTTGAGTGGCAATCGGTGTGATTCGCTTACCTCGCGCAGCAAAAGCCTTGGCTTTACAACAGCTGTTGGAAGAAGAGCATATAGATGACACCGATGATCATCAAGAAAACTTCCTTAGTCATTCAGACAATGTCAGAGAATGTCTTTCAGAGAATGCGGAAGATAATCCTATTGATCAAGAGGAAGATGATGACATCTTACCTGTTCAAATGCTTGATGTTATACCGGTACCCGACAATGATGATATGTCAGACGAGGAGGATATGTTACCATTGAGAGATCGTTTGGATTTCAATTTAACGAGTGAAATATCTGATACCGATACATGGGTGGAAGTGGAACCTAAGACTGTTGATAGCAGGACTCCTCTTCGAAATGTTCAGTGGCGGCTCGTGACATTTGGTCCAGGTGGGGCATAAGCATGAAATTTTTTACATAATCAAAAATCTAGTCTAAAAGGATCTTATTTTGTAAATGAAAAGCAAAGAATATGTTAGCAACATGCTATACATGTGTAAGTCTATGTCACTGCATTTAGTTACACGGTTGAAGCAACATTTTGTCTATTCATGGACTGATCGCTGGTGCTAACTAGGGTGCGGCGATGTTTTATTTTCCCCAACGATCGATTTAATTTCGATTTTTTTTCCGATTTCGATTTTTTTGTAAACCATAAAAGAAATCATTTCAAAACAGTCTGAGCTTTACTTTCTAATTACGTGTAAGTGGGCGATACATGTATGACAAACGTTTCAAAATTTCGGCCAATACTGAATCATATGAAAGCATATTGTGAAGTCTAATTAGAAAAACGCATTACCCCCTACTCATTTAAAAGTTTACTGTTGCGTCTGATTTTGATCAGTTGCCGTGCGCGCAAGCCACTCAAATTTGCACGACTGGGCGTTATGGTATTGCCCGTTACACTTCCTAGTCTTTCCGAAGCCGTGTTTGTTGCTGGAATACACAAGAATTGTCAAGCAATCCTGGCCAAATTTGGAAGATTCTGCAGTTGATTCTTCAAGAAGGCAAGAACGTCAAATTTCTTGTGGTCGGGTGCAGGATTTGTTTGCTCCACCAATTCGACATATCGCTGCCACTCCATCATAGCTCGGTCTTTGATGTTTTTGCTATCTGATTCCACCGAAGATCTAATTTCCATCTGCGACCACAAGGAAACACGTTTTCGTTTCTCATCAGACTTGGCTCACTCCTGCAGTAATCACCTTCTCTTCTGTATGAGATTCTTTCTGCATGAAGTCGACAATACGCGCGACGATAATGTTCTTCGCAACATCAACTTGTGTGGAAGAGAGAATACGTAGAAGTCGTGGATCGATCGCAGAAGCGACCAACAGAATTGGTTGTTCATTACCAGGTGTCACTTGTTCAATTCTGGATTTCATCAAGTTTAGTATTGTGACTTTGAATGAAGTCAAGGCGGTGGGGACGTCGATAGATCCAATGAGTTCAGTCAGGATTGACAGTAGAGGCAGGATAAGATTGATCGAAGGAGACAGTTCACAACAAAAGTCACGAGTAACTTCCTCGAATGGTGCCAACAATGATGTCAAAGTTTCGAGTAATTCCCACTCGCTGTTTTGGAGAATCGGTGGAGGATTGCGTGAATTCCGAATTTCGAGCAATGAGCGATTGATTTCTTGACGATTTTCTATCATCACTGACCAAGTATACAAAGATGAGTTCCATCGTGTTGGAACATCTTGCGGAATTCTTTGAACCGATTTTCCAGATTCTTGCTGCAGATTATTTAGAAGTCGAACTCCAGGATTGCTACGATGGAAGAAGCCAGCTATCGCTCGACAAGATTTCCGAAGATCATTAGCTGCCTCACAGGCTTTGAAGGAGTCTTCAATACACAATTGTAGTGTGTGAGCCATGCAAGGCATCCAAGGAATTCCAGTCAATTCAATACCTCGTCGAACATTGCCAGCGTTGTCGGTCACTCCAGCTTCGAATATCTGATCATTAACATCGATGGACATTTCTTCCATTAATCCACGCAGATACTGTGATATCGTTTCTCCAGTATGGTCTCTATCCGACGAATTGAAAGGTCCAACTCCGATGCAATAGGAATGTAGTCGGTAGTCGGCGTCAATAGAAGATGCAGTCACTTCTAAGAAACTCTCATGATTCTTAGCGTCGTAGAAATCGAGAGTTATTGCGTATGACGGGAAATCATTCTCTTGGAAAAAGTTCTGCATTTTCACATCGATTTCTCGTTCCAACGTCGGAAGCACAGTGCGCCGCATTTTGGTCTCACTAGGAATGTCATATCTGTCGTTGAAGCATTCGACAAACTTGCGAAAATGTTCATTTTCGACGAAACGAATAGATAGATATCCCTCAGCGATAGTTTGAGCAAGTAGACGATCGAGCTTTAGAGCTTTGGCACTACCATGTGGATACTTGTGAGCAACCCCAAAGGAAGTTTCGATGGTTGATTGACAAGATGGAGATGGCTTTCTTTTCACCGCTTCTTTGCTTTCTCCTTTGACATCTCCTGCTGAAGATCGGAGTAGATTTTCGGATGATTGTCTTTCAAATGTCTGAACATATTGGTAGTCGATCCATCCTTCACCTTTACACTCGGATTCCTGCAGCCACCTGTGAGACATTTCGCTTACGTCTTACAATTGTCTAAAGTAAAATAACGATGTATTTGTGATTTCTGTTTCGTGGACATAACGACGGTAGGGGGAGCGTAGAATGCCGAAATTGACTACAGCATGGCCCTCTCGATCGAAGGCGATCATGATAACAATGTCTAACTTTAAACCAATCAGCGTCCCAACGAGTTTCGTCACCTGCTGCTCACCTTAAATCAACTATTTTTAGCTTCCCTAAGAAATAGTGCACGGAGTCAAGGACAATGCCAACGCCGCTGACTCGTAGCTTCAACCACAGAATTGGCTTCAACCGTTGGTTAACTGACATCACAGATTAGTCACACAATAGACTGCCTGAGCCGATTCTGGCTGATAGCAGTAGCAGTCTAGCACAGCCACTTGTTTGATGATCAAGTAACCATCCTACATGTAGCTAACTGGGAGGAATCACAGATAATTTCAATTAAGAAATCGTTCTCGTGTACATGAAATGAATTGGGTTTGACCACTTCCCATACCTGTATTAACCTGAATTGGGAAATGTAACATCTATTTATCAAAACGAAAAAATCGAACTGAAAATCGCGATCTCTTTTGATTACCGATCGATTTTCGATTTTTCAATTCCGATCGATTTTTTCCCGATCGATTTAAATCGCCGCACCCTAGTGCTAACCTCACATCACCTCACTCAGTAAAAAGGGAATCACAATGCATTGTCTTTGCATTGACGGTTAACCAATCAGAAGCGTTAGGGCTCTCTCTCGAGTGCCCATTCTGTGACGCATTCATCGCGTGTTAATTCTGTCTATTCGCTCAGATCGTGAAATGAACCACTCTCACGTCATCTCAATCTCGATGCTTGGGCGCGCCCATCAGTCTTGAAAACGATTGATGGATTCTGCTAGCGTCACTGTCGCGCAAATGGAATAGATATACATGAAGTATAGTTGAAATTTATGATCAAGAAATGGAGTCTACTGCTGATGTTGCTGGTTATTTAAGTTAGACAACATTTCACCTGCCCAAATGGACGAGCCGCCACTGGAAATGTTTGCCATTTCTCTTCCGGTGTTAAGACAGGTATACATCCACAGACGCCACGAGAATCCCTGTATTTGTATTTGGAACCAATTATTGCTATTCTGATCCAACACACCAATCTAGCTGGAAGAAGATTTGTCGCACTGTCTAATCGGAAAAGAGGGACAAATTATTCATGGAAACATGTCTCCAATGAAGAAATGGATGCATTTCTTGGACTACATCTCATTGGTGGTGCCTATCGCTCACACTATCGTCAAATCAAGGATCTATGGTCTGACATGCACGATCAGCCTATCTTTAGAGCAACTATGAGCGAGGAGCGTTTCAAGGCAATAAAGAGATGCTTTCGAATGGACGATCCAGCTCGTCGCGACAGAAGTGATAAGTTGGCACCTGTGCGCTATGTCTGGGAGATATTGCAAAAGAAACTCACTGAACCTTACACGGCCGGACCATACCTCACCATTGATGAGCAGTTGATAGAGTACCATGGACGGGTAGCCTTCCGTCAATACATAAAAACCAAGCCTGGAAGATTTGGTATCAAGGTCTTTTGGGTCAATGATGCCAGCAACTCCTATGCTTTGCGTGGAATAGTCTACAGTGGTGAGCAAACGATTGAACGACAAAGCAAAAGAAACGGTGCATTCTCTGAGGATCTGACAATCAAATTGACGGAGACATTTCAAAATGAGAACAGGAACATCACTTGCGATAACTGGTTCACATCAGTACCCCTCGCTAAAGCTCTCCTGGAAAAGAAAACAACATTGGTTGGAACAATCCGGTCCAACAGAAAACACATACCGAAAGAATCTCTATGCTTGCAAGGTCGATCCAAGAAAAGTGCCAAGTATTACAAAAGATCAGATATGCTACTATGTTCATATTGGGATAAAGGAACTCATCCCGTACTGGTCCTTTCAACGATGCACACGGAACCATCATCCACAACCAATGAGAAATCCCAGATGGTTGCATACTACAACGCAGCAAAGTCCGGCACCGATAACATGGATCACATGGTTAGAATGTTCAGTTGCAAACGCAAATGCCGAAGATGGAGTTACTCATTTTTCATGAACATGGTGGATGTCATGGCATTGAATGCTTTCATTATCTTCACGAATGACAATGAAAACTGGAATCGGTAAGCATACATTAATCTGAAATATAATTATGACAGACCTCCTGCAGTAGTAAGTACATGTATAACATACGCGTGGCCTGTTCGTAGGTACCGGTAACTAATAATCAGCCGATCTATGAGCGTATCGATCCATCTTATTTATCTGTAAATATCTAAAAAATGCAATTTAATTGTTTTAAAGAAAACGATTGCTATACACAGGTATATGTATCGTAAAACCAAGAATTCTTCCAAATATTCTCCATGCCTAGCCAAATGATGCACCGCATTTTTTAAATGAAGCAGAATGTCACTGTCAGATGTAAGCCCTATTTTCGAATGGGTTCTAAATGATCGCTCTGTGTCTGAAAAGAAATTGACATCTATTGATAAATACCAGGAAAGAGTAAACGAAGAGAAACATCAGTTATGCATGATATGTAACAAGGACTTTGTATTTCAGCTATGACTTCCTCACTCAAATGGCCATTGAAATGATATCTCCTCACGTGTTCCATCGTCGATCTCAAACAATTTCTCCTCGCATTCTAACTGCAATGGATAATTGCGGATTCCTACCAGCTCAAGCGACAGCCACAACCAAACGTAATTCGACAAAACGCGGTCGTTGTGTTCTGTGTGTCCGTGCGAAAGGCCTTAAAGTCAACACAAAGTGTATCTCGTGCTCCAATTTTGTTTGCAATGACCACAGAAATATTGTGTGTAATCGTTGTATTTGAATACTATTTGGAATCATATGGCTTCCTTGTTTTGTCGATGATAATATAATATCAATTTAAGAGCGTACAGGCACTAAACAACAGCAAAAGCGGCAGAAAAAGGCCTATAATTTTGAAAAAATAGTTTGGGGTCCCTCAGGGACCCCAAACGACAACTAGCTAGATTTTCAACTACCGCCAACTGACGGTTAAGAACGAGCTCTATTCTAATACAAAAACAGAATGACTTAGAAACAATCAATGATATCATAATATTTCATGTTATACTTATGTACAACATGGAATCTGATGAATAAAATAATACGGATAATAATACCCCTAATAAGAGGTCATAAAAAACAATAAACAATGAAACATTATATTTTAAAAGTGTTCATCAATTCATCAATGCAACACCGTATTGCAAGTCTCGTCGGACCGGAGCGTTGACAGCCACATTCGATAACTGCATCATCACATTATCGGATAAAATGAGTCATTCTTAGAAATCGAACAATAGCAAAAGTAAGAATCTTCAGATCGGTTTAGCGCGCCATCATCCCATGTATCATACACGCACACACTTTTGAGTGCGCGATCCACATGTTTTTATGCTAAGATACCCGCCCGCTCCGTGTGTTTGGTATGAATAGCAGCAGATAATATCAAGTGCTGAGTTAGTTAGTCTATTTCATTTGGTAAAGTTTCTCGACGTATACGAAGACGAAATCATGACTTCTCATGCAGTGTCAACGTCAATAAGCTCCGGTGCATCTGACACAGGCACTGACATAAGTGAAATGATGGAAAATCGTGGTGTTAAACCAGGTACTCTAAGAAGCTATAAGAAAACTGATGGCATCGATAAGCAACGAATACTCGATTAGCAACATGGTATTTTTTACTGGTGACTGTCATATTGTTTTGTAGTAGAATAGAGCTCGTTCTTAACTGAATATTTTAAATTGAATGGAACAGGCTTTAAATTGAATGGGACAGATTTTAAGCTGAATAGAACATTTTTAAATTGAATGGAACAGGTTTTAAATAGAACGGAACAACTTTTAATTAGAATGGAAAAAGGTGTATAGTTGTTGCGACATGTCTTTGTTGACCTTAAGTGTTTTTAATCGACCTGCTCAGACGATGAGGTCAGGCGAAGTCAGATCAAGCTGCTGACATCGCTACACTTCACGTAATCTTCTCTAATTCAAAAAGTACATGTCCAATTCGCATAAAATTCTGTATGTGGGTAGAAAGCATGCTCAAATACGTGTCTCTGAAGTTTTGTGATGATTGATTCATTTCTACGGATATTAGACAAATTTGAAAACGTGGGGGGATAACCCATAAGTACCGAGAAAACAAGCCTTCCCAGCCTCGATCACACCTAAGCAACAAAGGTCACATCAGAGACAAAAATGAAATACAGTAGACTCCGCTTAAACGGGAAATCCGCTTAATTGATAGGATAGGTCTGGAAACCAATTCTCGTAATGTAAATTACATCGGATAATCGGGATGTGACTCCGCTTAATCGGGACAAAAATTTTCCCTTTCATAAAAATAATTCGATTAGAATCGACGAGATCATTTGACAATGATTTGAAAATAGATTAACCATTATAATAATTATCAGGCGTTGTTTGTTGTCGTCGCATGAAGGTCACGCGCATTCTCCGTGGTAAGCGTAAGCATTGAGAAACTTTAGGGAAGGACAGAGCAATGCATTGATTGGAGCTCGGTCTCATAGTGAGTGCGACGTGCGAAGCAATGTTGAAAGATGCAAAACTCGATGAAAGAAGGTGCAGTCATAGCAAAGCGAAAGTCGATAGCACTTTCACGCCATAACACCAATTAGCTTACTTTCACTACATTATTTCTCTGCATGCTTTCGAATTGACGATCTCGCATAACGATATGGCAACAAAGCGAAAAGACCTGAGCCTGACGGATAAAATCAAGTTGCTTTGAGAATTGCAATCTACACCAAGAATGACTCAAGTTGCGGTGGCTCAAAAATTTGGCGTATTAACTTCTCAAGTGTCAAGGCTGGTTCAACAGAAGGAGTCTCTACTCAAAGCTCATGAAAGTGGAGATTGTCGTCAACAGAAACGCGTCCGGCTGGGGAAAGATGCAATGGTGGATAAAGCTTTGTTGCTGTGGTTGCATCAGAAAACAAGCCAAGGATCGCGTATTAGTGGTTCCATTTTGAAAGAAAAGGCAATGGAAATTGCTACCACTAAGGGAGTTGAATTTTCTCCGCCGGATGGCTGGTTAGATCGTTGAAAAAAAGGCACAATGTGGTGTACAAAAAACAATACGGTGAAAAGCTCTCCGCTGATGGCACTGGTGCGTCCACGCGGATTGAAGACAGTCTCCCCAGCATTCTTGAATCCTTCCATAAAGACGATATTTTTAATGCTGACGAAACGGGACTATATTTCCGTGCTTACCCCGATAGAGGACATTGCTTAAAGAACGACACGCTTTCAGGTGGAAAGGCTGCCAAAGACAGGATTACGGTGCTCCTTTGTGCGAATATGACGGGCACGGAGAAGCTGCCCATACTTGTGATCGGCAAAAGCAAGCAACCGCGATCATTTCCAAAAGATCGGTCTAAATTGCCGATCGAGTATGACCATTCATACAGTGCGTGGATGACCTCCGACATTTTGCGCCGTTGGCTTCTTCGATGGGATAAACGACTGTCTGCATCGAAGCGGAAAATCTGTTTGCTGATCGATAACTGTTCCGCTCATCCGGCTGATGTTGATTTGTCGAACATCACAGTCCGCTTTCTACCACCGAATACAACATGTCTTATTCAACCAATGGATCAGGGCGTTATAAAGAACTGGAAAGGGCACTACCGATCAACGCTCAATTCCCGCATCATCGCCGAACTTGATGTCGACCCGAACCGCCTTGCAATGGATGTTGCAAAAAAGATCAGTGTTCTAGATGCCCTCCACATTTCGAAATCGTCATGGGACGAAGTTCTTCCGAAAACTATTACCAATTGCTTCCGCAAAGCTTGGAGTCGTACGCAGCTAACCGAATCGTCGGGGACCGAGTCTTGCTTAGAAGATGTCGACTTGCCTCACAGCATGACGGCAAATGAGTTTGTCCTCATAGACGTTGGTGTGGAAACAAGTGGTGAATTAACGAACGAAGAACTTCTAGAGGCTGTCACTGAAAATAATTCAGCAACAACGGCTCAGGAATCGATAGAAGTCGACGACGACGAGCCTCCACTATCTACCAAACAGCTGCTGGACTTTGTCGGTCTTTTTCGAAAATACGTTCAGCAACAAGGAATCGCTCCTGCTGAGGCCATCAAAGCTTTGGAGGCCATCTCGTTCCGTTCCGTGGAGGCGTCCGTTCACAACGAGATTGCATCACGTGCAAAACAGCAAACACTAGATGACTTTCTCAACAACGACAAGTAAGAAGATAAACTTGACTGTTTTCACGTTCATTATACTTTTGTAATTGATACAGATTTGTTTTGAGCACTCGCTTTGAGCACTCGTTTGATTGTTTTCATGTTCATTATACATTTCTAACTGATACAGATTTGTTTTGAGCACTCGTTTTTGGTCCTATTTTTGAACATCGGGTTGTTTTAGAGTAATTCAATTCCAACTTCGGTTAATCAGGAAATCCGCTTAAACGGGACAGATCGGCTTCTCCCGGCGTGTCCCGATTAAGCGGAGTCTACTGTACTAGTTTGTTTGAGAACAATGTCTCTTAGCCTCACGTTAATCGTGTGTGATGGCTCATATTCCAAAGCGCATATTAAAATCGAAAGTGTACTCATATTTTTTGGAGAATGATGAGGATTTTCTGTCTGGTAAAGACTGGAGAAAACCCGTGTGAAGATGGGAGGAGGCGGATCGTATGCATCCAACTTAAAGCGACATCTGATAAACTTTCATCGCAAACGATTGATAAATAACACAACAATTTTCAGGTAGGCCTATACCTATAATGATCTATAATTTAGATCACAATTTTTTTTCAAAGAAACTAGGCTTTATATACTTATAACTTATAATAGCTTTATACCTTTATAGCTCTATACCCGGAAAGGAGTCCTATCAACCCCCCAGGAGTCGGATGCCTGCCTCATAGTGATTATTTATCTGGTGCTTTGAAATTCATTATGTACCTAGAGGTTCGACTGTATTCACAAGGCTTGCCGACATTGTAACAAATAATTCTCGTCTTTCATTGATAAGTCGGTATTCCTTGTGAATGTAACATATTTTCAGGAGTCTCCACTGCAGAGTTGCCAACTCTCACGCATTGGGCGTGAGTCTCACGCATTCAGGCCTCTTCTCACGCTCTCACGCTGGAGGCAAAATTTCTCACGCATTCAAGAAATTTCTCACGCATGTTGTATTTATCTCACGCATTCGTATTTTTGATGTAATTCTTAGCGACATTACCTGATAGAACTGCACTTTCGCGTAAAATCTATGCAGTTAAGCAAAATAACATGCTAGCAGGCCTAGATATCTACTTCTTTGAGATGCAGAAAAAATACGAATACTCGTGTTAGACGCTTAAGGATACACGTGTTAGACGCAAAGCTTAAGGATCCTGAGATTGCTGAGAACTTCTCGATTGAAATAGCAAATCGTTATACTGTTCTTGCTAACCTCGATCACGAAAATTGGGAAACGTTTAAGTCGGAGATTCAAAACGCAGCAGCCACTATTCTTCGTAAAGAAAGAGCGCCACCGCGACGCCCTTGGATCTCACCGGAATCTCTCGACCTAGTTGAAAAGAGGCGAAAGGCCAAAACTCGATAGGAACATCCAAGAGTATCGTCGGCTCAATCGACTCAGGAATTTGTCACTGAAAGAGGACAAGGAAAGATACTGGAGTGAGAAGGCAGACGCTCTCGAGACCGCTTCGGCCAGAAATGACACTGCCGCGGTCTATCGACTACTCCGTGACCTTCGCGATGAAACAACGACTAAAATCACACAGATTAAGAACAGGCATGGAGAAGTCCTTACAAGCAAAGAAGAGTGCCTCAACCAATGGAAAGAGCACTTCAGCGATCTTCTCAATCGTACGTCCAGACAGACCGATTTGACACTGCTCAACGCGGTTGACAATCCCGTACCTTCTCCAAGGTGCAACACAGATTGTATTTCCACATCAGAAGTAAAGCTGCAACTGAAACGGCTTCACAACAAAAGAGCACCCGGGATATGCAATATCACAGCAGAAATCCTCAAGCATGGAAACGACTGCATGATCCAATGGCTCACTGACGTCTTCAACGCTGTATGGGAAAATGAATCCATTCCGGAAGATTGGAAGAAGGGCGTGATCCTCCCATTCTGGAAGAGAAAAGGCGACGCTCGAGTATGCTCTAACTATCGTGGCATCAGTCTTCTGTCAGTACCAGGGAAGCTGTTCACCAGCATCCTAATCAACCGTGCAAAGGTAGCCATGCATCATCACCGCCGTCCCCAACAAGTTGGCTTTATGCCTGGACGTGGTACGAGTGATCAACTAGCGAGTTCACGACTGCTGATCGAAAAGGCGCACGAGTATCGTCGTGGAAGAAATCTATGCATCGCATTTATGGATCTTAAGGCTGCGTTTGATTCTGCTGATAGAAATGCAATCTGGCTGATTCTTCGCTCAATCAGTGTACCCGAAAAGATCATTCGGCTTCTACAACTCCTGCATTCAGACTCCCATAGCTGCGTTAGGGTCAATGGGGGAGATTCAACTTGGTTCCAAACTGAAAGTGGCGTAAGACAAGGTTGCACAGCTGCACCAGAATTGTTCAATTGTCTTATTGATTACCTAATGAAGAAAGTTGACGACCAGATGCACGGAGTTCAGCTGGGTAGCTACCGACTAACGGATCTCGAATTTGCAGATGACACTGCTCTTTTCGCTCCTGATATGGATTCCCTCATTCAAGCCATCAACATCTATATCAATGAAGCTTCGAAATTGAACCTCCAAGTCAACTGCTCTAAGACAAAGTTAATGATGATAAGTGAGAGCACACCCCCACAGTCCATAGTGGTCAACAATCACATAGTGGAAGTTGTCCCAAACTTCATCTATCTGGGGTCGAAGATTAGCGGGCGAGGTGGTATTGACGAAGAACTGGCTCAAAGAAGAGCTCTGGCAAATGATGTACTCAGAAGACATTGAAGACCTCTTTGGAGACATCGGAATATCAGCAACCGGACCAAAATGAGAATATATAACGCGAGTGTTCTTTCGGTTTTGCTTTATGGCTCCGAAACCTGGCCTCTTTCCGCAACGCAAGGTAGAAGGACTATGGGCTTTGACAACCGATGCCAACGCCGAGTACTCAACATCAGATGGCAAGAGCGTATCACCAACGACGAAGTGCGCAGACGCACACTACAACCGCCGTTACCACGCCTTCTAGCTCAACGGTGCATGCGTTGGCTGGGGCACATGCTCCGCATGTCTAGTGAACTGCCAACGAAACGTGTGCTCGACTTCAATCCGACAGCCTCTGGATGGAGAAGACCTCGAGGGCGCCCACACACACGATGGATGGACGTTGTCGAAGATCTCAATCAACTCGGTATCTCCATGGATGACGCATCGGAGTTGGCCCTGGATCGACCATCTTGGAGACGAATGGTGTCAAGAGCGGCCTCAACGCATCACAGGCACGAATCATAGGCAGGTAGGCAGGTGTTAGACGTCTCAAGATGCAGTATATTTATCTAATGCAATAATCTCACGCATTCCACTCAGCAAATGTTGGCAACCCTGCCACTGAAACGTGTTAACTTGTTTTTAACTTGGCTCGATAAGGGAAACGCAAACAAGTGTCGGCAAGGAGCGCAAGAAGCCAGAGCCGTTCCATGCGTACTGCGTTCAGACATCGATGAAATTTATCAGCTGACAGAAAACCATTACGCCTCCGTTTCTCAATCACGTGACTTGAATTTGACCGTGAATTGTTACCGACAATATTTTCCTGTCTCCTAGGCTACAAAAGAGCGTCATCATTAAAGAACCTACCGCTTTTTTTAACAAACTGGACAATCCGATCACTAAGTCTTAATAAATTTATGCTTGTGAGATACCGACACCATGAAGTTGGCCGACAATGTATGCAGCAGTACACGCGGGATCTCTTTCGCTTATCGATGTCACGAATGAATGGATGACGATGACGAATGACCTTGTGACAGTAGGCGCGTATTATGATTATGCTTTACGACGTCAGATTGTCACTCACTGTAAAGGCGTGCTGCGATGTCAAGTTTCCGTACCGCATTAATTTGAAGCGTGGTGTATTGAACTAGTTCGCTTCGACGATCATCATTTGATGGAATTCAGAGCAGAAGACTACGATTTTCATCGATTACTCGCCTCTGGTCGCAATGGAAGTTCCCACATCTTCGAAGTCACATACAGAGGAAAGCGGTGCGCTCTAAAACGGATAGTTACTCGAACTTCCCGTGATCTTCTGTTGGCTCAACGCGAGCGAGACTCATTAGTTCATATTAATCGAAGTGATACAAAGCCTGGCAGCCATCGCTCTCAACATGGTCGGCACTTCTTAATTCGTATTTTTCGTGCAATACAAACTTCTCCGTTAGATTTACATATCGTTCTTTCTTTGGCCGCAGGCGGAGATTTGTTCGAACAGCGTAAACGTCGTCCAAACCAAACCTTCAGTGAACTCGAAGCTCGGCATTATCTTTCAGAACTGGCATGCGCATTGAAATTCCTGCATATTACGTGTCAAATCGTTCATCGAGACATAAAAACTGAAAATGTCCTTCTTGATTCTCAAGGTCATGTTTTGTTAGCTGATTTCGATCTGGCAACACAAGTGGATCCGATCAGAGGAGTAAAGCACGAGGCTTGTGGTACATTAGAAACAGTCGCCCCAGAATGTGTTCCTCCTTGTTCCGAGACGACATATGCCTCAGACATCTACGCATTGGGCATGTTGGCCATGGAATTAGTAATAGGACGTACTCGGAAAATCCCTGACCACCTATCGGAAGATGAGACGTTTGAATTGATCGCTCGAGGAGACCGCGAACATTGCGATGGATGCACTAGCGATCAATTTTCTCGCTTCGTAAATCGCCTACTTCAAGTGAATCCAGACAATCGTCCGACAGTGTCTGAACTCCGTGGGATGCCATTCTTCGATTGCATTAACGGTTGGCCAGCGATCGAATGGGGAAAGGTATTACGCCGGAAAACGAATCCACCGAAGATCATATTCACTGATGACAATGAGTCCTCCAAAAACACTGAGTTATTTGGTATTCATGAGACTATCAACAGGGAGCCTGGTGCATTTTTAGGCCAAGAATTGCCTGATTTTCATTTCGAAACAGATGAATTTTAGCAATCGATGAATTCCATGATCATTCCATAGCAATCAATTATGATCGGATAATATTTGTGTCCGGGCCACTTTTTATCCCAATTTCAAGTTTTTATATTGAATTTTTAACTTGTTATCAAGTTAGGTTAAATTTACAAATCTGGTATTCAGTATTCTTATATTTTTGATTATGAAGTGCATAAAAAGAAGTGTATAAATCGTGGTTTTTCAGTTTTCAATACAACATTACAATACAGGTCTACAAACCTGGGGTCGTAGGTTCGAGTAAACAACCACCTGGCAATTTGATCTAGCGTCTGTAATATTTCATTTTGGAAAATCAAAAGTGCTAGTTGAATTTTGTGTTGAATCAGAAGACGATTTATCATAACTAAAGTAAATTAACCACGTATACAGACCCGAGTTTCGACCTCGCGTCCTTGATAACTTTTTCCCGACCTCAACCTCGATATGAAATGCATCGAGGTCGGACAGCTGCTTAAATCTACGCAATGGAAATTTCCCTCAGGGAAAATATTTTTTCCCTGATACGTGAAAAACTCTGATACAGACCCAGACTGATCTAAAACAACGCTCCCACAAGCCTTAGGAAAAGTGGTGGATGCCTGAATTTGATTTGGAATATTGCCATAAAATTAAGTTTTGTCAACTTTTTGTGCAGAACATCGACCCCTGAGATATATTTAGGAGTAACAAAACCAGTATTACCGTTAATTTGCCGTATTCGCTGGTGTTTTCAATTTTTCCGAAATACCAAAAACCGGTTGTACGATAACCAAATAGGCTACCGGTTTATTTTGCTACTGTGTTTAATTTTGCTGAGCAAATGTTGTGGTACGACGATCAAATACCGAAACACTAATTTTTACGACCCCTAGAATTAATGGAATTAATTTATTTTCTCAACACCACCAGACTTTCAGCAAGTGGTTAGTTATGAGGGTATGTTGTCCCTTGAAAAAGCCCATACATTAAGAATTCTGTTTTGAATTATACGATATCTGATTCAGAAAATAAGTATTCTACTTCGTTGAACAAGATGTCGTGTGTGTGTTACTATCGTTCAACGAAAGAGTGCAATAGAGACTGTTTATTGCACGATTTGGAGCTTATACTCACTTTGGAAAGCATAAATATAGACTTCTAAATATAGATTTCTTATGATATTATGACAAGAGTATAATCGAAAAAGTAAAAGTAGACGTACTGGAACGTTTGAATTATGTCGAGTTCGAAGCTCATCGTTGCACAATTCATTTTCGAATAAGATTCGATCAAATTAAGCATTATAAACTGACATTGAATTTATCACGATTAGGCCTATATCTGCAACTTTCAACAACGACAGAGACAGAGAGCGGAGAGACTCGGGAATCTTCTAATGATTTCAAAATAATCCCTATCAAAAACCTTGCGAGAGTTATTTTGTCTCATCACGCAAACCAGGCCATCCGTTCATTTGAATGTTGTTCTGCACCAAACGCAAACTCATTTACAGGCATGACACATGCACACATAAGGTCCATTCACACCGGACGCCGCCTCTCACGCGTCCAGAATTTTTTCGTTCAGAACCTTAAACCTATGGGCTGTTCCCACAGAGACGCGCGGGACCACGCGTCCAAGTAATTTCAGAAAAAAGTTCTGAAATGGCACGCGGCTTGCTTACGAGATATGAAAATCCAACCCGCCTCACGGCTTGATCTACCTCTCGCACTCCAACCTGACACCACAAGTTGCCAGATGTTCGTGCAGAGAAGTGATTGATTTCGACATAGCTATCCGACAATTCTGCCGATCTGTGAGGACAACTTGAGCAAATGAACATCAAAATCCCTTATCGGTGCACTTTCACACTTTGTCAACCATGAATTCGAATTCATCAAAACATTTGGAGATGAATGGTATTTTATAATGTAATAATAATCAGCGTTTATTCATAACAAAGCAATACATGAAAATCTCCAATGGGAATCTGGGAGATTTATGAGAATTTAGTTTGTACAAGCAGCATGGTGAAGTAATTCAAATCAAGTGAAAGTCAATTCAAGTCAAGCTGTTGTGCAGTAAGGAACACGAAAAGACGAAACCATTTGGTCTCCCCATTGTCTGAACTTGTGGCAGAATCAGTCTTGAGCTGCGATGTGTTTGAGTTGGGAGAAGGTGGTGAATTATGTGGCCAGTGTCATAGAGTGCTTGAAGAGGCGGAGTAACAATTCTTCTCTACGTTTAGCGATGTTAAACATATTACAGCGATCACAGAATTTGATTTCGAATCCGTGAATGATGCGAAAAGCCCTTTTACAAAGTTGTTCAAATTTTCTCTTCATGACGATACCAGGATTTACAAATACAGGAGATGCGTAGTCCATCATAGAGCGAATTACACAGATAAACAAAAGCACAAGCAGATCATGAGAAAGAATAAGCTTTAATATACGCAGAACATACAGACGCTTAGAAACATTCGAGGAAATATGCTGAAAATGATTTGACCAGGTGAGGTCATCATTGAATATAAGTCCGAGTATTTTAAGAAAACGTACAGTTTCAAATTCAGAAACATTGGGCAACGGAGTACAATAAAAAAAATGATATTCAGAACTTTAGTTTTTCGTTAATTAACTAGCATGCGATGATTCCTACACCAAACGTCAAAATGGTTGACTTTAGGGGAAAAAAGTAGCAAATCATCTGTTTGATGTCGAAAAACAGAAATAATCAAAGTGATGTCATCAGCGTACTTTATTACATTGACACTTTTATTTAAAGGCTAATAGGTTGACATGTACAAAGAGAAAAGATAGGGCCCTGTCAAGGAACCCTGAGGTGTACCACTGGTCACTTGTCTGCCGGAACTTACAGTTTCACCAAGTTTGACACGCTGCTGACGTTTACACAGAGTCAAAGAATCAGTAAATGTAATGAATAACAGAGACGGATCCATTCCTTTATTGTTGAATTTGTAAATAGCTAATGTATCTTTTGACATCTATGCACATTACAGCGTCTAATGATTATTAAGACAATTGATTTTATTGATTTTATTTGCACTGCTGTAGATCGTTGTTGTCCATTTTTATATCATGCCATTTTTAAACTGTAATCAAATCATCCATCTCATATAAAAGCATTGTTGTTCGATTTTGTGTGTAACCATTGAGAAAGGAGTTGTACACTCTGAAACGCGTCTGGAACCAACATTGATTTTAACAGAATCAATTTGTTTTGATTTGAATGACTGAATGACAATTTTGTGTAAATTTGTTTCAAATCCTAGAGGTGTAGCAGCCAAAACTTCAAAAGTGTCAGTCAAATTAACGTTACAATAAAAATTTGTCAAATGTTGCGTTGCCAAAAGTTGGTACATTAACAGTGTTGAAAAAAGTGAATTGCCGACTGAGAAAAGAAAAATCATATCTGTTCCCGCACACGAAAATCTCAGCATCATGAGTTGTGGACAATAGAAAATCAAAAACATCAGCCACATATACTCTGAATTGTACAAATGTATCAGCTTTGAGCCCAGGCAGAATATAAATACAAAGGATATATGACAGGTTACCAGAATCCTCAAACTTTATCAAATTGCTTTCAATACCCTTAGGTTTAACTAAAACATTGGGAACATCGACTGTTGAAGTCGCTAAGGCTGCATATATTAAAGTGCCTCCACCACGACGTTTGTCAGACGAGTCATGACCCCTATCGTTGCAGAAAATATGGCTACCAATGGACATGATCTCATTCGATATTTCTGGGGCCTGTTTCATAAAATTAAGCAGTCTGATATGTATCAGTGACATTTTCAGCAGTGAAATATAAAGCACTGCTTTAAATTGCGTTTCATAAAAATTAATTTTCCGACTGAAGATTAAGCAGTCTAAATTAATCAGTGATACATATAGCGTTTCATAAAGATTTCGGACTGATGAAAACACTGATATATATCAGTGTGATTGAGTGATTAAAACAATTGTGGATAATTCTTCGTAAATAAAACAATTTCTGACAGCACAGAGTAAATATGTAGGTAGAGTGTCGACCTAAAAAAGTATCTGTATACAGTGAAACTTTTTATATGAAAAGATTCAGTTTTTTTTCGGAGATTACGTTCCTGCGGTCCAAAACATTATTTGAGCAGTTTTGAAAAACCTCAATATTTGCCAATTTAATTACTACCGACATGACTCCCCGTTGTAAGTAGTATGAGACAAGTTGGATATCAAAAGGAATGAATATTCGCTAACAAGCATCGCAACTAAGCAGAAATTGTGCTGATGATCAAGAAAATGTAATGAACGGCATTATAATGGAAGTCTTCATAAAAAGTTGAGATTTTATTGTGCTGTCGTGGCTGAAATTTCATATTTTTGATTCAATTTTCATCGGCATGAATTTATGATTGAGTAAATTCATGTGTGAATTGATGTAAATTATTTGTTAATTTAATTTACATTAGTAATTTACATGTGAATGAATGTAAATTCATAATACACATAGCCCAGCACTGTGCTATCTTGTAACTCCATTCCCATGTTTAAAAGCTCGACCAAGAACTTTTTAATGACAGACTGATTTTTATATGTAAATTTCATTTCTTTTTATCATATGTACAGTGGCCTTGAAGCCTTTTGTCATAATGCTACTATTCCTTTTAAATAAATCGTGATCAAATCAAATCAAAAACATGTTTCATTTCTTGAATCTGAATAGTGACGTGCACTCATTTACAGCTTTCAAAGGTAATGAAAATCATTGTCTTTGATTCTGTTATTTTGCTCTACCAGCTGCTTGAGATAAGATCGCGCTTAAAAAGATTCTCTTGTGGTTCAGCATGAAAGCAATGGGGTTATCGAGTTGCTAATTTAACAAACATTACCGCTCCGAGGCTGTCATGACACGGACAATCTGTAAAATAATCTCATTTTCATCTGCTTTATACTATCATAATCAGTCAATTCCGTGGTAATTTCTTCAAACTGCATAAATGTGTATGTCTCACATTTGGAGACAATTCCAACTGTATTCACCTCGAGTTCATTTAATGAAATCGAAAGTGTATACACATTGGGGATTTAATAAATGTGGAGTTTCCACTCTACCTAATATACCTACTCTATGTTTGACAGTAATTGAAATAAATATTAGAGAAGTCAATCTGAGGCAAATGGTGGAATATTTGAGAATCTTTTTTTCTAGCTGTCATCGATGTATGTAAAAGTCAATACCTCAACGTCTTTTAATATTGAAATGATTTCATGACATGCCGTACCTCATTACACGAAAGAAATCGAAGCCCTCAAAGCAACCCTTTATAATTTTGCTGTTACCGGACGTTTTATCGTCACAGCATTGCCACTTTTCAAAGGAAGAATTTTTCAATAAACAGTATCCAAATTTACCATTCTGACAAATAGTTTGTTACTGACAGCAAAATTGAAAATCAAAAGCCGTTTTCCCATTTTTAAGTTGTATTTGCAATCATTTCTCCGATATTTTAAGTTTCTATAGCTTTCTCGATGATCATTCACAGATTTATCAACCTCAAGAGGTTGATAGAAATTTTCACATTTCTATCAGTGAATTTCCATATTTTCAATTTTCGCGCGCTACTGATACTTCTTTGTGAAACGCAATTCTTTTCCAGACTGCTTAACCCATTCGTTCCTGTGGTTGCCATATGGCAACCGATGCGTCTTAGCCAATCAAAATGAGAGATTTATCGACCACGAAGCACAATAAGAGTTGTCGTTTGAAGAAATTTGGGGAATCAACATCACGCTAACGTTCGGTGTTTCATCAAACAGTCATTTGGCTTTGTTTTGCGATTGCACGGAGACTGCTCATGGCGTCCAGCAAAAATGATAAGGTAAGATTCAAAGCTGCTTTTTAGATACCTAATATAGTTTTATGAGAATAATTGAGGATGTATGATATGTATCGATATCTTAGCTATTGTTTAGAGTCTAAAATGCGTATCTTGTTCTTCGATAGCACTCCGTAAAAGGCAACTTCCGGCACCGACGTCTTGTTTTCTATGATACGGCTAGTAATTTTGTGGTAATCATTCCATCTCCTATGATACTAATAGAATGCGAATCTCATAAGTAAAAGTGTGTAATCAATCATGAAACTGGTATACTAAAGGTTTATGCATGATTATATGTAGAACATATAGTAATTGTGCATGTATGAATCAAACATAGGCGTAGGCCTATACATGTAATGTAAAACACTGATTTTTTCAGTTTCCTCAACGTCAGAGTACGCGAAAGGCCGCTGCAGATGCTGTTCAAAATTTATTTGGCAGCGCTGTTATCCATGGGAATGAATCAGAGATAAGTGACATGAGCGACAGCGGCGATGAAGAGTCTCCCTCTTCCTCAGCGAGGCCTATCGACACGGTTCAACATGACGATGATTCTTCTTATTCATCCAGTGAGGAAGACCACGACGATCATGAAAGTGATAGTGTCTTCTGGAGCAGAGAGAATGTGTCTTCCCTCAATATTCCTGAACCCATTATTGAAAGTGCTCCTGAAGTCGATTGTGAGTTCTTGGACAATCCAATCATGTATGTTGAAAGATTTTTTTCCTCTGAACTGATTGACTCTATTTGCTTTTACACTAATTTGTACAGTGTTCAGAAAACTGGCAGGTCAATTGATGTCAAGAGTCTTGAAATGCGCATTATTACTTACATGCATTATTGAGAAAATTACACATATTTTTTAAGGAAAATAAACTATTTTTGCAACTTTTGTCTTGTGAGTAATTCACTATGGGGCTTCATAAACATTGATGAATATTTTTTTCGGGATGTTTGAGTCTAAAGTTGCCATTTGGCAACATTTCGTAGTTTTTCAAAATACAACGATAGTACCTGAAGTTGCAATATGGCAACTTTTTGTAACTTTTATAATAATACAGATATTGTGTAGATATCGATCATTTACCACTATTTAGGCCCTAAATGAATAGTTTACGAAAGGAAATAATTTTCCTATTATTATTTCTTAATTCAGGCACGAACGGGTTTTAAAATACTGATTTTAAGCAGTGTGGGACTGATATAAATCACTGCCTAATATTTGGTTTTGTGAAACGCTGTTAATTTCGACTGCTTTAAATCACTGATTTAAATCACTGCTTTATATTTACTTTAAGAAACGCAAAAAATTTTCCACACTGATAAAAATGCTGATATAAAGCAGTGATATATTTTATGAAACAGGCCCCTGGTGTTAACCAGATTTCAGTTATGCATACAAAAACTGGGTTAAAATCAGTGATCAGTGCTCGAAGACTGTCTAATTTATAAAGTATCGATTGCGAATTATATAGAATTAGACAATTCTTTTTTTCAGATGAGATTTCTTCTTTCCTCTTATACTTTCTTTATGAACAAAACTTAAAATCGGACTTAAAATTTCGGGTGTTTCTTCTTAAAACGACTCTGTCTCGCAAAATCACAAAATCCTCGCCGTTATCCTTACGAAGTTTAAATTCTTCTCGCAGCATTTTGTGGATTGCCTGCTGCATCTGAGTTCCATCAGGATTAATGAAAATGCCCTGATTTTTCTGATGTGATCGCAATTCTCTACCTTTTCGCAAAATTCTGATCTTCTGTTCAATGTCATTACATTTGAGTTTAAGCAGCCGTGGCCTACTTCCTTGTCGAACTTTACCAATACGATGTACTGTTATTTTGTCAATTTTCGGAACGTTTATAGCCTCTAAGACAGTTTCACAAAAATCTTTGTCAATGTCCTCACAATTGTCGAAGCCATCAGAAGATGGTGATTGTGGCAATCCGGAAATTATGAGATTGAGCTTCCTGCTTCGCGCTCTTCTACTTCGTACGTAATTTCGTGTACATTGTTAAGCCAATGTACAAAGTTTGTTTGTTGCTGTTTTAATGCAATAAGCTCTTCCTCTAAGTACTGACTTTTCCTTTTGAGCATTTCGTTACTTTTATGTAATTCAAAGACGTTGATTTTGATCTAAGAAATAGCTTCATGTAATTCTTCGATTTCATTACGGAAAGTCTGTATGATATAAGTCTTAGTTCGATTGATCAGTGTAGTCAGGACATTCATTTTGTCATCGATTGGCGACTTTATGTCATTTAGACTAGTTGCAGCTGTTGTCGAACCAGACCTCGTGGATCTCATCGCCGATGTATTCGTCATCACGGATGGAAATTACAAAATACCTAAAAATAGTAGGTGAGTAAGTCAAGCAGCTTATGACGTCACAAAAAATCGAAAAATCGCTTACCGGGTGACAGGGAGGCCTTCCATAACGCTGTACGATCAGCTGACAAGGATTAAATCACTGACAATACCAGCCTTACAAAGTTAAATTAGACTGACAGCACCAGCCCTACAGCGCACGAAGATGATAGCGAAACAATTTGATCGATAGATGGAAAGGCAACGCTGTGACAATGCGGCCAAGCGGATTCATGAATGGACTGACGAGCACTGATACAGAGATATGTACCAGAGATATCTACAAGTACACGATATCACAATAGGAAATGCTGCAAGTAACTGTAGGATACAACTTGGAACTCCACCACCGTAACGCTGGGATACTTGGAACTGAGAGATACTCAAATAATGGAGATTAATTCAGATAATGACAAAAATGCGTCCAAGGAAGTGGACCGACCAAAAAATGAAATAGACACCGAGACAGATTGTGTCAAGATAGGGCCAATGATACCAAACACAAAACTCAACAATAAGCAGAAACCGAAAACTGAACACTATAAAATCAACAATACAGAGAAGAAGAGAGACACGACCAATACGACCAGCAGTTAACAGTTGTATAGCAATTCTAACAGTTTTAAGTGGTCAAGTATAGCTCATGAAGTGCGAAATCCCAACTTCGAAGTTCCCAAGGTTTATTGGCAGTGGCTATTGCACTAGCTGAGTCGGTGCATGCTTGGTCTCCCGGCTATTATACAACCGGTACAATACTCGGTACTTCTATTCTTTCCCCCCACATTTTTGTTGTTGACACCCGAGAGTCTTGCATCGTCTCTCGATGCACGATGTTGTCTTGCTCCTAAGGGCCGTCTCACTACTATCGCAAAAGCGTTGAGTGTGTAAAATGAGCTTGTAAAACATTTGCAGCCCCAGAACTAGACAACTGCTCGTCATTGTCTGCAGACAACAATCCCACGAAGTTCATAATAACAACTGTACCTTGTATTCTAACTGAGTATCCAACAGGGATGCGGAGTCCTGTCATTTTGATAGGACTCCGACTCCGGGGGTTGATAGGACTCCGACTCCGGGTGGCCAATATATAAAGCCTGGTTTTTTGAAAAATTAACTGGTAACCTACATCATAGATCATTATAGGCTTACCTGAACCTATCTTTGTTGCTGCATCAATTATCAATCATTTTCGATGAAAGTCAAATGTCGCTTTAAGTTGGATGTATACGACTCGGCTCCTCCCATCTTCTTGATGTGTGCTTCACACGGTTTTTCTCCAGTCTCTCCTAGGCAGGAAAATCCCCATCCTTCTAAAAAAGTGAGTACATTTTAGATTTTAATATGCGCTTTAGAAGACCCATCAAACACGATTAAAATGAGGATAAGAGGTAATGTTCTCAATCAAGTATTTCATTTTTGTCTCTGATGTGACCTTTGGTGATTAGTAGTCCGGGAGCTAGCGTGAAGTTGTGCAGGGAACGAGGTAGTACATAAAACTTTCACATAGCATAGTGCACCTCTAACCTACTGCAAAACTTCGCGTCTGCCGGATCAGATCATTTTCTTTTCAGAAATAGAGAGGATAACACAATCCTATGTATTTCCAGTGGTAAAATTGTGACATTTAAGGTGTTGACTCCATTTTTTCGAATTTTTGCTCATAAAAGTTACACAAATTGGTATTTTGTTGAACTGACACTTTTCGTTGGTGTAACTGCAAATTTTAACATAGAAATTTCAAGAAAATTGTTGATATACTTATGTGAAAGTCGTAGATAGCTGTTTATCAATAAAATATCGTTGAACAATGACAAATACCAATTAAATGAAAATTGCCGTTAGAAAATCGATTATGTCGGATAACAAACGGAAACATCTGTAAAGATGGAAAAGGCTCTCGTCAATTAAATTACCGTATGGACTTGTATACGGGCAGGAACGTGTGTGTAAGATAATTTCGATGTTTAATGCCCTGAAACATTGACATCTGGCATTTTTTCTAGCTGTCCATGCTGTATGTAGTCTATACAATTACTTTTCAATCGTATTTTTCACAAGCCCACTCGTTGCACGAAGTTCTTATCATTGAATCAATTTACTTTCCCGGTACTTCGAACTAACTCACTGCCTTTTTATAATTGTGTGAAAAAAACAATCGCTCCCTTTGTTTGACGTAAATCTATTTTTAAAAAAATTTTCAAAAAATCACCCGACGCGTTTCGTCAATCCGACAGTCTCAAGGGCTTAGTATGTGACACAAGTGTTAAAAGGTAGGTTTATATGTAATAGGTTTATATGTATATATAAACCTACCTTTTAACACTTGTGTCACATACTAAGCCCTTGAGACTGTCGGATTGACGAAACGCGTCGGGTGATTTTTTGAAAAATTTGTTTAAAATAGATTTACGTCAAACAAAGGGAGCGATTGTTTTTTTCACACAATTATGACTAACCTCCCGTACGGACGAACTATGAAATTAACTCACTGCCGGAGTTTAAGTGATATAAAATGTATATTTTATTTCTTAAATATATAAGTTAATATGCCCTAGCAAATTCCGTGTAACTCTTGAAGATTACAATAAAATATTAATATACTACAAATTAATAGAAAAAGCTATTGTTGCGTCATAGCGTAATATTTTTAGCAAAATGCGACACATATTTTTTAAAACTGCAATGGAAGTTGTTGAGAATTAAAATAAGCATGCAGAAGAGACAATAAAATCATGGATAGAATAATGCATGGACTTTCCTAAGTCTGACGAAATCTCTGGAAGAGGTCCAAACAGGATATAGTGGATCCTCTGTAGGGAAATTCTGGTCTAAAGGATAAGCAGGAAAATCAGATCAGCTCTACTAATTCGAAATACCTCATTTGAGAACATGCACTCCTTATGATGTTGAAAGTAACGTTCTGATTCCAGGAAATACATAATGCCGATGACCAGCGCATCTATTTAATCAAATGTGCGGAAGATATTTCTTCGACAGAAACAAAAATTGAATAATATTCTACAACAGACCTCAGCATAACCTTCAGTTCAGTTAAACAGTTGATCTTGAATCCATTTATTTTTATTTTTTATAACATTCTTTCATAAGGTTACTTTTATAAATTTTTGTACCACCCTATTTTCCTGTTGTTCTAAATGTAGACCTATTTTTTCATATTACTAAAAAAATATCTCTCATTATATAGTTACATCATGCCAAATTAAAAATAGCTTGCTCTCAATGAAAATTGGCCTCACTTTTTATTTCTTTTTTCTTACAAAAATATAAATCTCTACACATGAAACTGGAAGTAGAAATGCTTATTATTGCCTGTCAATCGGATTCACGTTGTTTGCATCGTCGTATCGCCGTTGGTCCCCATTCGTCGTATTCTTGTTTGGTGGTCCACATACATTGATATCTATGAGGAGCACCTAGAATTGAACCGCCTATCCATGGAAAAAGTTCACTATCATTCGCGGCATAGATACGAGCGACATCCCACTGGGGAGCTAACGCTCTCATTTCTTCTAGTAATCTTTCCTTCATCCCTGGCATCTTAGTGACTCCGCCACTGAAAGCAACACTGTTCCACAGTGTTTTTCTGATATCTACATCACAGGACATAACCGTTTCTAATAAAAGTTGCTGCAAACTTATCATTCCAGGTTCATGAGGTTGAAACAAAACATCCGCGCACTGAAAACGTTCCTTACCAATGGACATTTTTTCACCAGAAGACAAAGGAAAATTCATTTTTGTATCTGTCTGTGGGTTATTACCATGAGAAGCACTGCACAATCTGTCTTTTATCGCATTAGCTGTAAATCTCTCCTGAGAAGTGACAAAATGGAGATCACGATTTCGTAGAAGAAAAATGAGAGAATCAGTTACGTCACTACCACCATAATCTTGTCTACGAGAGGCATGTTTGATGCCACAATATTCAAAGACCGGCAGGGTGCATGTGTAACCGTCACCAACATGGAGCAAGAGGCAATTATGAGTTGCAGCAGCGTTGTAGGCGAGTACAGAAGCATCGGCAAGATGAATGGCTCGAGATCCGAGCGACTCAAACATGAGTTGAGCAATGCGCTCGCCTTGTAGAGGAGAACAGAGAGGAGGTTCTGTGATTAAAATCGGCTGGTCTTCTGGTCGGCAATGGAGATAAGTTTCGAACATGTGCCTCCACAGACATTCCAATAGTTCCCAATCTGTCACCACTCCGCGCTCAATCTAAAAGACAAAGTCGCAGAGATTCGATTAGAAAATCATCTTCACCATACTTCGAAGGAAGCATGAAAATCTTCGAAATTATTCGTAGGTAGGATTGAAAGAACATGTTCAATCGAAGCATTTCGAAGTAGCCGATCAATAATTTTGTAACCATCATTATAATTAAGTAAAAAAGTAAAAACAAGGAATATGAGTGTAATATTCAATATGTTTCGCAATAGCGATGCCACCAATTAAATGCTCACATTTTGATTGAACAAACGCTGCATCGTTTTGCCAATATGTTGGCAATCAGGATCAATACACTGAATGTAGTAGACAAGAAATGGTTGCATTTCCTGACCGAACTTCCTTTTAAAGGAAAAATAGCTTCCAGTTTTGAATGAAGTTGTAATGATTTTGCAATCAATACTGAGTTTACGAATTTTTTTCGAACGATCGTTGTGTATTTGGGAAATATGCTGTATATGTTTTACTTACTTACTTAATTACTTCCCTGTATTTCGTCCGTGTCCACGTTGAACGGGGTCAGACGGTTGTTGCTTTCAGATGGCGCGTCTCCACTTGATCATGTCGATAGTAGACCATTGCTGGATTCAGGTCCAGAGCGTGAAGATCCTCGGAGACGACTTGTCACCATGTTTTTCTTGGTTGTCCTCTTGGCCTTGTGCCCTCGATCTCCAACTGGAAAGATCTTTTCGTCCAGTAACTCTCATCTCTTCTCAGAATATGGCCATACCATCGCAGTCTTCTTCTTCGCAGAACATCGGAAATGCATTCCAGGTTCATCTTCTTTCTTAGGTCTTCACTCCCCTGTCCATCGGTCAGCCTCAAACCGCACATTGTGTTAGGGTTCGTATATCTTTCAATGTTGAAATATTGACCCGCAATATACCGATTCAGCATATTGTGGTTCAATCATAGATAGCCTTAACACAATGATATTGCAATTCAGATCTCAGAACCATTTCATGTTTCATTTGATGTTTTGTCAAATTGTGACATATTTGAACTCACAGAGAGTGACTTCTCTTGAGTGAAATAGAGAAGAAGTAATTATTTTTCTAATGTTCCTTTATTCTTAAATGGTAATGTTTTCAAGGAATTTCCAAGATAGATATTTTTCTTCATACTACCAATGGCTACTTGTACTTCCGCCAGGTAAATTATGTTGTTACTTGTTCGCTTGATCAAAGTTGACTTGAATTTAATGGCCAAATTGTAGCATTAATTCTGTGTGGTCATGCTTTTCGATTGTAATGTCCAGATCTAAGGAGTCCCTGCGAAGGTGCAGCTCCGATAATGCAAGCGCATATACACTCAAGGAACAAATAAAGTGCCCGGTGGAAAAAGTTATGTTGGCAGTGACAAATTTATCATTTCAGTCATTTTTTTCTACTCGTTGGTGTGAAATATGAACTTTAGAAGTTAATCAATAGTCAAACCATTAGGCCTCAACCACACAGCGAGCTTTTCCAAGCGTTTTGCAGCAAATACAAAGTCATCATTGCAGCATCTGTAGACTTCCATAATGCACGCAAAGCAAACTAGAGCGATTGATAGCTTGCGGACATGCGGTTACTCGAGACGCTTGGGACGCTCGTGTTTGCTTTGCTTTCAGTGTAGCTGAGGCCTAATGCTGTGATTCCATTCATTGTTCTTTCATGCACACCGAGCTGTACTCTGTTCAATCCGCTAGCTACATACACCACAATCATTAGGGTTGTTCATTAACTAAAATTCTGCCAACAGAAAATTAAACCGATTTAATATTCTGCCGGCAGAATATTCAGCCGACTTAATGAACGACGGTATAACATCGAAAGCGAGTGAATATTCTGCTACTCTCGGTGTTATACCGTCGTTCATTAAGTCGGCTGAATATTAAATCGGTTTAATTTTCGGTCGGCAGAATTTTAGTTAATGAACAGCCCCATTGACAGTATCGTAGCATTAGCAAATTAGTCATGGCGACACGTGGATGTGATTTGACTGAATTCCAGAGAGGTCAAATCTACGCCTTAAAGTTTCATGCGAATTTTTCAAGACCTAAAATTGCTGAGTGTCTCGAGATATCAGAGAACACAGTCAGAAAGTACCTACAGAGGCTATCAGCGGGTGGAGATGCTAAAACAACCAATCGAACTTCTTGTGGCCGTAGGAAAAGTACAACTGAAGAAGATGACGAGGAAATTTTAACTTTCTCATCGAACCATCCTTTTTGCTCTGCCAGAGTAATTAAGCAAAACCTAAATCTAGAATGCACCAGAAGGACCGCAACAAATCGATTGCTGAGCGGTGGTCTCAAGGCATTTACACCAGCTAGAAAGACAGCCTTGACAGCAGATCATGAACATCGTAGATTGGAATGGGCTACAGAAAAGTCATCGTGGACTTTGACGAGGTGGAATAAAGTGGTGTTTTCTGACGAATCGAAATTCTGCTTCGGTCAGTCACGAGTACAGTATGTCCGTCGATCGATAGGAGATCGGTACACGGATCGCTACGTCTACCGTACTCAGAACAGATCTGTCGCGCATGTAGTGGTGTGGGGTGCATTCTCAAGTAATGGACATGCCAGCCTGGTGAGAATTCAAGAGAGATTGGATGCACAAAAGTACATCGACATCTTTGAAGGTAATCTTCTTCCAGTATGGAATACACTCACTCAAGCAGGTGGCATCTTCCAGCAAGACAATGCACTGATACATTCGGCGAACCGGACGAAACTGTTCCTTCAACACAATGGAATCCCTACCTTAGACTGGCCTGCATTTAGTTCCGACATGAATCCCATCGAACACGTGTGGGCACAGATGGAACTGAAACTCCAAAGAGAATATGAGGACCCAGAAGACAGTGACCAACTCTTTGCTACGCTTGATGTAATTTGGAATGAACTGATGGATGATGTCAATTATCGAGCTTCTCTCATCAGTTCAATGCGTGATCGCGTAGAAGCAGTACTGGATGCTGAAGGTGATTTTACGAGATTTTGAGTTTTCGATGTACTACAGTCCGTTTCATAAAAAGTGGATCATCCTAAAATTTGACTAAATAAAACAAGTATGATACAGAAAGCATTTTTCATGTTATTTCATGTCCCTAATATATTTAAATGTCCTTATATAATCTGATAAGCTATGATACAGTAACGGTTCTTAAGAAGCTAATATTTTGTGGCCCTACCCTTATTGTCAATGACATTACCAATTCGTCTAGGCATTGATTCGATGATATCGTTGATTTTTGACTGATCTAAGATAATGTCAAGATAATGTCCTAAGCCCTAATTGAGACTTGCATAAGTTGACTCTACTACTCCTGTGACACGTAGCATTATCATCCATAAATAACCAAGTCGATGGATTTCGTCAGTGACAATGACTCTTTGCCGTCTGAGACGTCTTTTTGTATGCTGATCTGATAATTCGATGTGAGAGGGCCTCTTACAGCTCTTGAAATTCGACTCAATAAGTCTTCTACGAATAGTGGACTTAGAAATAGACGAGTCTAGTGCAGCCATCTCAGTTAACGAGAGACTTGGATCAACTTTAACAAATCTCAAAATTAGACGGTCTCTATATTTGGATGTTTTGCGTGGACGGCCAGAGCCCTCTTTACGACAGAGTCGAAAATCATCATTATGCCATCGATGCACATTTGTGTAAGGGACATTTAGTCGCTTGCTTGTAGCTCGCAAAGAAAACCCTAGTTCTAGCAAGGCTGACACTTTGCCTTTTGTGAATGCGATCTCGTTATTGTTCATTTGTGCTTTGTATTGTTTTCAACCGGTAAGAGATAGATTTCTAGCTGAAAGCAATCAGGAATGCTGCCAACACCACCGCAACGAAGTCAGGAAGCTATGGAACATGAAGTTCAGTTAATCACATGTAGCAGTTACATTATTGTTGATGAATAATGGTGCTATACTGGCTCTGATTGACCGATTTTCTTTATTTTTGTTTTGCTTGATAGCTTTTGGCTTGTAGAACAACATATTACATAACAAAGGAAACAAATGTAATTTTATAAGAGTGAGGTATGATTTTGTGTAACATTGCTAAATGAAGATCAAATTATCTACTACTTTTTTATCTATAACAGGAAAACAACTCAATATTCATGCTTGAAATTTCCGACAATGATATTAGTAAGCACAACTGACATATCTTCCAAATTTCAGAGAAATTCGTTCAAGTTTGGCGGAGTTAGACAAAGTTGAAGTTAAGGCGATGTTTAAGGGTGATCCATTTTTTATGAAACAATCTGTAGTACGCCTTTCGTGACTTTATACGTGTATTGATATTGTTTCTGTGATCGACACAAGTAGTGCATATTGTCTTGTTGTTTTCGAAATAGAGTTAAATGTCTAACCGGGTACTTTATTTTTTCCTTGAGTGTATTTACATTTACCACTGATCTGAATACAAAGCAAAATAAAAATGGTGATTGCAATTAAACTCAGTGGTATTTCTTCATTGAAAACAAAATTGAAAGTGTTCGTTTTCTGTGCGAAACAATGTGGTCCGTGAATTCATATTGTTGAATTATAACACTTGTTAGTTGTGTTACCATATTTACCATCGAAAAGAATTCAAGACAGTAGAAATAATCAAAATTGTAATAAAATGCAATGCTTGAGCAATTTTTCACTTAAAATCAAATTAATTGATTTTGTCCCGATTTTAACGATTGTCTGTTTCGCTGCTACCCCATATCTAGGGTAAACTGGTGGACACATTTAATGGCAATTTTCAATGAAATTAAATAAGCAATAAAAATTAACAGTCATCAACAAATATAAAGTTTCTCCATTTTCCCATTATAACACAGCTTGAAATATATTATGAATATTACATCATGTGCTTAACTATTTTCAAAAAAATATTTTTTGCTCTTTATAAATTTGGTAATTGTATTTTGAACTAATTGCAATGGACAACCTTTACCATAAAGGATACTTGTCATTTTTTGCATTCATGATGGAACCAGTTCCAATCTGCAGATACACTGCAAGTTCGATACAACATACTCAAGGTAAGGGCGTTCTTCCACTTACAGGGATATGAAGTTGAAATTTATAAGAGGACCAACAAAAGTTGGTTTACGTTAGATTTCACTCAGCACAGTATTAAAAAGTAGCACACCAAGGACAGCAGCTCTTTGCTACATATCTCCAATATGCTGTATACATTTTTAGTGGTCTCCGTGGCATAATGGTTAAGTGCATGGTCTAGCGGTCCTCTGGTCCAGATCACAACGCTTCACATTAAAATCTGACTATGTCAGCAGCGTCCAATCCCCAGAATAGGGGAGTAGTGACGTTAAACCATTCATTCATAGTAGTAAGTAAAACTCCACTTCTGGATAGCGCAAGATGGCCGCCGTCGAAAAAGTCGCTGACGTCCCCCCCCTGTCCGTCGAGTCGGTCGTGGTGTGCCGCCGTGTTGCTTCGTGTCTGACGTCCCCCCCCCTCCTGTCCGTCGAGTTGGTCGTGGTGTGCCGCCGTGTTGCTTCGTGTCTGACGTCCCCCCCCTCTGGCCGTCCGTCGTAGCGCGAGGTGATGTGCTCTCCAGGTTGGCGTGGTGTGCGGGCCAGGTTGGCGTGGTGTGCCGGCCAGGTTGGGAGGGTGGACTGTCGTAGCTCACCTGAAAAAATCCTAAGTGTCAGAGTGGCTTTGTATGGGCAAAATTTTGAAAATTTTCCAAAGTGTGTCATTTCGATGTGGGACCTTTACCAAAACATTTTTCATCAAATTTCACTGACCCCCCCCCCCCGACAGCAATCTTCTAACTTTGGTTCTAGTGGACGGATTTTGTCTTACAGCTACTCGTTTGAAAGAGGAGAAAAAACTGCTCGACGACATTTTTGTCGCGAGTCAATCGGACCAGCCGTTCAAAAGGTAGAGCTGTTACAAGATTTTAGGTCGGAGCTCGCCTGAAAAAATCCTAAGTGTCAGAGTGACTTTGTATGGACAAAATTTTGAAAATTTTCCAAAGTGTGGCATTTCGACCTGGGACCTTCACCAAAACATTTTTCATCAAATTTCTCCGAACGAGGGGGGAGGAGGGAGGGGGGGTCAGTCAAATTTGATGAAAAATGTTTTGGTAAAGGTCCCAGGTCGAAATTCGGAAGTTTTAAATTTTTCAAAATTTTCACCACACTGGAGCTCTCATACTTAGGAATTTTTTCACTTGTGGCATGTTACATGGACATGTGCTGACGCACCAACTTCCCGTGGTGTCATATGATAGAGAATGATGCGACGAATCGTTTGCAACAAACCGCATGTCGCTACGATCAATACTTTCGGAGATAGAGCCATTTTAAGTTTTCTTCCGAGCATATATAAACCCCCGACAACGTAAGTCTGATCACTTCATCGAAAGACGAAGTAAGCGACGGTCGTCGCTCTGAGCTCCGGATATCGGGTGTTTCAAAGGACTCTATCTTTTGAAGTAGGCAAGCTATCTTCTTACTTCAAAGTTTGTGTGATAGACTTTGATAGTGTCTTTAATACTGATAAATTTTTTTAAAAGTAGTATGAGTAGTAAAATGCGGAATTTTTTAAAAATTCTTAATTTTCAGTTTTTTCAAAGTTTTAACATATAGACTTAGGTTTTCAAGTATCCTGAGTTCAAATCTGCTATCAGATTTGAAATTTAACTAAGTCTAAGGCAGCTTTGAGGGGTTAGATCCCAGCTACTGATCACTACCTTTGACTCGGCGTTCCTGTTACCACTTCGGGGCAGTGACAATGATGTCTTCAGCTGTAAAGAGCGGGTATCGGGGAAGATCTCTCACTTCCCTAGTGATCAGTACAAGGCCTTCGGGCTGTCGACGGGATCGAGTGCCACTCGCTATGCTCAAATCTATCATTCCTCACTAAGTGTAATGCTTTAGGAATATGACTGTATTACATGATTCCAAACTTATACAAATTTCATTATCTTACAGTTAACAAGAAATCTCAGGCATGGCAAACGATAAGAATCGTAAATTCCACATCAAAATGTGTGTGTGCGGTCGAATAAATCGCAGTGCGGACGCCAAGGCGCATGTGAAGAAGGCGGGCACTGACCACATGATTATCCTGAATAGGGTTGCGTGTGTAAAGTGTAGAGTGTTGAAGGGTGATGAGGATGAGGCGCGTTTTTACAGAGTGCATGCTGACTGTAGTGGAGGTTTGGTGAATGACTTGCGATTCACGCAGTTGATTGTTGAAGAGAGGGAGCGAATGTTGGCGATAGAGCGAGAGGGCAAGGTGGAGAATGTTGTTGAGAATGATGAGTTGGCGAGAGCAGTTGCTTCGTTGGAGGCTGAGATTGGGCAAAAGAGAGTGCTTGAGAGTGATGATGAGGATGATGTGGATGATGTGGATTTAGATAGGGAGCGTGTGAGGAAGCGTGTGAGGAAGTTGAGCTCTTCGTCGTCGGAGGTGTCAAACATTGTCATCACCGACCCCCCGCAGAGCTCATCTTCCCCAAAAGTGAAGAGTGGTGGGATTCGTAAGCAGTCGGCGAGGTGGTTGAAGGATGAAGAGAAGAAGCATGTTTCGCAGCAGATGGCGCATGATTTGTTGGTGAATAAGTATGAGAGTTTGAAGAAGGTGAAGGATGAAGTCGTGAAGGAGTTGGATGAGTTGAAAAAGAAGGAACTGAAGTCGAAGGAGGTAACGGATGAGAATATTCGAATGAGGCGTAGTGTGACTGATTTGAAGAATAAGACGCGAGAGTTGGAAGAGAAGAATGATGACTGTGAGAAGAGGGCGAGTGCTGCGGAGAGAAGAATGAGAGATCCAGAAGCGAAGTCTGAGGAGATGATGAAGGAGATGAGTGTGTTAAGAGCGAGGAATGTTGTGTTGGAGAGGACTGGCTCGGCGGGGTGATGAGAGGCAGGCGTTTGAGAAGTTGGAGTGCATGAGGGATGAGTGGAATCGTGTGAATGAGGATAGGTTGTTTGAGTTTCACATCCCTATTCGGGATAATCATTTGGACGGTGAAGTACTCGTCAACCGAAGTCTGGACGAATCAATAATTTGCTATAACGGCCATCCAACCAAAAAATGTCTCCATGCCAGCCTGAGAATGCGCGGCCATCTCCACAAATTTTCTGTCAGGAAGCGCGCAAGACTACCTAAGGATGGCTAACTTGGTAAGTGAAAAGTGAATAAGATAGTATATCCTATTCTAATACATATCATTTTCATTGCAGATCTTTGCCCGCCTTTACCACCCCATCAATTCACTCCCGAGAACGAACCATCGGCTCTCTTAAGGGCCACCTAGGGGAAAGACATGATAGAACCTCCACACGGTTTGCCCTGGGCAGTCTTCGGACTGGCGAATACTATCATTAAGTTGAATCTGCTATCAGTCAACTTGAACGTTGCGTCGCGTTAGAGGGGTATATAAACCACTGCCTCTCATTTCATTTCATTTCAATCATGCAGACGCCGAACAGTCAAGTCAGCTCTCCTCGCGGACCGCAGTTAAGGCCGCGAAATTTATTTGAGGAATTTGTCAGGCTAGAGGAGCAAGACAGAGTCCACAATAATCTTGCTCGGATTGGCAATCAGATGACAGCAACTGTTGTCAATCCAACGGAATGGCGCTTCATTCCACTTTTTAGCCACGTGCCAATTAGCGTGGAAGTCGACACTGCTACCAAAGAGAGAGTCAAAGACTCTCTCAGCAGAATTGGTAGGCTGTAAGATGACGTTACTCCCGAGAACGAACCATCGGCTCTCTTAAGGGCCACCATGGGGCAAGACATGATAGAACCTCCACGCGGTTTGCCCTGGGCAGTCTTCGGACTGGCGAATACTATCATTAAGTTGAATCTGCTATCAGTCAACTTGAACGTTATGCAGTCGATTGCCATCCCTGAAGCATTCTGATTCGCTGTTGAGCAATTCATTGTTGAAAACTCTATATAAGCCAGAAGATTGTAGCGCTTCTCATTCAATTTTAAGTCACGATGGAAGCAACGTCTCCTGTTAACAGCATTCCCGTCTTCATCGATGAAGACAACGCCATTCCCGAGTTCATCATCCTCGACGAGTGGGATGAAGAGGATGAGAAGAAGGGGAAGATTAAGAAGATCATTTGGACGGATGAGGTATGGACTCCGAATACCACCCGCATCCGAAAGGTGCCAGATGCACCAGCACGACCTAGGCGGTATAGGGTCTATGAGAACCTAACCGTCATACCCATTGACTATTCCAGCCAATAGTCAACTTAATTGACACCGAGAACGAACCATCGGCTCTCTTAAGGGCCACCTAGGGAAAAGACATGATAGAACCTCCTCGCGGTTTGCCCTGGGCAGTCTTCGGACTTCGGACTGGCGAATACTATCATTAAGTTGAATCTGCTATCAGTCAACTTGAACGTTGCAAATGAAGTTCGGTGTAATACTTCCTTTCGGCGGGCGTTCCTGTAAAGAGCGGCGGTGAAACCCGTAGTTATGTATACCGCAAGGGACATTCGACAATGGTCAATCTTGTTTAACCTCTCTGCGTCATGTTTGCAAGTGGTTGCCTCTGTCTCAACGTAGTATGCATTCGCGCCAGGGCGACATTTAGCCAACTGTCGAAGGTTGCCTAAAACTTTCCATTGCATACGTTATGAGAACCATGAGTTCTACCTGTCTCTATCAATGAGACGAATTGATGAATGGAATGAAATGGGAGGACACTCACGCGCCACACGCAACATAACACACTTCTCTCTTCCGTAGTCTAACAAGCTCTTTACACATGGATCGCAGTCGATTGCTATCCCTGTATCAGAAGTGTAAGCCATCTTAATTTTATTTGACACTATTTCATCTACCATCATTGTCCATATGAAATGTTTTAAGATTTACAAGTTAGACTAAGCGTGCTACTATTTCCAAATGAAAAAGTATACATGGTTAAATCATCCACTGAAGCCCCATTCAAGTAAGTCAGTATGAAAGCAAAGATAATACGAAATAAAAATTTATTATGGCATGTATTTCAAAAGGTCTTCATCGTCAATATCGTCCCAGAGTCTGGCTTCACATACATAACAAAAACAGTTCACTTGCTTTAATCGTTCTTCCACTGCGAGCCTCACTTTGTCGATATACTCCCACTCCGCCATAGTTCGTGGCTGGGAGTTAGGGGTGTACCACTCCCATAATTGGTGGAGGAATTTGGTGCTGGTGATCTCCATCACATCGTCAGTATCGTACTGGAGATACTTCCACCTCACGCCTGTTAAGTCGGGACACTCCTTCTCACATACACTCTCTTCGCCATCCGCTGGTAATGACAACTTTCTGATATTGTCCAGTCGGTACACCTTCTCTACCTTCCCCTTCGTTGGAGCGTTTGGTGCAACGAGCGCCTTTGGTGTTGAGCATGGAGAAGAGAATTTTGTATTTGGCGTTGTCGGAGGGCTTGTCATGTTGACTGTGAATAATAACTTTGAAATGTTTTCTAATTCTTAAGTATCAACAAGCAACCAATCAGAATGAACAGTCAATGAATGATGAATATGAAAGTATATATGTAAAGTGACATTCGTGTCATTTCACTCTGTCTTTGTGACATATAAGTGAAGTGTTCTCTGGCGAATTCTATATTTGAGGCGTACAAGTGAACTGCTCTCTCGTGAATTCCAAATTTGAGTGAAGTCTCTATCTTGTTGAAGTATCAACCTTAAACTTGATTTCGTTGAAATGGTAAGTTAAAAATTTCTTCACTCATCTCCCTCAAACGTGTGGCTAATAGCATCTTCCTCAATTTCAGGCATCAACTTCATCACCAACGCCCTCCCTTCTCGAGGAAAGTTTAGAGTTGTTGAGTCAAAGTAGGTTGTAACAATACACTGAGACTTGAACAGAGATGATAGAATGATTTCTCTTTCAGGTGATGTGAGTTCCAGCTCAGGACTCTCGCGACAAGGCAACGAGTGGGAATGTGCCGACTGTGGACATATGTTTACAAGGAAGCACAGTCTCCTTCGACACATCAAACAACGTGTGTGTCAACGCAAAGCGGCTTCAATCTCCGGAGGTGAAGTTGATTCTGACGATGACTTCTCCTTTCCTTGCGATTGTGCCCTCTTTCTTTTGATAGTCACTTTCAGCGATCTTCGCACAGACTTCAACACACGCATGTAAATGATCACTACACCAACGGTACCTCTACCATCTCCCTCATTAATGTTTCACATAATAATTTAGTACGCGACTACTGCATGGAGTCCAATACTCAAATAGTAGATTTTCCTGAGTGGCTCCTTCAAAATTCTAACATTATCGAAGCGCTCTTCAACAATTTAGACAATTTTAGAATGAAGGCGCTCATCTACCTTAAACTAAAATATATTAAGATAGATTTTCAAACGGGTCAAGTGACGGAGAGAATACAGTTTCATGTTCCTTCCTCTTCCGCAACCGAAGTTGTAGACTGCGAGTCTTGGCTAAATTTTCACATTCAATGTTTAAAATCAAATGTAGATAAATTCAATCAACGCGACAGCGCTCTCATTTTTGATGGTGTGGACTCAGCCATATTCAAAATTTCCCTATTAGAAAGTCATGCAGCTCGAGGCAGATTTAAACTACCAAAAACGTTGTATAATAAGAAAGCTGTCATCATTGTCGATTGTAAATCACAGTGTTTCAAATATGCAGTCCTATCCATTCTCCACTATGATGATATCAACGCGCATCGAGATCGCACCTATAGCTATAGACAGTGGGAGGATGAACTAGACTTTGAAGGTTGTGATAGTAACAACATGAAAATCAAAGATGTAGAAACGTTCGAAAAACATAATCAGATTATAATTGTAGTTCACGTGTGGGAGAAGGGGTTGAAGGTTGCCCGCTATAATTCACGTTCAACTTGTTATGAACGTGTAGTCAACCTCTTATTAGTAAAACAAGATGATAGCGAGGAATGGCACTACTGTGGTATTCCCAAAATCTCTCGCTTGTATACACACTTGGGACACTCTAAAAGTGGTGAACATTTTGTATGCGACCGCTGCATCCGCTCCTTTTGGAGTAAACATAAATTTGAAACTCATTATGAATGGTGCAAGCGAGGTAAATTACAAATGGAACGCATGCCCAAAGATAAAATATTTTCACATAGGGATAATGGTGACGAATTAAGTCCCCTGCGTGTCATTTACGCAGACATCGAATGCTACATTGATGACATCATCCACAAGCCAGCAGCCATATCCTGCTATGAAGTATGGCATGACCACTTTAGAAATAGGCAAAACAAAATGCGTACTTGGCAAGGTGAAGATTGTATTTCAAAATTTCTAGAATTTCTCGATAAAACTGCTAAATTTCAACAATCATATGATTCCCAATTGCAGCGTAAGTCACTACATATGTCAGATGAAGACAAACAGAAATTCGAAAGTTGCACATCCTGTCATAAATGTCATAAAACATTTGATGACGATAAAATTAAGAAAGTGCGTGATCATGATCACATCACTGGTAAATTTAGAAACGCACTCTGCTCCAAGTGTAACTTTTCACATAGGTTGAGACGTCGCGTACTACCCGTCATTTTTCACAACTTTAAGGGCTATGACAGTCATATGATAATAAAAGGAGGGTTGAGCCAGATGAAATCGTGGCAGTTCAATGTTATAGCACAAACGAGAGAAAAATTCATGGCAATGACAGCAAAAGTACCAGTTGATAAAACTAAAGAAAATAAGAATGTCTTCTTCGAAATAAAATTTTTAGATTCATTTCAATTCATGTCAGCGTCACTAGCTTCTCTCGTTCAAAATCTCAAGTTTCTTCCCCATAGTCAAACTTTGAAGAAACACTATCCAAATTTAACAGATGACATAATTACTCGCAAAGGAGTCTTTCCCTATGCGTATTTTAGCTCAATGTCTAAACTATATGAAACAACCCTTCCTTCCATTGATAAATTCCAAAACGATTTGACGGGTGAAGATTGTCCCGTAGAAGACTATGAACATGCTCAAGAGGCATGGATAAAATTTGATTGTAAAACGTTTGGCGATTATGTGATCGCTTACTTAGAATTAGATGTCATTTTGCTGGCTGATGTCTTTCAGGAATTTCGACGAGTGGCATTAGAAGAAGACAAATTAGATCCTATCCACTTTGTCAGTCTACCAGCCATGTCCTTTAAATCAGCCTTTAAAATGACTGGTGAGACCATTCACCTCTTACAAGACCCCGAGATGTATAATATATTTGAGCGCGGAATACCCGGTGGTCTCACATTTGTAAATAAGCATCATATAAAATCTGAAACAGTAGGTGATGATCATATCCACCTAACGTACTATGACCAAAATAATTTATATGGCAGTTCACTGTCTAAACCACTACCTCATTCCGAGTTTAGTTGGTTAAATCAAGATGAGCTTGAGTATTACTCCAACCCATCAAACATACTGAAGATTCCAGATGAAGGTGATTGGGGATATTATTTTGAAGTGGATTTGATTTATCCAAATAGCATTAAAAATAAAACTGCTGATTTCCCACTCGCACCTGAATCTGGTGAAGTGACTGAAGATATGTTTTCACCATTCATGTCACAATTTCATAATAACTTAACAGAGTGTGGACAGCCAAGGTACAAACCATGCCGCAAACTTTTGCTCACCCAATATGATAAGAAAAATTATCTCGTGCACTTCTGCATACTAAAATTCTATTTAGAAATGGGCATGCTTCTAAAGTCAGTTCACCGCATTATCAAATTTAGACAGAAAGCCTTCCTCAAACCGTACATAGATAGTAACAGTCAAAAACGTGCACTCGCCCAAAATAATTTTAAAAAGGATTTTTATAAATATAATAATAACAGTCTTTTCGGAAAGACCATGGAGGATGTTAGAAAACGTATGAACTACAAACTAGTCGTTGATGAACAAAAATATCACAAATTGACCTCATCACCTCTTTTCATTGATAGAGACATCATCGATCTTGTAGGTGTTAAAATGATAAAATCTGAAGTTGAGTTGTGCAAACCCATCTATATTGGGCAAGCAGTTTTAGATTATTCCAAGCTTGAAATGTATCAACTCTTCTACAAAATATTAAAACCATGCCCTCTCGTAAAAGAGGTTCGCTTGCTGGGTGGTGATAAAGATAGTTTCTTTTTAGGAATTACCACTCAAAAAGATTTAAATTTTAATGAAGTAGGTAAGTCATTAGAAAAATATTTCGACACATCTAACTACAATCACACTCATCCACTCTATTCCATACAGAATAAAGCCAAACTTGGTTGTTTTAAGGATGAAACAGCAGGAAAGGAAATAGATGAAATGATTCTCCTCCGTCCTAAAATGTATTCCATGAAATTAAAAGAATGTGCAGATAGTATTAAGCGTGCTAAAGGTATATCAAAATCCATTGTTCACAAAATGAAACATCGGTCCTATAAGAAGGCCTATAAAAATAAAACTATAACGTTTGTCAATATGACAATCTTAAAATCTCAAGTTCATACTGTGAAAACGTACACGTTCAAGAAACGAGCACTTTCAGCATGGGAAGATAAGAGGTGTTGGATAGGTCATAACACATCTCTTCCACATGGACATCCTGACACAAACATACCTCCACCAAGAAGAATAAAACTCACGCTACCACATTCAGGAGATGTATTGACATAATCAACTTTAACTCAGTATTTTGATGTTGCTTTTTGTAGATATACATGGTTGTTTTATGTATCGCATGAGATCGTTTCTTCCTTGTGAATATATGCCTACAGTCAGCTCATTCCCCCTATATCTGTGAAAAGACTTTTTCATATACATATTTTTATTTCAATAAACATATCAGAATCACTTCACTTTGTTTTCCGAAACACTAACGTTACGAGGGATTTAGTATCTTTCACATGGATGCACTCTTGTAAACCATTGGTAATTTTGATAGTAATAGAGGGTATAGTTTGTTTGACGACGGGATGATAGAAAATAGATTCAAACATCTTCTCGACTATTCTATATGAAGCGTCTTTATCATGAATGAAATCACGCAAAATGTGTTCTTTTTTCTCACCAACAGAAATAGGTAGAATCAAATCACTTTGAATGTAAAGGTGCTGTTCATGTTTATCAAGTGTCATTGGTGTTTCTATACCAATCGTATGCGCAGCAGTAAACACAGTTTGTAGCATTGAAAAACCAAAGAGTTTTTTCAAATTTTTACTCAATTGACATTGAATGTCATCACCCAGTTTCAGAACAATGCGTTGATTTTCAATTGAAAACGAAATGTGGTGTGTCTTTACATCATATTTACTTTTCATCACATGCTTCAACTTCTGTTGTATATAAGGATTTACTACATGAATGAAGCTTTCAACTGTATGATATAGACGCGGCATTATATTGATAGCAACTTTAGATTCTTCATAAGACTGGTAAATTTTCTTGATGCGATCACCATAGATGTCCACCCACCATTCATCATTAACTGAATCAGCTTTAGTGTGATATTCATGAGAAGCATACACCACACCGCTTCCAATAATAGGTGTATAATGTCTTACAAAATGGCGCAAGGTTGGAGAGAAATAAACTGTAATTTTGTCATTATATTTCTGAATAACCAACTTATTTTTGTCCGCCATAATTTTCTCTCCATACTTCTTACCCACAGTCTCATCCCATCGTTTTACTAACTCAATAAGTGATAAAGGTTGAACACCACGCTTTTTCAAAATGATGCGTTCTTCGCATTCTACAACATCTTCATCAAATATTTTAAATCTATAATGAAATTTGTTGATTCGATTTGAATAAACTTTTTTAACATTTGCAGTAGCAATTGACGTTAGATGTAGTCCATGACCAAAACCAAGATGTGGATAGAATTCATTATCCAACCTCAGTGTAAGACCTTTAGTAAAAGAATGAAAGCGAAGGAACTGTCTCCCACTCCAATGATAGATAGTAAACTCATAAGCTCTCTGATTTTTATTCTTCATGATGGAAGTATTACTACTATTGAATGCCTTAATAATTTTCTCATTCCCAAATGGTTCATAATAATCTGATTTTATCTGAATCCATTCATAGTTCCACTTTCCATCTGATGTTAAATTGTATGGGAACTGGAATGCATTATTCATCGTTATTCCATCATGGGTGCGAGGAGTCAATATCATTTCTTCCAAATCATTCGCATTCTGAATATTGCTATCATAGCAAATACTAGAAACGCCAACCTCCCATTCACCTTCTAAATGTAGTGGACGATTTAATTCTACTCGATAGTCTGATGGTTTATTTTTGGGAAATTTATTCATAGAAGCATTACTGGGCAAGTAGATTAGAAACGAGTCCTTATTTTCACTTTCCATATTATTCACATTGGAAAATATATTAGCATACTTTTGCATTAACTCTTCATTCGGAAATGGAGTGTGATACTTGTCACAGCATCTTTATGAAAAGGAATCAACGCACCAGCATCGTCATAAATTGCAATATCAATTTGTGGGATGTAGTTTGATTTCAGCTTTGTATAATGCACTTTCTTGAAAGTATGCTCAGATAAAATACTGCAGCTTTTTGGCTGGTATGGTATCATTGCTAGCAATGGAGCTTCAACATCTCCCACACGTACATCTTCACCAATATTGGAATATATCTGAAAATAGTTAATACGACGCGATAGCGACATGTCTGCGCTAGCTTTGTTTACAGTACCACTTTTAAAGATATTTTGATCAAAACCCAAAATGTCCATTAGAGTTTTATCCATAATTAGTTCAATACCTTTTCCACTTATAGTGAGAGACAAAGTACCTTCTTTTTCAGAAAATGAAATATGTTGCTCATTAATCACTTCATTTAAATAATCTACAACCAATTTAACTGAAGTAATAATGCGAGGCATCAACACTCTTGTTTCATGTAAGATACCACCTAAAGGTTCTACACACTTTCTGTATAAAGATACGCTCCATTCTGTATCAAATTGATTTGACCTTTCACATGGTAAATGTTGCATATCAAATTTTCCATGAACAGCTGCAGAATGATGTCGTAAGAACTGATGATAATCTTTTGAACAAACTAATACTAGATTATCATCATTTAATTTACTTATTGCAATATGATTAGATGATTTGATATAAGTCAATGTTGCCACTTGTTTACCATCAACTCGAAGGAGATAATTAAATTTCTTCAATAATGTTTCAGGAGTCATGTTTGTCTTTCTTGGCTTAATCACAATCTTCTTCACCAACGTCTTCTCATTTCTTGGAATAAGATCTACATAATAAGCTTCCTCTCGATATATTAACTGTTTATAACCACTTATGTGGTAATTAACGTTAAAATTATCATAGCTTGTTAAGGCGCTAGCGAGGTAACCTAAATCATTTCTTAAACTTGGACTTAAACCAACAATCCAATCTTTCTCAACTACATGATGTACATAATTATGATCATCATTGTGCGGAGTAAATTGGACAATATGTTTACACGCTTTATTCAGGAAATCATATATAAACTTTTTACATGATAAGAGATCTTTCTTTGGCCACTGTGGAATGTATACTCGGCAGCCCTTTTTACATTGGTAAGCAGCTGTACGTCTCATATTAATAGTCATCACCTCATGATCAAAAGTATAGACACAGTTGCTATAAACAAGTTGAGTGACACCCACTTCCCAATTTCCATTTAGCTGTTGTGTATGATCAATGGGATAAGAGTGCGGCTCGATTACTAGCAAATCTATTTGCGGCCGCATTGCTAAGCAAAATATGATAAAACGACATTTTTATATTGCTGATCTGCGACTTTGCATAACATCATGAAGACTTGGATTTTGGACTCTCTACTATATATCAGAGTTGATCGTGATGGAAACGTACATTTCAAATATTCTAATGGTCATACATCAAGAGGTATTACATTAACATGGCGACAATTTGTCAACCTCAATGATATCATGAGGGATTTGGAATATTTTGAAACATTAAGATTCATCTCCTTGGGTGATCAAGTTTGGCTTCAACATTACAGAAATGAAATTCAAATCTGCCATTCTCATTCCGCAAACTGTTTCTCATTTCGCAAATACAATTGGGAGAAGTATAGAAGATACATGCATCGCTCCATCATGACATTTATTCGTCGTGAGTTCATCGCCCTACTATGCAAATCTTAATCAGACATGACTACCACGCACCATGAGTTGGAAATTAGATTCCCTACAACGTATTGAAACGGATCATGATCAAAACGTCTATTTCAAAGATTCAACTGGAAATGTGAACTGGGCCATCGCTACACCATCGTCAACATTCTCCGCCGCTTCAGACTCTACACCAAAATCAATCTCACAACATTACACCAACACCTTCCAAACAGCAAGTATTACCCGGGCCGACCTCAAATGTTAGTGGTGAAGATGAACAATTCACGGAATCTTCAATTCTTCCCAAATGGGACTGTACAGATTCTCGGCGCCCTTTCTCATTCATCGGCGAAGTCAATGCGCTTAGAGCTACAAAGACTACTAAGTCGGATATGGAAGAGGGAGAGGTGTGTGATGTCGAATCTGACTGTGGACAATATGGTGATCTCTACTCAATTGAGTGAAAGTGTATCATTTTTGAAGATTCGTACCAGCAGTTACAATTTGTGTTATGAACCCGAACTTTTTCCTGCAGCTCTCATTAGTTGTTGGTTACCTGTGCATGTGGCAATCTTTCATAATAGTAAAGTGATCATTACTGGATTAATATCTCATGTAGAAGCAAATGTGATCCTAGACTATCTCATCGAGTATGTACGTACCCAGCGGATTGTAAAATAAAAAACAATTTTTCCAACATGATGTTTTTATTTCAAATCATGATAGAACTTACAAATCATTTTTCATTAGAGGATGGATTGCATGAAAAGTTTTGAATAACAGATACAAATCGAGATACATGTAAACGTTTTAAGATGAAGTACAGTACAAAAGCACCACACGTTGATGAAAGTGGATGTTGTAGTATGCGTTCATTTCGCTGATATTGACGCGTATGTTTTCTCAACCACTGCTGTGTTGGTATATTTGGAGGTTGAGCAAGAGAGTCAAATAGTTCACCACGTCGGTCTTCTCCAATAAAGATCGCTTTCCAATGCTCACCGCCTAAATTCTGCGAATGAGTGTTTAGCACAATAAAGATGGTATAGTGATTTACTGCAGGTGGTAAGGTATCGAGTGAATAGACATTATCGAAAGCTTTCAACGTCGCTTCGTCTGCATTACGCTGCACTTTAGTCTTAATATCGTCAGCAGTCAACCAACTCATTAACGATTATACTGAAGAATCACGTCACGATACTTTGTAATTTCAATATTTGAATCGAAGACTGCATAAATTAATACATTGATCGTCTCAGGTAGTGTTCTTTTGAACGTCAAATCCAAACGAATATTATGAGGCACGTTCGCTTGACGATAGGGGGCACTAATATCGCTGTCAGCAGTCAAATCAAATGCATAAATAGTATATCCACTCTTAAACTCTTTCATAGTGAGTCCGTTGGTGTCATCCGTATTGTAAAAGCCAAAGACATCCATAAAATCAACATAACTGCGCATAAATTGATCCGCAGCGAAATCTGGTTTGTAGGGTGGACCAGGATGACTCACACCATTTTCACGTAAAGCAATTTCACTTAACTGATTGTGTTTAAAATTGAAAGGATTCTTCTTTATATTACCATTAAATGCATCATTTTCAACCATTGCCACCGTGAGGAGCTTCGGTGCTTCCGATGGAAAGAGGCCATCTTTCATGAAACTCTTTTGATCTTTTGGAATTGTTAAGGTGAGAAGCTTTGTATGCTGAACGGGGTAAATGGCATTTTGGCGGTTAAGACCTTCAGCATGTCCTCTAATGACACTTGGATTCGGTACTACTCGACGAATGTAAAGTGCAATATCTTCCACATGAATTCTAAAATTGTCAACTTTAGCAAATGCATTCAGCGCAAATTCAGGCTTATTCAATGTCAGCTTGAGTCGCATGCTGGTATTACAGAGTAAAAACTTTGACTGTCTAAAGAAGTCTAAATTCAGCGGACCATATAGCTGACATACTCTACTATCTTTAATCATAGCAGATCGCTTTACAAAGCCACTGTTTGTTTCAACATCAAATTTTCCTGCTTCATCTCTGTACCATCCCATGGCTTCCATATGACTCTTTTGTGCTGACGGATGAAACTGTGATACATGATTGAAATATGATTTATAGGGATAATCGCTTTGACCACCTTCCACCTGCTGCTCTCCAATCGTTAGAGAAACATCGCGAAGTAATGTAGTCAATGGTAAATTGTTCAGTCCAACTTTATGTGTATCGTCAATAGCAGTTCCATCTGTTTGCTGAATTCTAAACCTCAAATCAACCATCGCATAACTCAAATCTATGTAGTCATCATTACCACCAGGAATAACAAATTCAATGGGGCCAGCATTCTCAGCTGTTCGAGGATGATAATCTACAATACTTGAACTAAGAATATCTGTCTGTATGGCTTGTTGATCAAACAAACAAAAACCGGAAGTTTTACACTCCATGATTAGAAGTTATGGCAGCGTCGTCGTTTAGCGCCTGATGAATGATTAGAGCCTCTGCGACATTTGCGTGAATGCCTTTTGACTGAAGATCGCACCTTACCAGCTCCGCGATGTTTCCTCCTTCCTTTTTTCATTCGTTTAGGTGATTTCTTTCCTTGAGTAACACCAGCAAAGGTCTGCTTCAATGTTTTTAAACCGCGTTCCTTCCCACGATTCAACAAACTGCTCTTAAAACTTCTACCTCTGGAAAGATCACTAGCAACATCACCAGCAAAGCCAACGGCATTACTTAAAACATTTCGTTTTAAAGATCTACCGACATTGGATATGAGAGGTGCTACAACAGATTTCAGTGCACCAAGTATGCTACCTCCACGTTGGCGGCGAGCGCCGATGTAAATTTGTCCTCCACCACTTACATAGGAGGGTCGTGAATAAAATGAGGCAGTTGGATTCATAGCTCAAACCCTAAACATTGTTAGTTACAACTTTGCATGAATCACTGTCGATCACTTGGATGAAAGATGTCGGCACGACGCATCCAAGAGTTCATACTTGAAGGATAACCAGTCCATTTAACAAGACACCATTCTTCACCTTGCCGTTTTATACATCGAATGATTTTCTCTACCAAATATGTTTCACTTTCAGTGACTACCTCAATCTCATCGCGGTAAAAGCTACCCTCAATTTCTTCATTATCGTAATCTTTCAACTTGTAGGTGGTCGGAGAGTCTTTTTCATTAATCCTTGATACTGTAAATACCTCCTCTGTCCAATTCGGAAGGTACCCTTTAGCAAAAACACTTTTCACTTTTGAGATACGAACTTTATCACCAATTTTCACATCACTTTTCACATGAGTGCGTTTACGTTGGAATGATTCGCGCACTTTATCTACATTGTCAGCATTTACATCTACTGGTCTGAGTCCAATAGAACGATGGATAGAGTGATTGTAGGCATGGAGTGTATCTTGTAGAACCTTTGTCCAATTTTGTGTCAAGTTGGCAGTGAAATGTCGCCACAAGCGATTTTTTAATGTGCGATTAAAACGTTCAACGAATGCAACTTTATAAGCACTCTTTACACTAAACAACTCAATGTCATGCCTCTCAAATAATCTTCCCACATGCTGATTTTCAAACTCTTTTCCTTGATCACTCTGAATACTCTTTGGAATACGATCCTCTCGGAAAATTGACTGGAATGCTTTTGCTACTCCTTTCCCTTCTTTAGTTTTTAAAGGTTGAGCCCACGCATAACGCGAGAAAATATCAATGACGGTTAAAATAAAATTATTGCCCGAGTTATGTTTTGAAATGGAGGCGACATCACACAAATCTGCTTGCCACTGTTCATCGATGTCATGAACAATATAATGGCGGGTGCGGTACTTCTTTTTCGCTTGTTTGTGGAGTGTATAGGTAGCCTGATCCTTTAACCATCGTTTCACTTGTGATTGTGGAAGACCACTCGCTTTTGATAATTACTTGATAGATGCAAATCCTGCCGGATGTTTTACATCATAATAGATTGACTTCAAACTTTCAGTCGATGACGACTGACTCTTTTTCCTCCTTCTCATCTTTTTGTTTTCTTGCCTTTCTACATTTACAACCACTGCAGCATTCAGCTTTAGCGGTTTTGCGATCGTGTTCACATTGCTTAGGGGTTTCATTGTGAGAGCTGGCGCAGCAAGTGCAAGTGACAACGACATTCACCTCTGGCGGCTCATTACATGGCAAGCAACACATCTGCTTCATATTAATAGTCTGAGAACATGTATTTCCTGGGAGGAGCTGTTTTACGTTTTCCTTTTACTAGTTTTAGTGGTGATGTAGATCTACGTCGAGTTCTTCCTCTTGTTTGCTTAGTGAGTGTGGGAGGGGATGTAGCAGGTGACGTCTTAAACCAATTTGTTGGCATTTTCATCGTCTGAAGCATTGGAGCAGTAGCCACTGTTGAATCAAGTTCTTTCAATGTCTCATTATTCAAAGCAAATTTTGGTACATTATGCTTTTTCAATAGTTTAAGAAAGTATGACCAACCAGGTGGAACACAGCCCTGACGGCGCTTTCTACGTGTCGCATACTGAATCAAGTCTTCATAACGTGAAGCATCAACCACTTTATTTTCATCTGTAATGATTTCTCCTCTATCATTTACATTGAGATGGAGTTCAATACTGTTGAAAAGAGATATGGCATGTGCGCGAGATGCTAAAGGTGTAGCAGTCGATACAGAGTCACGCATCTTATTCTTCAAGTTTTTTAATTGCTCAACAGTTTCCGATTGTAATAATACAGCACGATGTGGATCTTTGATGTGAACATTTTGCTGATAATCTATTTCTTTCCTATACATTTGATTTGCAAGAGGTTGCTTTACTTGCTGCATGGCAGTCAATTGTACATGTTCATCTTGGGGAATAACAATCATGCGAGAATAAGAACTCATAGTTTGTAGATAATCATGGGAGTTTTCAAAATATCACTTCGAAATCTAAATTCTTCCGGACACTCTTGCGTAAAATCAATGAATAAGTAACCGTATGGTTTTTCAGTAGCTGCTTGAAAAATTTCAATTAAGGTTTTGATCCTCTGGGTGCAACTTGTCACGCTAAAATTTCAGATTGACTTTTATCTCGCGGATTCTTGAAAATAGCATAATAGTGTGTATTCAGGTTTCGTGTACGAGCTTCTTTTCCATCAGGAAACAAATTTTGTGTGATATAGATGATAAAACACCTTTTATGATGTGCTGCGCGAGTGAACATATCTGTACCATCTTTTGAATTCTTACTTTCTTTTAATAAATCATCCAATACAACAACATCATTAGACTGAAGTTTATCCACTGCAAAAATTCCTTCATGTCGAATAAATTTGCGACTTTGCAATTCCTGAAACAGCGACGGCTGATAAATACCATAACACCAAATCACTCGATTGATAGGTTCCTTAAACAACTCCCTTCTTTTATCCAATAAATTCAGCGTGAAAACAGTTTTACCTGCATGAGATGGACCTGATACAGTCAGAACTTTATCGCATTGAAGTCTGAAATCCATTTTAATACTTTGAGATTCAACATTTGCATAATTAACGCTTAGAGCCAAAGATATTACCCAATAGGTTACCCACGACAGGAGCTAACATTGGAAGTATTGCTGAAAGGAAACCACCCTTTTGTGTTAGAGTTTTCCTCTTTCTTTGAAGGGTGACTTTAGGATTGGAGATGAAACGCAATTTCGTAGCATATCGCTTAAGTAACTTTCGTTGTTTTGGTGCTAATTTCTTCGTCCTCAACTTCCTCACATGAGAAATAATTTCACGAATGAATTTATCGTTAGCATATCGTATAGCATTGTATCGCTGATTTGCTTTCATTCGTCGGAGAGCTTGAATGGCTGAAGAAAACTTTGAATACTTTTGACTTTTACGTTTCGTCATTATACGTTTCGCCATTTTCCGTCTTAGTCTTTGCTAAAACCTATCTTTACCACATTTGCATAGGTACTAACTATTGCGGCATAAGTGACACTCGAAATGAGCAATATCACAGTGGTTACATTTGCAAAGTTGAATGCAATTACGTATGAAACAGCGTTGACAAAATGCATGCTTACATCTCTTGAAGATGCGCTTTTCATTTCCATCCTTTCGCTTACATACATCACAACACATAGTTTCACCGTTATTGATGTCTATAGCAAGTCTTTTTGAAGATATGAATTTGCTAGTCTTTTCTAAATAATAGACGCATGTACAGAAGGAATATACTTCGAGAGTGAGCAGGCATAGCTCGAAATCCAGTTGTGCTACAATCAAGTACCACTGCATTTTCAATTTTTCTTTATAGAAAGTTGAATGTGAATATCTGAAATCGCTTCAGTCACTAGACTGCTACCATGATGGTTAAATGCGTTAAGACGTTCAGCAATTTTTATCATATGTCTTTTAAAAAATTCTTCGGGGTGATCTACCACTTCCATTGAATAAGAAGCAAAATGGAAAGAGCGACTTTCCACCTCTTCCTTTCCAAAATGACTAAACTTAATTTTCGCAACTAATCGCGCCATGACAATGCTATCAGAGAATGTATTCATTAACTCTAGAAATAGAGTGCTAGCATCATCGACCACTGCTTCGATGTCGGTCTCATCTTTATGAAAATTTATCACATAATCTTGAACAGCTCCTTTTAAACTTTGCCTATGAAAATGTAATGTTCCGCAGTCGTTTGAGAAAGACATGATCGCCCTTTATCTAACCCATCCATTGCATGAAAACAACTCTTCTCATAGTAACATTTATTGAATAATAGTAACAAGCATGCATTATAAATCAATGGTTTGAAATAGATAAAATAGATACAGCTGGTAACTATCATACAGCGAGCAATGATAACCATACAGGACTTTGGCAATGTTGAGGTAAGGAGGAAAGAAGCATTGGTTATGAACGTAGCTACTACAACGAACAGACAAAATAGGAACAGACAAATCCTTAAAACGTTTCGTGACTTCATGATAATGTTGATTCACTCTACTATCCCAAGGTGGGAGCAAAATGTCATCAATGATTAGATTGGGAAATACTTTCCTCTCCTTACCAGGATTATTACAAAAGATGCGTATAACATTGAAAGCAGCTAACCATCGTTTAAAGTCAATAAGAAGAGCACTCTCACAAGAAAAGCCATAGTCTTGCAAATATTTCAGATTAAGTCCATGAATGTGTTTTCTCGCCCATTGATCAACATTGGGATCGCAGTTGGCATGTTGATGATAGACACTAACAATCTGATATGTCCAATTGTTCATAGCAATAGCACTGAGCTCCTGTACAGGTTCACCCTCACAATCCATAAAAATGATGATAGAAGCCTAAAACGGAAATTTACACATCTAAGGAAACGTTCTATAACATATCACAAAATGAAGAATTACATCGATGCTTTTCACGACAAAATACACAAATGATATGATGGCATCGAAGAAGTAAAATGTATCTAATAAGACCACGTCTACGACACTCAAAGCACATAAGCGAATTGTCATAGGGTAGAGTTAGGAGAGGACTAGTAATTCTCCTTCTTTGATTTGCGTTTTGAGGCAGCCTTCTTCTCTGACTTGCGCTTCGTACCACTGCTGTTAAGGATTTGATCAATTATGTAGTCCACATTGGGTGGTTTTTTAATATATAGGATGGATTCCATATGCATGGAGAGAGAGGCTATTTTATTATCCTTGTGCCGACCATAATATAGCCCATTCACTTTGAAAAGGATATCCCAAGTACCTTCTCCGAGCTCATCACATCTGATGGGTATTGAATGATCTCCCTCCTTCTTATAGTAAGTACACCAATGTGATACCGGTAGGCAAATGTGATTACCATCCCAAATCTTTCTATAGGGAGTATCCTTGTCATCTCTCGCCTTCCACTCTTGAGCAAGAGTGGTAGGAATGTCCATATTTAAGTTCACGTACTCCTCAATAATATCAAGTTGGCGGCGAATGTACGGACTCACGGGGATCAATATGTAGTCCCCATACTGATTGTGCATTATCTTGACATCCGTGGAAGGGAGCATTCCCGTTTGGAGTACTACGCCATGATCGTCATAACGCAAGACTTGTTTAAATTTACGCTGTAGCGGTGTAGGATTATGTACCTTGGTTGTTTCTTCCACTGGCCTCAGTTGTAGATGATCTGATCGTAGCGAACCTTGTAACGTTTGACCGCCATTTTGTCCTACTAGTGCAGCAGATGGAGTAGATTCCTGAAAATGAAAAAGATTGTATTAAGTTTACGTTCAAGGGAGGAGAGGGAGGGAAGTAGCGACTTACCATTTTAGTTCGATAATAGAATAGGGAACTAGAGAGAGAGAAAATGTTCGTCCGTCACTCGTGTGATTCAATGATGGAATGATTCTCACTGTGGAAGGCTCGCTATTTATATAGAAATGCTTGATTCTCATTGGATGACGATCCTCATTGGACAATAACATCAAGTTGATTCCAAATCTGGCCTCCGTTTACCAATCCGAGCCTTCGTTCGCCCGCTGGAGCTGTTTCTTGGGAAATTCTAACTCTGTCGTTTTTCGTCAATCTCCCAAAATCTTAAATGGCGTCTCACATCTAAACGAAGGCAGATATGAACAAGCCGTTTCTTTCACTGAATTTGTTTCACTCTTAGCTTTCAAACGAGCTATTGCACGACTTTCTACGATCTCTAGAACCAAAGTTGGAAGATCGGTGCCGGGGGCGGGGGACATCGGTGAAAATTTTTCTCTCCGATTGCGTTCAAATTCACCATACCGATGCAGAATTTCACGCTGAATCCGAATCTGGCCTCCGTTTTCCCATCCGATGCCTCGTTTTGGCGCTACAGCCCAAAACGTCCAAAATTCTAACTCTGTCGTTTTTCGACAATCTCCCAAAATCTTAAATGGCGCCTAACATCTAAACGAAGACAGATATGAACAAGCCGTTTCTTTCAGTGAATTTGTCTCACTCTTAGCTTTCAAACGAGCTATTGCACGACAAAATCCGTCCACTGGAAGAGAAGATCGAAGCTAGCTCTCGCGAGGGGGGGAGGTCGGTGAAATTTGATGAAACAAACTTTGGTGAGGGTCCCAGGTCGAAATGCCACACTTTGGAAAATTTTCAAAATTTTGTCCATACAAAGTCACTCTGACACTTAGGATTTTTTCAGGTGAGCTACGACAGTCCACCCTCCCAACCTGGCCGGCACACCACGCCAACCTGGAGAGCACATCACCTCGCGCTACGACGGACGGCCAGAGGGGGGGGGCGTCAGACACGAAGCAACACGGCGGCACACCACGACCGACTCGACGGACAGGAGGGGGGACGTCAGCGACTTTTTCGACGGCGGCCATCTTGCGCTATCCAGAAGTGGAGTTTTACTTACTACTATTCATATTTACAATCAAACTTTTACACATCATGAAGTAGGAACGACAATTGACGTAGAGCTAAAACATAATCTGAACCATATCCACTGAGTCATTTACAATGAAGAAATATCATATTCCTTCAGCACAATGCGCCTCGTGTAAATATCACAACTCCACTACTGCGCGAAGGTCTCAGTAAACGCCAGTAGTGGAGTGTCTGAATCAGTAATTCTCAAACTGTCTGAGATTTCTTGAGAATAGGGGACAGTCTTGTATTTTGGCGAAATTCAGGACAGCAATGTTCTCTTCATTGCGATCTATTTCGGTACCTCTGATTCTCTGGATATTTCTGAAGAATTTTCGACAAATTTCAAGCTTTTTGATTCGCGAGAACTTCTTTGTTATTGATGGGGGCACTGTGCTGCTTGATTTGCGCTCTAAAGTAAGTGTTATCATTGGCAAGATAAAAGTTTACGTATAATAATTATTAATTTAGAAATGGTCGTCTCCTGGATGATTTGGCTTTCATGTGTAAAAATACAAAACAATGTATGCCTTGTTCAACGTAGAGAGCACATCGCTAAAAAGCTTTTCCAGAAGATTGCATCAAATCAGAATCACATCTTGCACAAATGTATACCTAAACGACTGACACACTCTGGACATTTTGAGCTCACTCTCTGCCGCACGAAGAAGCGAAAACTCTCATTCTTTCCGCATGCATCAAAATTGATTAACATAGATAAATGTCATGGAGTTATGTGACCTGTTCGATCTGTCAGTGGATGATGCAGCCGCTTATAGTGTACATGTACCTATCCATCATTTGTCTTCCATGAGCGCGTAGTGAAATAACTTTATTATCTTAATCTTTATCTCTTAGCTGTCTGTAAATGACTACATTGTCCTCTTTGAACTTGCTTTAAGCAATTGAACATGTAGCTTGAACAAATGTGAAATTATGATTTTCATTGATGAGAAATATACACTATCATTATTATTATTATTTATTATGCACTTACAGTGCATAACTAGAAACCTGAACTATCGCTATTTTGCAGCAAAATAACTCACAAACCTATACAGCCTTATCATAGAGTCGGTATATAGTAGGTAGGATGTCGACTGGAAGAAGTATCTGTATACACTATACAATGAAAAATTTTGTATCAAAAGTTTCAGTTTTTGCGGAGATTACGTTCCTGCGGTCCAAAAAATTATTTGAGTAGCTTCTAAAAAGCTAAATTTCTGCAAATTATATACTAGTGACATGGAAGCCCCTTTACAAGTAGTAGGAAGCATGTGGGATATCAAAAGGAATGAATATTTGCTAACAAGCATCCTAACTAGCGGAAATTAAGCTGCTACCAAGGCAATTTCATGAACCGCATCATAATGCAAGTCTTCATGAAAAAGTCGAGATCTTATTGTGCTTTCTTGGCTGAAATTTCAAGTTTTTAATTCTATTTTCATCGGTATGGTTTTATGTGAATTTATGTTTCATTTCTTGAATCTGAATAGTGATGTGGACCTATTTACATCTTTTAAAGTTGTTTACTTAAAAGTTACAATCAGTTGATAGAGAAAAAATTGTATTTCTTTTTCCTCAAATAATGTCTGCTCAGTCGGTAAAAAACAGTTGAAATGCCGAACCCCAATTTTAGTTGTTTAAGATTAGCTTTCTCTGCTTTAACTTCATTTCATCATGAGCAGTTCACATTAACGATATGCAAAGCGGAGCTCACGGCTCACACACGGCTTCAGATTGAAGAATATTGACTCGGCTACAGACAGAAGAACATCAACTCGGCTGAGCTTGAAATCTCGGAGCCGCTTTCGCCGATAAAATCATCAAGACAAATCTTTGAAACATCTCTGCGAGGATTGGAAAGTTCATGCTTCCGCGGAGTTGTCTCAGGATGTCTGTTTGTAGCAGTTTGTAGAAACGCTGCAGGATGCACACTTGCATACAATGCTTTTTAAATCTGGTTGGGTTAGCCAGATTCAATAAGATTCAACCCACCCAGTGGCTCTGTCTATCATGTAAGAGCTAAATTAAGAAACCCGTCGACTCTTTGCATACGAGTCTCATTGTGTAGCCCATGAACATGTGCAAATACATATACAAATGAAATATCAATTGACCTTCAGCACTTTTGTTTTGCTTTCCAATATACATGAAGTGTTTATTCACTCGTAAATAGCGAACTCGTGCTACTTGAGAAAGCGCAGTCAGCAATGCTGAGTGGAGCAGATGTGTCTCAATCGGATAACAAAAACGCCGTCAGTCGGCAGTGGCTAAAAATGCAGTGGAGGCAAGCAGAATGCAGTAGAAGTTGAGAAAATGGAATAGCAGATAAGGAGCTTAATTGAAGATGTATTGTGGAGGAGTCAGTGGTCTCCTCTTCTGAATGAATTTCTCGATGAACAAGTCATGGTTTGTGCGACAAGGAGTCCTAGATTACAACACCATAACTATTATCTAGGACTCCTTGTTTGTGCGAGTACTTTAGTCTCACTTATTGTATCATTGCAAAGTAGTACGTACCTTGATATATTTTATGACTTCAGAGTAATTTTTTTCTTTCATGTTTTTGGAAGACATCACAGAGCTATGCAATTGCATGGGCCATCGAGACCGACTCCATGAGTCCTCTATGCACTAGAGTGGGTATGGTAAATACTTCTAATACCGCTTGCTTCTAATCACCTTTATCCCTGTGTAAAAAAATGCATCGGTCCATTAATGGCCGATTGCCGTCGCATTGGGTGAGTGTCGATGGTGGACGTCACTGCCGGCTGACAGATGGCAAGGTGATGGCAAAATTTTCTCTCTCTCCCTCTCCTAATTGAAAGACTAAGGTCTGTACATCAGTCACAATTGCGTAAGAATCCTCTTCACATCTGTGTTCACACAACTCTCCACTAGAGTAAATAACTTCGTCAATCGCCTGCCAAACTAATGATACAACCGGCCTTCATTCAATGAGTCACATAACAGAGTATGGGAGCGGAGAGAAACTGTATACTGCATCCAGGCGTCATTCATTTGCTCCCGGTCTATCGTGCGTGTTTTCACTTTCATCAGTCAGCTCAGCACCAGCGTTAATACATGTAGCTACATCGTTCTGCGGTCTTAAGCATGAATTTTCAAAGCTTTTAACGACGCCTTCAGTTATTCATTCGTGTTTTGGAGATTTAGAGGATTCTGTCGTATTTCGATGTTCACAACCAATTTTCGTATTATACCGGCGCTTTTTTTCATTTTGGAAATAGTTGTCCATCTTCATCGCTGCACGTTTTGATTCACATCTTTCCAACTCATCGACCTATAGTCTCTCCATCTTCGCTGAAAACCATTAAGTTAATGTGATTGATATTAATACCGAAAAGTCATTTGAAGTGATTTCAAAATGTGATCAAATATTAGACCTACATACCGCTGCAGTCGAATAATCGAATAAAGCAAGGTGAATCTCCGAAGGAGGATTGGAAAACATGGAAATTATAATGTGAGTTTTTTAAGGACCTGTTCACTGGTCAATTGCGTCATACTACAATTAGATCCGCGTAATTCTAAAAATCAGACAACTACAATTTATGATATTCACTTTTCATACATGTAACGTGTAATTCGTGTATTCGCTATAGCTCGCAAATGTGGTAATCGAAAAAAACATTTCTGTCCATCTATACATACCGGAATTATGTAACAGAGTATGTAATTGAATTACTAGAATTTGTGTACAGTATGTTAAGAAATCTCTTGAATAATAAATTTTAGCGATAAATGTAAAAATACTTCGGAAGATAGGTACAATAGATAGACAGAAATGTTTTCTCCGATTTCTGCATTTGCAAACTATATCGATAAAATATAGACGTAAAATATAAAAAACTTTTTCGAATGTTGGATTTGAACGTAAATGTCGACTTTCAAACTCCAAAAGTCAGTGTACTTAAATCTAAAAGATAAAACACCAAAGTTGTTGAAATCATGTCTTTTGTATCAATTCACATGTCAGGTTGATCCTGATGCCCAATAGGCAAAAAGAGAATTTCACCAACGAATAAGTGAATACATAAAAGGTAACACGGCAATAAGCACTCACTTAAGTAGATGTACTGCATGTAGCAATAGAATACACAACTGCTTTGAAGTTGAATATCAAGGTAGAAATATTCAGAATTCTATTAGAATCATTGAAGCTATCAAAATAAATGAAAAATTACCTACATTGAATAGAGCATTAGGATATAGCGGAAAATCAGTGTTTCTAAAAATCTTTTACTAAAATTACAGTAGAATACGCGAATTACACGTTACATGTATGAGAAGTGAATATCATAAATTGCTATTGCTTGATTGTTAAAATTATATGCATACAATTGTAGTATGACGCAATTGAACAGTGAACAGACCCTTAAGTACAGTATTTTTAATGAAAGCAATTCACTTTACATGTATAATATGAGTTTCATTGATTCTTTCATTTTTAAGTACTGTTCAAAACCTTAAATTCGATAGCTTTGAATCCTGATGGATGCTTTGATACATCCACCGGACTAAAAATTACACTTGCTTGAGGTTCGATCGGCATTTCCATTATTTCTCATTGGTTGTAAAGTATCATGAAAATTAGTGCTCGTCTGAGTGCATTGAAAGTTTGAGACCATCACTCTCTCGTCCTCTGGTGGAATTTAAAAGAACGCTACTTGAATGCATCCGTAATAGTTATTATACCTGATGTTACTATTTATATATTATGTATTTATTAACTATTATATATAATAAAATACAATTATTATAACATGGATATTATTGAGTTGTCTCAATGCTGCAAGGGCAGGTTTTCATGCAGGATTTGTCGTTGGCATATTAATGGGATTTAGGGCGACAGTTTGATGGCGGAATGTCGATGCAACGTCAATGGCCCAACATCGAGGAATCAGGAACCATAACGCTGTCGGGCGAATGTCGACGCAACGCTGCTGGCCCGGCAACTTTTTTTTCACAGGGATGTTGATGATCGTGTAGAACGGTTTAGAATCTCGTGGAATATTCACGTTTTAAACAATCATCTGTTTTGCGGATTTTTCTGGGAATATCATTACATATTCGTAGGAGTTTACTTTACGCTATCATCGATCATAATTGAAAAGCTCTCATATTGTTGACTGCTACATCCACTTGAAAAAAATGCATATTATCTTCAGAAAATCGATTCAATAACTCATAGAAGATGCATGTGCACAAAGTAAAAAGACTCAGTCAATATTTGTCTATTTGCGGATTGAAAAATTCAGGATTTAATTTCTTCAATAAAGAATCGTTTATTGAGATATTAGTTACAAAATATCGAAGTGGGTTTTCAGACCACTTTGAAATTCTTCGTGTTACTGTCATGTGAGGTAGTATAGACTCGTTCTCATCTTGACTTCCAAACGCGATTTCTATTGATGTGCTATGCATGAAGATAATAGAAGACTCGTCTGGAATCACCAATTTGGGAATTGGACCAGGTGCGTAATCTTCGAAAGGTACCTTTCTGTCGTCATTGTCTGAATCATTCAAGTTGAATGAACATAGTAGTTGGTGGATAGACAAACATTCCCTTTGTTGATTGAATGTGCTGAGCTGAATCAATTATCCAATGCAACATTTCCTTATTGCAATGTATCTTACGCTGCATTTTCGCATGCACAGATCTTCTCTGTTGGATAGTATCATGGTCCGAGTCGATTGTATCCCACATTTCTCAGCAGTAACTGCTATCTAACCCTTTCAACTTCAAATACACGTAAATTCTGTGGTAGCTTTGATTACGTCTCGAATAATGTTTCCCGGAAGTTAGGTAGTGCACTAGTTCCACTCTATTTGGACACTTGGCGCATTAAGTTGTGAGGTAAAGCAGAAGCTATAAATTTTAGAAGTGAATTGCCAGGCTTGACCTATTAGAAAAAATAAGAGCCAAAATATATAGAAAAAAATTTACTCGTATAAAACAAGTCCGAATTATGCGATTCGAACTGAATGTTTTGTTAGACCAATACTGTGCGTTTTCGCAAGGTTGGAGAACTCAAGAGCTGAAAATATACCCCAGCATGTTTTGCAATGCATTTAGTGACTAAGTGACCAAAAATGAACGGAATGCTGTCAGCAAATTCTAAACAACGGACTAAATGAGGAAATTATGACATGTTTGTCACGATAAATTTGTCTTCAATGATAGGCAAATAAGTTCATAAGACTACAAAACAAGATATTCATAATAAATAATTACAAGAAATACTGCACTAAAACTTTGCTCACCGGAGAATGCATCGATAAATATGATGGCTGGTTTTGTTCAGCTCTGCCGACGTAGTTATCAAGACGAGCGCTTCTCGGTTTAGCACACAAGACAGATGACATTGTCATTACTGGTCTGTCGTCGTCAGCAAATCCCATTCGACAATTGGAAGATCCTGTGTCGATCACCACAGCGTGAGGTCCATCTTCATCCGACATGTTGTTTCTGTAAATCACAATCAGCTTTTCACAAATCAGGAGTAAAAGCCAGACAACAGTCAAACAATGCGACTTCAACGCCGCTGTGTAGATGAATGAAGTTTGCAACAAATTACAGCAGTTGAGAGATGGTTAAGTCACTTGAACTGTCACACATGTAATAAGTATGTTTTTCAAAAGTAGAGTAGGCTTAATGCATACAGGAGTATTTGTATGATTTTTAGACAATAAATAGGAACACATTGTGATTCTATGTAATCTATTGTATGAAGAGTCGTTCTCACACTTGGGTTGCAACTAAAAAAAGCTGAAAACTAATCCAAACAATTTAAATAATTTCCATTGAGATGCGTAAGAAAATCATAGTTTTTGCTCAACCGTGACGAATATGCTAAATGCATGCAGTATGTAAGGACTTTGCTAACGCAGCAGACTGATAAGAGAAGACGTTCTCATTGTCACCGCAGTCAATGTTGCCCAGTCATTGCACACAGAACATCTTAGTAGTGCATCATGTGCGGTTTCAAGTAATCGTAGGTATAATCTGCCCTCTATTTTTTCTTGGAGGCCACCTGCACAAAAGCGCGTTTCTCTATTTGTGTAACTAGTACCTCGTCGCTACCTTTTAGGTTGCTTCATATTTTGTCATAGCTGTTAGTTTGGTGTAACTAGCCTCTCAACGCTGTCCCTGAAGCTACCTCATATTTAGTGCTAGCTGTTCCTCACGAAGCTATCTCTTGATTAGCTACACATTCACACAGCTTGTTGATTACCCTGTCAGAGTATTATATAGTACTTTCACAATCTATCGTGGAAGCTGACAGTCCTCAAATCCCATAAAGTCTGCTCTTCCCCATTGTTTCTAATATGAAGAAATCTAAATCGTCAAAGTCCTCCCCTGTCAGTAGACCTAAGAACAGTTAGTCCGGCTGCCGGAACGAGTTTCTGCAGGGAACGAGGTCGAAAATGAGACTTTTACTGAATGATGCACACCCCATGCCTACTACAAATCTGCGCGTCGGCCGAGTTATGGTGAGTTCCTCTTTTGTCAGACTGGATCAAGAAAAACAAGTTAATCCAATGGGACGCAGACTGCAGTTTTTGGCAAAATTTCAATGTTTTTTCTTGTCAACTGAAAAGCACCGAGTTCAGAGCCATGATTTTCGGCATGAAATATCTTCAGGTCACTTCCTATCATTTGTATGTGATACCATCATGTTCTCGATTGGCGATGTAAGCATGAATGTAGTTCAATGAGAATGAAAAGGGTCAATATGTTGGTGTTTGCCGATGAGGCTTGCCAAATCTTACTATGTGTGACTTCATCAATAAATGTTCATTGACATGATAAGAAATGACCTGAAGGCATTCCATGCTGAAAATTATGGCTCTAGACTAGCAACTTGATCAGGTTGATCTGAGCTTGCCTGGGGCTGCACAACAGGCTATTCAGAGTTTGTTTATCCTGGCTTTGTCGTGCGGCTGACGATCACGATGATTGCATAGTGCCAGTTCGCGGTTGTATAAGACAGAAATTTCCTCTAACTTGGACAATTTAGACACTAGATTCCTTATGTTCACCCTACAGGTCTTTAGTACGGCTCGGAATAACACAAACTAGTTTATGAAACCACACTGGCCCAGTAAGCTGACGGATTGCCTAAGAGAACTCTGCTATTATTTATCCTGACTTCGACGAGCGGTTGATATTTCTATCCAGTCACGACAAGAAAACAGGCTGAGAAATATTGAAATAGCATACAAGTAACTGGCATAATTTCCCGAACTTCTGTTGCTGCGATACCGGTCAAAGTACCTATACTATAAGACTTCTACGGGGAAACACTTTCAGAGAGCGTTCTTGTAACAAACAAAATATGAGAAGGAAGCGCTTAAACGTTAATTTAATTTACTCTCTGACTGGGACATGATGAAGAGTATTATAAATCACTAAATGATTGAATGACATATTTTTCATGAATCAGCTTTACTCAATAAGAAGGCCTATGCTGCTGTTTTCAAGCATTTGCGCAGAATTTAGAGGATTTTCATATTTTTTTGCGCAGGTTTGACAACCCTGTTTATGATATCTTGAATGATGCATTATTTGTCAATGGTTCTTGCAGCTTCTTGTCTCCTTCGTCTCGCTCACAGTTGTTCAATTCTGACGCCAACGTGCAAACCGGAGTTTCATATCCGGAACATGAAGCTCTCGAGAACTGTCCTTTCTACGCTAATCGATAGATGCCTTATCGAAGGTCAACTAATCTCCCTTGCTGATCTAGAGAATAAAGTAGAAATTCTAGCCACTTACCTGCCTTCCTCAGGTTCTTCTAGAGATGAACGGTCATTTGCTAGTGTTGTGAAGTGAAGTCCTCACTGTCGTCTCACTTTCCTCAGTGCCTCACGTGAATCGAGTACAACCTATTCGTAAGCAACGATCTCAGGCGTTGTTATACCTAACGAGCTTATTTTGTCAAACTTCACGGAAAGGGAAGATTTGTCACTGAGCATTGCTGAACTTATGAATTGTTTTAGGAACAACGGACTATTTTGTCCTGGTCCTTTTGATGTTGTTCGATTAGGTAAGCTAAGCCGACTACTGCGGTTAATCGTGAAGCTCTTATTTCACACAACATTCGATGCTAAGTCGTTCAAGGCAGAATTTTCTTGTATTAGCTCTTCTGATCAATTTTTCTCGGACACAAAGCTGAGGTACACTTTGTCTGCGCCAGGACAAGCCTTGAAAACACGATGCTTTGTACTGAATTCTCCCCATTCCTAAGTTTCCTCTCATATGCGCAGTGAAAGCTATAGCCTTCGTGAATCGGATACTATATGGCGCTTTATTAGACTAGTCAGTGGTTCTCAACCGGGTAAGGAGCCACGAGACCATTGGCTGGGGCCACAAGAAGAGCATATGTACACCGAAGTTGTTGTGTGCATCAGTTAATCCATGGATAATTGCCACGCTAGGTTACTCCCCGTCAGAGAAACGGATCGGACGCTAATTTAAGTAAAATAAGGATGCTGCTTGAGCATCGTTGGCTAAAAAAAGCAGTTAGAAACTTCTTGCTTTGCAACGCATCTGTCTGCTTCGAGTACATAACCGAACATCGAAAAGTTTGTGCTAATAGGGCAAGAACAGATGTCGCACTGAATCTCCGGTCGATATTTTTTTACTGTGTATTTGATTTACTATGCTTAATTCACCATATTTTTGGTTAGGCCTACTTTTAATTGCCTACAACTGTTGCATTTTACTATTTATCTGCTACAAATCAATAGCTGATGAAATCAATAATGAAGCCAGAAACAAATCAAACTCGTATATGATTATTTGCTTCAACTCGTTTGTTCAGAATATCGGTACTCTGTGCTTAATTCATAACGACACGATTTAAGTAAATTTGTGTAATCTTAAGGGTTGAAGAAACTTGGAGAAAGTAGCAACAAAGAAGTTGAATGGGAAATGAATTGCTGTCAGACATTAAACAGGGGGCCACGGAAAGTCGAATGGCGGGGAAGGGGGGACAGACCATGCAATGTTGAGAACCACTGGACTGGAGGAGCTGGTTGAGAGATATACGAGCATACTCGTACCTACAGTGGTCAGATGATCCAAAAAACTGAAACCTGATTGTCCATACTAGCAACTCTCATAACATTGCTCTCACGGTAAGCCGAAGCAGTTCTGCTTGTAATTCTCATATAAAGTGCGTCATCGCGAGAATATTAACTGCTCTTTGACGTAAATTATTGTTTTCTGATTATGACTTGAAACATAAGTGCATGTGTAATTTTTATTGATATTTAATTTGAAATTAAACGTTTTTCCTCTCAGATGTTGTACCAGACATCCAATTAGATTCATCTTTGAGATACAGATGATTTAGAGTAGAACACTTGGTCTCGAACAATAGATCAAATCTCAAGTGGAAAAAATCCACTCAGCGTGCCAAAATTGACAAACTTCAATGCCAAAAAAAACGATAATAGGAATCCGTTATGTTAACTAGATATTTTCTTGTTGGAATTTGGTCTATAATCAAGATGAAATGTTGGCCCTCACCTCCAAGATTAAGTCAATCGGGTGTCTGGTTCAGAAGTATATATGGTGAATGCAAAACGTGCACATGAAGGAAATTCAGAGTTCGCAGATATTTCTAGTCTTTTGAGGGCCTCATCAAAATGTCTGAGAAACGTCAGTAGAGCAAATGGATTAGATAGGATGGCATGCTGATGCATAAAGCAATCTTTCCTTAATGACAAGAGGTCTGAGTGCTTTGCTATCTCACGTCAAGACCGACTTTTAGCAAGGGTTTCAATTGAAGGACATGTTGTATAGCTCATTGTTACAGCAAACCATGTGCAAGAGTCCATGTAGAAAGTCAGTCTTATACTTTGTCAAATATACAGCTCACGAGTCTGCCAATATGTGGGGTCTTTTACATTTCTGCTTTAAATCAATTGATTGTATATCAGACCTGGATTTGGTGGTTGGAGACCGCACTCGGTCCAAAAACATCGACCGCGTCCGGGGACTGCACAAATTTCAAAATAACGTGTTTAACTACTAATTGAATTGTTGCTTTAAATTCACCCAGATTAGAAATGACCGACACTGTGAAACTTTCCAACTTCTGAACAAAAATGTAAACAGCTGCATAAAAGCAGGAAAAACATTTTGCAAAGACAGCTGTGCTACTGATTCAGACACGTCACTTTGTACACTTGAAGGCGAAAGACACAGTGCACACTGCAGCCTGTCTGCATTAAATATTGGACATTACAGACGACAATAAACATTGGACGCCTCAGAATGCTACATTTCTGGGTTTCTTCCCGATAAAGCTATTTCTACAGCACTGATGCCTTTCCAATAAATGACTTCAGAAAACAATATTCATCAGACAATAGAATATATTCTAAATGAATAAAATATACATTCTTCTATTTCAATATAACTTGCTACAAACAATTCAATTAATGACAATTGAAAAAAGGCATGAGTCGGTATTTGTAAAATAATGTGAGTATTCATAAAACCTCTTAAAAGCTTTGCATACAGAAAATATCAACAAATGACATCGAAAAATCATCAAATAGTACATAAGGTCGCATACAAGATATGTCATAATATATATTCAACATTATGCAAAATATGCTAAATATAAGCACTTTAATCAAAACTCTGTAAAACATTTTCACTATTCATAGACATCAAAATGCTTTAAGGAAACTGAAGGACTGAAGTTTCTGATTATCAGACAGTTTGTACTTACAGATACAAAATCGAACTTCATTCACTTTGCTTCATAAGACAAAGAAAACCAATATAAGAGCTACGATAACATGACCTATAGAAGGATAAAATACGCTACAGTGCTACTGACGTCGGAAACGCTGAAGGCAAAGATAATGTCAACAAAAAAATCAAATTATTAAGTTCCGAATTAAGAACTAAGTGTATATTGCGTCATGGAGAGCTCATCATTAAAATATTTGATGCCAAAATATTACATTATTATTATTAACTGAAAGAAGAGCATACCATAATCATGACTTAAACATTAAAAAAATCAATGAAGGAAATGGGTGTGGAAAGAATAATATGATGTCATCACATCGCTATCAAGTATAAAGAATAATCAGTTGTGAAAAAATCTGACATGTTTCACTGGCAAATCTGGAGAAATGATTGAGTGAAGAGAAAATCAAATAAATCTAGATTCTTGAAAAATCTTCGACCCGTTCCTACATGAATAATAATTGCGCATACTTGTTTCACAGGATGTGATGTCAGCTGATGTCATGATAAATTTCAGTTTCTAGCTGTGGACTCTCAAAGCACAACTGCTTATGAAGTTGCAATGAAAAACACCTTTTCCTAGACACAGTGCTATTTTCATGATGAACATAAGCACAAATAAACTTTAAGTACACGTGCAATTATATACTGCGGTTTCCATCATGATCAATAATCACAATTGACGAGAATGTATCGTTATACTCGCACTACATACTGGCATGTCGCTAAACTAATCACGAAGACAAGTATAAGAAATCACCAAAATTTAAATGAACCACTACTGGCTATGAAGAGACACAGACTGATCTCTACACGAATTCAATTCGTGAAGAGCCGTTCACTTTCTCTCATACTTTCCATCAGCGGCAGCGTAGATCTCCTTATTGCTAAGAATGCTTGCTGACGAACCTCCGAGAGCAGAGCAGTTAACCATAGCTCGAGCAAGGAGATTTGTTGGAGTCGCTACAGCTGTAGGAGCGATCCATGAAACGGGTTTTATTACCACATGTGCGAGCCTTTCCCCAATTCTTTTTTCTTCTCGATCACAAATCAACATAGCTGGACGATAGATGAAAAGGTTAGTGAAGCTCATTTCTCCCATCGCGTGCTCTACCTCACCTTTCACCTTTGGGTATAAGAACCAACTGTTCTTGTTAGCTCCAGCAGAAGAGACGTAATGGAATTCATCAACACCAGCATTCTTCGCTAATTTAGCGATCTTTAAAGTGTAATCTTTGTCAACTTTGATGAATCCTTCCTTCCCAGACTTTCCACGAGTTGTTCCCAAGCAGCAATAACCCACTTTTACGTCAGAAAGTAATTCTTTTGATGCCTCGATGTTGTCGAAGTCAATGATTTCTTGTTGGCACTTCTCGCTCATTTCTTCTGGCAAATCAACTTTCCGTCGGCCCAACAAAACGACTTTGCTAAACTTATCGGATTTAAAGCACTCCTTCACCAATTCTTTACCAGTCTCACCAGTGAATCCAACAATAAAACATTTGACCTTGTTCAAAGATTCTGCCATTCCAGCCTGAAAAACGAAAGTACTCAGATAACCTGTGAAGTTACAGGGTGTTCGCGTTGTTTCAGAAACAAAATCCCATCTGAGTCATAGCAAATTCTGGAATGATGTCCTGCATATATCAGCATCATATTACTTCATGATTTATTGTCATCATAGAGTGCTCATATTGGAATAAACATTAACATTGCGCAAGATTATTACCTGAATAATGAGATAGAAATCGATCGATTATTGAAATTAAATCATTAATGCCTTTGTAAGGTCATAATCATATCTACTATTGTACCTCTAAACATGCATCTTGTCAGAAAAACTGAAATAAGCATATCACTAGCTTTCTTCTTGCATGTCCCTAAAACAGATTCTAAGAAGGCGAGATATTTGTATTTTGGCAATGAAGTATGTATCGCAGGCAGCTTAACGTATCGGAAGTACGGTCTGGTTGTGGCAACAATTGGAATGCTGCAACAAACTCTAATGATTCAAGACAGACTGCTCCAATCCAAGTGTGCATCTCATTTTTTTGTTTCGGTAATTTTGTAAACGCTCAATAAGTGGTGCAAAGTGCATGAACATGCGGTGTATTTTGAAAAATCTACAATTTTGCAATGCAGTCTACACCTAGGTCGCTGAAAAAATTATTCGCCACGCTCTACTAGCAGGGCAGAGGGTTGAAAACATAACCGTCATTGGAAGTCTTCCCTATTCATCTATGTTCGTGCTCGCACTTAGGTTAAAAGACTACTAGATCACTTGCTGGTTAAAAATGTGGGTAGGCCTATCAAAGTTGTTTCGATGGCATTTTCTCCATGAGGATTCCACTACCCTTAAGAACTGTCCGAAGTAATCAGGTTAATTACACCCACCCAGCACGGCTATGGTTCTTCCGACGAGTAGTAAAGAGGCTAGTATTTTTTTGGAGGTGGTATACGGCCACTCCATCTAATAAGATTATTATTGCCAGTTGCTAAAAATATCGCCGAAAATGTATTCTTGGGGAAAGCGTCTACAAGCACATGAGCAGTCAGAAAAGTGATGAATTATAGGAAATTATTATTAGATATACGAATTACCAGATACTTTGACAGGTGAGCGTGCGAACAACGAAAACACAGAGAAGCACGAACGTGTCCAAAAACAACTGACCATGAGCGTGAAAACCTTAACAACTATAGTAGGATATTGCCAGATGCTAAAGGCTTCCAGTGTAGACTGATTCTGAATTAAATTACAAAAATACTATTTTCATGGAGTGAAATGATAATTTTCAACAAAAAGAAGACTTGTGGAATGAATTACAAAGATGTGTGCATCACTAAAGTCTATACACTGTACTCTTGATTCCAGCAAAAAGAGTTGTCGATTTAGCTATAAAAATATCTATATCGCCTCAGTCAGTAGGTCTACTGCACTGTTAATTTCTGCAAAAGAACTCTTGTGGACTGAATGACAAAAACATATCTACGAGTACATGTACATATACCACTGTGCTTCAAATTTGAAATTTGATAATTTCCACAAGAACCTGGGACTTAGACCTCCAAAGTAATATATACATTTATCACTTCGTATCAAGAGCTTCAAGCAGTCACTTCTTAGAAAATTTGGGCACTGGAAAGAAAAATTGCGACTCTGCACGACGTTTCAAAGCGTCAATTGTTTCCGAAGCTTTTGCAATCGACATTCAACAGCTTCTTTCTTTACCATTAGATTCTTGGCATCCTTCGATAATTGTTCCTTCACGAGACTAACTTGTTTCAGTTTCGCAACATCCTCCTGTAGTTTCAATTCAGCTGCTGTTTGTATAGCATCAACCTCCTCCTTTTCCTTCTTCGCAGACAACTCCTCCTTTCTCAGGTCTTCCAATCTGTCCTTATGCTGTGGATCATTTTGTACCGCCTTCTTTATTTCATCAGATTCTAAAGCAGTCAGTTTCGCAATTTCTCACTCTCTGATGCTCTTTTCTGTTTTGCCACAAAGGAGTATAATCCGCATGAGCTTTGAATCCTTGATTAATCAAATCACTATCCAATTCGAATGACGCGCTGGTTTCTTTTCTGCAACGCAGGAAGGAACGACATTGTTAATGACTTCTTCTGATGTCATCGGAAATCCAGATGAAAACCGATTACGCTTCTCATTGTCATCGATGTCGTGCGACTTCCCGATATCTCCTTCAAAATCTGCATTCCATGGAGAAGAGAGTAACAGGCCGTCGGATGCTGCGGACATGCTTCGTTTTTAGGCTTATCCTCTCATAGGTTTAAAAGTTATTCTGTACGAAGATGGTCGATATCATCATGAGAGACAACATTAGGAAGCTTATTTGCCAAATAAATGACGGAATCCTCCTTCAACTTCTAGGTTGTATCGAGTCAAAGTCAGGCAACGAATAATCTTCTTTTTCAGAGGGAGATTATCTCGCAGATATGTCGAAAGTTTTATATAGAAATTCTTGCACCAGTACAGAAGTACATCGGAAGCTTCCTTGATCGTGGGACCAATGAGGATCTCGCCAACATGAAGTTGATTATCGACGTCACTGATATTTACTTTCACAACAGTTTTACTGTCGCAATGTTCTAGTTTCAAGAATTATAATGCGATATTCTTCACCATCCTCATGAGTTGAGGACTTATAAGATGAATCAAGATGACCGAAGACTGTTGAAACAACTTTTCAAACGGCTCCGCCATCTGCGTAACATAGATAAGGAATCGGGTTTTATTCCTAGTTTCCGGATTTTTAAAAGCGAGACATAATCTCTTTGAACGATCCGAGCCATCGCTGTGAGCGATCAACTGAAAAAGGATTAACTTCGTTAAGAGGATGTCCTTGAAGAGTCGGTGATATGAACTATGTGCGAGTATAAAGAAAATAGCATGTGGCGTTTATAAACATTTTATTTTAACGCATTTGGTAAAATTTAGCTCAATTTTGTTGGAACCGTAGTTAAAGTTTACGAAATATACCGACTTTCTTCCTCTCATATCTAGCAGTTCTCACGGCCAGAATGTGGGAATGTTGGATTCGAGTATCAATGACACTAGTTCATCAACAGGGAAGGAGGAAACAGGAGTGAACCAATTACATACGATTCAGGTCGCTCCTGAGGCACTCAGAAAATACGAGTATAAAGGTAGTATCTATAGTAAGCGATTAATCGAGACTGCACGTAGTGATGTGGTAAAGACTCATAGACTAACGATCAAGTATTGTGAATAATAGCTTTTATATTCACTATTATAGTGACTCGCGTAATTCTTTTCAACAGACCTATAACTTAGTTATCTCAAAAACATGCCCATCAAATCAAAAATTTCTTTTCACAATATCGTCTTCGTTTTAAATCTGAAAAATATTGCCAACTATGATGAGCATTGCATATTACCACAAATTGTGATTATATTGCCAGGCAATAATTATTGCCACGAGTGGCAACACTGAATACCGCCTACATGTATACCTTGTAAACTAGTTGACGTATGACCATTGCCAATTCAAAGAATTGCTTAACTATTTGTAGTAGTGGCAAATATAACTGACCCAGACCAAATACCCGTGTGTGACGAATAGGCCTATTTTGCATAGTTTTCATAACTCTCGTATATTTTCTAAAAGATGCCAATTTCCTCGTATGCATGAGAGCATTCCGTATGCGTGACCACCCAGAGTTCAAAAATGTGTTGATAAAACACATTTATGCGAAGTAACAGATACAACTATACCTGCAGTTTCGCACTTCGCGAATACATAGAATACTTCGCGTTCATACATTTTTCGTGATCCTTTCCTGTTGCTAGTCAGGAATAATGCGCTTCAGTGCATTATGCATTATGCATAATGCGCTACAAAGCACCACAACGCTCCAAACAAAGTCTGACTTCAGTCAGCACCGTCCAAGGCCCCAGTAGGAGTAAAAAGTGACGTAAAATCCGTAAAAAAAAAGTGGGTCAGCACTTATGCGACATTCTAGACGAATAACTGCGCATAATCGTCGAGTGGGGCGCCAAGTGGCTTGTTTCCTTCAATCTATCAAAACTCAAAAAGAATTTGCACTCACAATTTAAAGGATTGGATAATCAATATACTTGAAAAAAAGAATAAAGCTGCTGGGCGATAGAACCACAGATGACTCGAAATGCTTCCTTGGATTGCATGTAGCAGTTATTAACTATTTGTCATGGTAACCGTACATCCAGTCCAACAACAAACAGGCACCTCAACGCATTGGCAACCTTCACCGTGCAAGTGCAAGCAGCTATCTTCCACCACAAACCAGTGATGTGGAACCGGAGTAGTAAATAAATGACACGCCTTAAGTCGAGGTAGTAAAAACTTCAATGACTCCGACTCCAGGTTGTTGAGTGCATTGTTGGGAAAATGTTCAATTTCCTAAAACCTGTTTTCATCAGCTGCTTTAAATGTTCCATCTTTGTCATAATTTGCTCTTGAAAATTGCAAAGTTACTTTATCATTAGTCATGACTTTAATCTGTCATTATGAGACGGCAGCAGAATATTCAAACGAAACTTCAACTACCCATTCGAGTAAGGAATAAGAACCGTTTAAGAATCTGACTTACACATACATGCATTTAACGCTTCTGTCCTGATGCCTGATTTTCAATCGCCTGGTGTCAGCTCACACGCACACTGTACTGCTTAAATTGGTTTCTGTCATTCAGATTAAGGGCACTTCTTCAATGTTTTACGGGGCATAATAACCGATATTTCCATGAACTTATCTGAAAGCTATTCTATTTCATGATGTGTACTTTAATAGTACAGCGACTTTTGTCTTTTATTTCGTTGCATTTATTAAGAGATTCTTTATCTACTTATGCTTTTAAAACTTTCTTTATAATATGCCTAGAAATCTTTGGCACGTTAAGAAAAACCTTTCGCTAAATTGATACATGTTTTCTGTTGCACAAAGCAATTTATTTCATAGTGAATTTAAAGATACAAATAGCATATTACTGTTCCTAAAAAGGAAAGCACGCTTTACAAGAGTATGAAGTCTGCAACTAGACCAGAAGCAGTATAATTGCTACCACTCGCTAATGCTATCATGCAACATCAAAAATTCCCAAACGTTACACATTATATATTATGCGAATCATTTACAGTAAACATATAGTCAAGCATAAAGCGGATGATTAAATCCCTTGCTGCAGGTATTGTGAAGCGCGCTATGTCCGGAACCGAGCTTCTTTCGGCTCCTTATCTCTGCCACATTCCGAGCCCTTGTCATTGCAGACTCGTCTATGATGTACAAGTTGGCCTACATTTCCATCATAAATCCATAGCTATTCGAAATTGCATATTTTTGGCCAATATTATCAGAGGAAACAAAAATAGGTTCCGATTCGCTAGAAAGATATTTCAATTTTTTCCGTGGCTTTATATAGGGTTCCAAGTTCATCAGAGAAAAAAAAACGAGACAAGCTTGGTTATTTATAGACATTGATGTACTCGCAAGGCAAGGTTTTGGCTCATTAAAGCAGCTCAATTATCCTCAGACATGATTTTTTGTTTCATGAGTATTCTTGACCGGATTTGTAATTTTAGCTCTATCAGATCAATCGTCATTTACTTACGATGGATGCATTGCGTGAATTCAGAAAAATTTTGGGACTTTACTTAAGATAAAGAATGCGAATTAAAAAATAAAGGAAAATCCAGGAGCAATTTTTTGAGGACCACCTACTTGTGCCGCTCCGTTAATGATGATAACTGCAACTCAATCTGACTGAAATCTTCAAAAAGTTCTAAAGTCACTAAGTAACTGCCGATGTACATACAGCATGCCTCATGAAAAGCTGAATGCAATGTGGTTTGGTGTGGAGAAATTAAAGATGAATGCTGCAGTTTCTTGTATTATGAGTGTAGCACTTCGAGAATAGAGGATGCAAAAGGTGGTCAAATAGCTCATCAACAAAAATAGGAGAGGGGTTCATTACTTTGTGGAGGTGTCCATGGTGGTCCTACATACATCTGACTAAGCTTTTGATGTTGATTCGTCCTAACAATTTAATTGATTCAGTACTGAAATTCGACCTAGTGACATATGTATTGTGATAAACTATGTAAAATTGAACAGTTTCTCCTGACATTATTTGTTGTATCAAAAACTGCACAATATTGAATGAAAGATTGGGGAACAGATCATTTTCTTCATATTCACGAACAACTGTCTGCTCTTGAACATCTGTTTCATTTTATCAGAATATCACTATATTTCTAAGCGATTTTGCTGAAATCAAATCACTTTCAATGAATTGATTGTAGCCATTTAGCAATTTGCATGTCAAATATGCTTCGCATCAAAATTTCAATATTTGCATCGATGTTCTATTGCCAGCAGAATTTCCTCCAATTGGCTGAAATGTTTTGTTCATTCACTGCTGTCAGTTCGCGAGATCTTTTATCTCTCACAAGGCACATTATATATGATGTATTCGCATTATCAACATAAATTAGTGCTCAGAAGGAACGATTACTGATGTTGCCTTTACAAATAACTTGCTGTCTCTAGCAATGGGATGTGCTAATTGCTGTCGAATATTCATTACTTGCAAAGAATTAGGGATCGAGATTTTGTAGTTGCGAGTATAGCAGTTCGTGAACCTTTCAGTAGCAGTGAACTTTCTTCATGGGAAAATGATTTACTTGAACACGTTCCGCACAAATTATTAGAAAACATTTTTACAAAATGCTACAAATAATTGTAGGTTCAATTACCCAACTGACTAAATTCACATCTGAAGAATATGTACATCCAGTTTACTCATTACAATCTCTATTCAAGTTATATTGATTGAAATGAACCTAAACTAACATAGGCAAACCCCTACATCTAGATACGTACATAACAGTATTTTTACAATCGAAATCGATTAGAAGACACCTCTGGCGCTTGAATCAGGCCCGTGCGGCCTCCTGGGATGAAAGCTCTGTGAAGTCGCATCTTGTGCAAGGTTTCCTTTATCACCTGAGAGAGATGACAGCGGAATGAGTCCAAAACAATCACGCGCTGGCCAAATACCAGAGAACCCAATGCACGTCGAAGATAGTCCTCTATAAGCTGATCGTCCATCCAGCTTTTATCGCAGAAGGCAAAAACTATGTATGTCCTTCATTGCTTGGAGTTCTTGGATTGGTCTTTTAAGAGGAACTACAAAATGCGGCTCCTCGTGACAAGTGGATTTGAGAGGAACATCCTTCACTCCATTTTTCTCAATTGTGGTCGACGCAACTGGTTCGAGCCAGATAGGTGTCTCATCCATGACAAAAATTTTGTATAACTTGCACTTGAATTTGCGGCGCATATTCCGAAGATAAATGACGAATTGCACTACCTTCTCAGTGCAATCAGAAGGGAGTCTCTGGTTTATTGTCGTTCTTTTACGCAGAGTGAAATCGTTGCGCTGAAGAAATTTGTCCAACCACCCGTTGCCTGCACTGAAACTGTCACTGGTGTCACACAACTGCTAGAAAAATATAATCGCTTGTTTCTTGACCATGTTACTGCTTACACGTACTCGCTCATCTCGATATGATCCAGTTGACTAGCTTCAATTTAACTTCGTCAGATAGTACCTTTCTACCTCCGCCTTCACATCCCATCTTCTTGCAATTTCCGACTTTTTCATTGTTCTCCTCCTTTTGCTCGCCAATCCCTCCATCTGTCTTACTGCCAATCTTGAATTCGCGAGCTGTTCGTTCTACGTTTTTGCAGCTTTTGAGGTAATTGAGTCTCAATTTTGAAATCAATACTGTATTGTCTTCGCTTTGAACTCATTCTTAACGTGAAGAAATGCGAACTGTCTGTCTGCATTTCATTCAAGCACTTTAAGTATCTGAATGCTGCATTCCTTTCATCGATTTCTTTCTCGTATACGTCCTGGATACTGTATGCTCCTAACGGATAAAAAATAACTGATTGTCTTGGTAATATGACTAAGGTGTGCGTTGTCGCGTGGGCATTTAGAGTGCTTAGATAGCGCGGTGTGTGTGCGTGTCCATTATTTCCCTTTCGTATTTCCCTTCAGATCAGTGGTGTTCACTTTCACTCTACAAGTTTACACTTACATGTACATCAAGCTACTGAAGAAATGATATTGAATTATCAAATCACTTAGACGGAGTGCTCATTCCGACGCAAAGTGACGAGCAAATTAGCAATTACCTTTTGTGATGCTATTTGTACGTAAAGTTGCGTCGGAATAACGATTCTATGACTAAATGGCTATTCGCATCCATCACCTATTGGGAATCATGGAAGTCAGGTTTTTCCCACGCAAAAGGTTACCGGGGCTGCCACTCTCATCAAAAATAGAAACCGGAAAGTTAAATCGGAATGGGCCCCCTAAATTACGTAGTCGTCTCTGTACTCGTAAGTTGTCTCTGTTCTAATAAAGATGTTTCTGAATCCTCACAGTTAGCAAAAAAAATTATTTCTGATGCTTATTCAATCATCAGTTTCAACAAGGCGCACTAGAATACATGACTTGAACAGTTATTTTCAGGAGAACCGTTTTCGAAAGTTGGACAGAGAGTACTACAAAGACCCCTGTACCTGTCCCTAATGCAAAATCAGCATGAAGCTATTGAACAATTGACGATTTCAGCTTGATATAAAGACTACTTATTATTGAATAATCTACATGTAGACCTATGGATAATTTTACTTAACTGTTTCAAAAACAACTTTCTTCAATTCTTTCAAAAAATTTCAAATTATAAATGCACTATTCTCGTGCAGGTCCGTTATTTCCTATTAATCATGAGATGACGTCACACGACACAATATCTCGTCTTTATTGTGGAGAATTTTCATGAAACCAATAGGAGTTCCTGTTCAGCTCTTCGACGTTTGAAAGACTGCATCAGCAGAGCGGTCTGGTCACAGCAAACATCTGCATACAAGATCCATAGTCAGCGCGGTCTAAATGCTTGGGCTGACATTTCCTTGAGTCATATTCTTTGGAGAAATCGAGAATGTGTGGTAAAATCTTCCTTTACAAAATAAAGGAAAAGGGTGCTGTATAAAAATATACCGAATGTCATAAAGGATAGGAGTATCTTCATGCAGGATGGAATGCCAGCGCACTACCACAGACCCATCGTAAATTATTTGAACAGCAATTTTCCTAAATCTTGGATTGACCGTCATGGGAGCCTTTGGAATGGCTTCCGACACTACCAGATTCAATGCCTTGTGACTTTTTTCTTTTGTGCACGTTTAAGAAATTGTGCATTAGAGTCATCCTATGCATTTGAATGAACTGGAAAACAAAAATTTGCGCCGTTTTTCTGCAGATCGACGAGCGATTGCGTGGAGATATGTTCTTCCGCTGTTGACCGAAGAATTAGATTGTGTTCGGGCAAATGGTGAGCAAGTGTTAGTTACTGTTTTTCATTGAATCATAAATAACTTACGAAATAAATCATTGAGTCGCTAATTGCTATTGCATCAACAAATTTGAAATGATCACTGAGAGAATCCGCCACGTGAAATAAACAAAATACTAATTTATAATCAATATCACACAGAATAAATTGACGACAAAAACAATCGCATTTGCTCAATATGAGAAAAAACCATCACACGAAATACAAACATCTACAATTGATGTAATACATGCAGTTTAAATCTCAGTCTCTAGAGCTCGTTTCTAAAATTTGAAATTTGCAAGCACGCTGCCGGATTTCCAAGCACTTCCACCTACCGATGGTCTGTGGAGTGAGTTGCTGATTTACTGCACTGATGGCGGCTAAAAAGTCAAAACCGCAAGCAGTTCAGTCTGAAGCTTCATCAGTGCTTGTAGCTCAAGCAATGATTCTAATCAAACCTTGTTTTCATCTTCTGTATTTCAAACATATGTAATAAAAAACAATGACGTCTAAGAACAGCTTTTGGCTTTTAAACAAGATTATGACAGCTATTTGATTAAGGTTGAGCCGCCAGGGCATAAGTAATCGCAACATTAACACAAAAGGAAATCATTTACACCTCTGCAGTTGTCTGCGAGATTTCAATTTTCGTTGGTGTCTTCGCCGAAATTTAGCCGCTTTTGCAACATGTGATCGTACAAAATATTATTTCGTCACTCCCTTGTGCTCCCGAAACCTTTCGGCAGATTTCTATTTCATGTTTTTTGGTAGATGATTCTTGAAAGACACGGAAAGCATCAAAGCAATCAGAACTCAATTCATAATAGACTCCATAATTACGTATTATAACTTTTCCGTCAAGCATTCCTACCTAAAATTATTTCGAGAACCTGATTACCTGCGTTTCGTCCTGTTTACTCAGGATTGACGAAAGAATCACTGACTTCCTTATAGAAGAATCTTCTGCTTAAGCGTCAAGCGGATTTTTATAAAGAATCTGCTTTGAATTTGATTACGCTGTAAAATTGCAGGGTTTTTTAGGACTCCTAACAATCTGAAAAAGGCCCTCGCAATCTTAAAGGGTCTGCTCACAATCTCAATAGGGTCCCTTCCCTTCACAATCTCAGTAGGGCCCCTTTACATTCTTGAAGGGAGCTTCAATATCCTAAAGGGCCCAGTTACATTCTTGAAGGGTCCCCTCACGATCTTAAAGGGGCTCCTTCTAGATCTCAGAGTGCCACCGCACAATCTCAAGAGGACCCGTTCGCAGTGTCAACAGGGCACCTTGTGATCTTAAAGGGGCCCTTTCACATTTTTGAAAGGCCCTCACAATCTCAAAGTGCGACTGCACAGTCTCAAGAAGGTCCTTCACAATCTCAAAAGGGCCCCCCTCACGATCCTGAAGGGGCCCCTCGCGATCTTGTAGTGGCACTGCACAATCTCAAAAGGGCCCCTCATGATCTTAAAGGGGCCCTTTACATTCTTGAAGGCCCCCTCACGATCTCAAAGTGGCACTGCACAATCTCATGAGGGCCCTTCACAATATAAAAGGGCCCCTTCAGTGTCTCAAAAGGGCCCCATCACCGTCTCAAAGGGCCCCCTTCGCAGTCTCAAAGTAACGCCTGCGCTAAGCACCTCAATGTCGGATGCCGCAGTAAGTGATTGCAGAATACAATCCGCCCTCCACGTGCCTGCATTAAAGCAGTGCCTTTCTGGCTAATTCACGCTCTCAACAGATGTTCCGGTGGCCTTGTGGTGATAGGGTATGCTTGCACGTGCTCTAGTTCCAACGTCGCTGGTTCCAACTTACCACGACTAATGAGGTGCTAGGCTTCTTCTGGAACGTATCTATCATGATGAGGCTACACACACATGAGCATACATGAGGCTATATATAGGATAAGGCAACGAGTCGACACATTTTGATGCATTCTTCCTGTTAAACATATTCAGTGATTTGGAGTCCTTGGTAGCTAAGAGAATTAATTTAATTATTAATTGAAGGTTAGGATTCATGAAAGAAGATTGTACCGGCTGAACGTGGAAATAGCCACTGCCTTGCTATATTTCAACTTAAATGGCAAGATGAAACTTTTTGTCGTTGACAGCACATTTGTAATTAATTTATAGCACTGTAGGCCGTAAGCATATATAAAGCAATCAATTTTGATTTAGCACTGTGTACACCTGAAGTTTTATGGACAGCTTCCCATCGATACACCCTTTCTTTGTTAAAGTCAAGAACAGTAGACAAACACGCTGAATTTGAAAAAATGTACAATAATTCAACACCATGAGAAGGGAGCGAATCTCATAAATGAAACTGTTCTGAACGATGTTGCTTTTGAAACCTGCAAACATAAACTGATGGCATCAATATTTTTTAGGATGAACACGAACTTGACGTTCAAAATTTTGTTGTTCTCTACTAAAACTAAGAACCATCGATTGACGGAATTGAACGAATGAAGGCCTTTTGCATTCTAACAATGGCATTGATCAATCGATAAATTATATGTTTCTACTGAGAACGGTTAAATCATTGATACTTGAGTTGCTATATCTATAGTGCACTGTGACATTTAGGCCATATTGCTGCATGACATGTGCAATCATACACACCATTTTATAAATAATTGCACAAAAACGTTAACCCATTTTGAATGTGATTTTCGTCTGGATGTCCCGGTTCAATTCTAATAAACGATATACCACATAAAAACTCATGTTCCATAGATCAGTCGGATTACTCAGCAGGCCCTACGAAAGAAAATTAAACACTTTCCTTGATGTAGGATCTTAATATGAAAACGACAGAATTTTTTAATAAAAATTGACACAGTGTGAGACATTATTCAACTTCATAATGAAGCAGTGATTTTAAGATTCCCTGAATGCACGAAGAGATACAGTACCAATAAGTTTTTACCAAAACATTGCTACTAAAAGAACATCTGACGTGATTTTTCAATAATGAAGATCCTCAGTTTTAAACAACTTCATATCATGTGAAAGGGTGTGTATAGTGCTTAAAATTTCAGAGCATTTAGGTTGCGTGTGGTCAGTTGTGGTCAGAGCATGTAGTATGGGTCAGCAACTTAAAAGTATGAGTTTCTGTTAAATTCATTCACAGATACATACAGACAAAACTACGGAAATCAGAAAATTACGATTATCAACAATGAATCAGCCTTGTGTTAAGCTTCCAGATGATATATTGTTTTTCGAATATCGACAACATTTAGCAGTTTTACTCAATAATTTTACATGATTTTGCTTATACTGTAGCGTTAACAATGATTCTAGCGATCAAATTTACACAATTTAGTAACTTTCATCGCATTTTCGAGTTTATGTATACAAGAATGCTGGTGTTATTAACTCCAAGAATATGAAAGTTTTATCAAGATCGGTCCGTCCGTTCAATGGCACTCTTCAAGTTTGTCTTATTCTCACACAGTCATTTGGTGATTCATCATTCACCCTCAATTGAGATCAGAAACTTTCGAATCTCTGATCTGCAGACTGATCTGCCTGTCTGCTCTGCACCTGTTCACAAACAATAGCAAATCTTCGCCGTAATTGCTGAAGCTTCCGTCCGAATAGGGGATCGACAAGATTATTACAACTCAATCAATGATGACAGGACAGGAAAGCTGCGGAGTGCTGACATGAAATGATCAGTGCTATGAAGCAGCAAATTTCCAATCACTAATTACTCAATTTAATTGGGCAAACCATACTGTTTCCTTAGCCTAGTGTCGACCGACAAAGTAACTAAATTTAGCAGTCAATCAATTATGAGCTGACGAATAAATTTTATGAGAAAGTGTGGAAGATAAAAGAGATTTTCGTTCTGTGCTAGAAAAGGGATATCTCGTCTTGATCTGAATATAGATTTCCGCAAACTCAAACGAGGGAATATCAAATAAAGAGTATGCTTTCAAAATCATCACTACATTATAACAACAAAAGATTGTCATATTGTCATATAGAGGTATATTAAAAGCATGGCACAGAGCATTCATCCCCGACTTTCTGCTATGTCAAGGTTAGTTTTTTAAGCACTGTTGTCATTATCATGACACACCTTCTCACAACGTCCAATGGCTCTCAAATGTATGTGTCCGCTCTAGTCCCTTATCATCATGGTGTCACATGTCCATAGTATATAGCATAGACATCGAACACTTAGCATTATGGCTGATGTTGACCTAGTTGTTGACGTTCGATGTTTGAGGTATAGAGTATCTAAGGTTCATAGCAACATATCCTAGGACATAGTCAGTGGCCCTGTGGGTAAATTCAAAATCTGTGATTTCCGCATTTATTAAATCCCCAATATACACCAGTATACACTTTTGATTTTATTGAATGAACTCGAGGTGAATGCAATTGGGTATTGCTACCAAATGTGAGATATGCAAATTTTTGCAGTTTTGAGGAAATGACCACGGAACTGAATGATCATGATAGTAATGCAGAGGAAATTATGGCATTTCACAGATTCTCAGTGTCATGTTTTATTGCAAATACAATGATATCGATCGATGGTTTTTGGTTTTAGATCTGCAAAGTTGATACCATAGAGTAGGGATACATAGGTAGATTGTCGACCATATAGTAGGGTTGATGCAATTTGGGTTGATGCATAGTCTTAAAAAAGCCAAATTTGCAAGTTTGCAAACTTGAAAATCCCAAGAAGTAACTGATTTTCTAATAACTCTGCTGACCTCATTTCTTCACTTTCTTCACCGTTTCTGCACCATCAGATAAAGCAGATCGTTATCGATCGCAGCAATATTTTAAATTTTTAATGCTGTAAGATGTCTAGTCAGGAGCGAGCTTAGAAAAAGAGTACCGGTTTTTATTATAGGACCCACCAGGCAGGGAAGCAGACATTTTTGAAAATTCTAGTGACTGAGAGAAAGTTTCGGGCATGTGCTACAGTTGCAGCAAAGAGAAACGTCAAACTATTGCTAGAATATCTGAAAAATCGCTATAGAAAAAGATCAAAAAATTTTGTACGAGGACTTTTTTGAAAAGTGTATATATCTAGCAGTCCATGGCTATTTACATCTGACGAGTTAGAATGCCATGATGAAGTAATCTCATGCACGGGTTGAGTAGAGAATTTCATTTGCCGACGTGCTATGATGATCAAGGACACATTGTGATTGAAATGTCTATGATTACCAAGAATATTTGAATAGAAATTTAACTGACCAATATTGTAAATATCTATTCTCAGATCTAATACTGCGCCCGTCAAAACTTTATTCTCAAAACAATCAGGTATACAAACGCGGAAATCTAGCGTCTCAGTATGGAGACCAATAGAGTCACTTCCAAAAGAGAAGACATTAAAAAATGAGTGCTCTTAAAAAAAATCAAAAGATATCGGCAGGAAATGCATTTACACCGAAATCTTCCATGATAACATTGGCGGTCTCTATTTTGAAGGGTACACGTGAACCTCTGATACACAGATTAACTGACTTTACTATTTCTACAGATATTTTTGTTCGCAGCCACGTCGTCATCACGGAAGAGTACGGAGGGATCTTGAGTAGTATATAGTGTGACATCCGGCGCGACGCTTCGCTTTGCTTCGCTTCGCTTGCGCCGGATGTCACACTTTTGCGGGTTTTTTCAAAAATTTTCAAAAAATCAAAATTTAAAAAATTTAGGTAGACTTCAAATTTCACGTGGGCGAAGGCCGAAGGGCGAAAATTTAGGTATAGTGACAAATTTTCAAAAAAATCAAAATTTCAAAAATTTAGGCGGTCTCAAAATATCACGTAATCGAAAATTTAGGCGGTCTCAAAATATCACGTGGACGAAAATTTAGGCGGTCTTAAAATATCACGTAATCTAAAAAATATCACGTGGTCGAAAAATATCACGTAGCCGAAGGTCAAAAATTGAGGCAGATGAAAATTTAGGTAGCCCAAAAAATATCACGTAGTCTTAATATACCAGAAGATTGTATTCAAAATATTTCTTTAAAAATGGAAACCTCAGAAATTGAAGAAGCCTCAGAAATGGAAGGAATAAAAGTGGAAGAAACCGCAAGAATATATCCTTCGTTATCATATGAAATGAACATCGAAAAGATGAACAAAGAAAAATATAAAGATAGAGTTAGGTATATGAAAGATAAGGAATCACAATTATTATTAAGATTAGAGCATCATAAAAAATTAAGAAAGAGATGGTCTAATGTTGAGAATGTAACACAGGGAATTGGAATTGTTCGTGATGAGATCTCTTTTTCCTCTTACTCATCAACATAACTGACAATCGCACTTGACAATTGCTCTCGTGATGTGGCTAATTGACTGAGTGATCTGATGTCCATTCATTGTCTTTGTTGATCCGTGAAAAAATTATTTTTTATTTTCATGAGAAAACAATTTTTATTTCCATGACATATATATCTTTTATTGTTTAAAAATGATGCTATCAAATGTTGGTGGAGGTGCATATATCCCGAATAATCGTGAATCAGAAATAGAAATAGAAAATTATATCATGAAAACTGGAGACGTTTTATCTGGTCCATTGCATCTTCCTATTCTTCTGCAACAAAATACAGAGTTAACAAATAAACAATATGTTGATACACAAATCAATGACTTAAAAGAAAAATATGTAAATGATGTTTTGGTTCCACTGATGAATGAATTAAAGTTGCTTAAACTTAATGACAAATCATTAAACGAAAAATTATTAAAACTTGATAAAAAGGATAGAGAGCTAGAAGCAGATATAGCAAAACTTTTTAAAAAGATTTCAGAACAATCAAAAATTTTAATATTACTTTCTATAAAGTTAAAGTCTGCAGTCATTAAAAATAAACAACAGATAAAATTATTGAAAGAACAATTAGAAGATGAAATAGAAAAACTACCTGAAAGAATTAAAAAAAATTTAAAGCAGTTACAAACTACATTCCAAAAAAGTGTTGATGAATTAAGTTCTAAAATTACTCAACAAATGAAAAAGATGAATAGAATAACAAATGAAGTAAACTCACTTAATCAAAAAGTTGATAAAATGAAAACTCTTAAAATCAATTTAGAAAATGAATTAAAGAAAAATTTACAAGAAAACTCTAAAGACAATAAAGAACAGTTAGATGCTGTTAAAAGACAATTAGATGTTCTTAAAATTAAGTTAAATGCTCTTAAAACGGCGTTGAAGATGAATCAGCAGAAAATGCAAGTTAATAGAAAAGAAATTAAAGTACATCACACGCTGCTTGACGCGATAGATAAAGTGCAACGGAAAATTAATAAAGTTATCACGAAGTTGTTGGACATTCACACACGTAAATCTTAACGTAAATATTTTTTCCCAAAAGTCAAATTTAATCCTAAAAAATGCCTATAATTTATAAACACAATCTTAAACATTTTGCTTCAAATAAAAAAATTGCTTATGAACCATCTATGAAATCTGTTTACCATTATAACAATGTGGAAACAATTCAAAAAGAAGGGGCTGGCATCTTTTTTGGTATTGGAAGTATCCTTAACTTAATTAAAAATAATAAAGACTTGATTACATCTGCTGCTAAAGGAGCAGGTAGTACAGCTAGTGCCATATCAAATGCTGTTAAGTCACAAAACGAATTAAAACAACTAGAAGCTATTCGTAAACTTAAGAATGATTCTGAAGAACTAAAAAAATTAAAAAAACTTTCAGAGGAAACAAAAAACAAAATTGCTAACATAGCTGTAGGGTCTGATAGTAAACAGGAGAAGAAATCAGGCGTAGCCATAGAACCTACGGTTCGTTCAATTGAAGAAATAAGAGGCAATGGTCTAGCAAAATTCTAAAATTATATTTTAGTAAAATTTTTTCTGTGTGTGAGAAAAAACAAAAAAGTCATATTATTTTCTTAAAAATGTCTTCTCTTATCGAAAATAAATTTAGATTAGACGATCCTCCGTTCGTCAGTTACAATAAAAAAAAGAATGACTGTATAAGAGTTGCTATGAATCCTGGATCTTCAGGAAGAGTAAATACTGGAGGTGATTTAATTTTTGAAGTTGATAATCAGCAGAGTTATTTATATTTACCTGGTTCCTTTTTACACTGTGAATATTCTTTATATAGTGATGCCAATTTTACAACACCATTACCAGATAGCGATAATGTTGCATTAGAGAATAATTTCTTTCCAAGATTATTTACACAAATGCGTTTAGATGTTGCAACTCAAAATATAGAAACAATAAGTGATTCTCCAGGTGTAATTGATACAATGCTTAGATTTGTAACAATTGGTGAAAATAATAGAAAGTATGAAATCGAAGGTTGGTTTCCTGATACTAATGATGGTATAATTGTTGATGATTTAACTCACACTGGAACAGATGCCGCAGGAATTGCGAAAGATGTAGAAAATATTGCAAAACATTTAAATAAAACAAACAATAGTGCATATAAAGAAAGACGTGAATTTAACAAGAAAAGTAAACAGACAGTTAATTGGTCATTGTCTCCATTATTCGGATATTTAGATTATGATAAAATATCATATCAATTAAAATTTAAGTTGATAATTCATCGGACAGCAAATAATGAATTAATCTTTTTTGGTAAGACTGGAAAAAAAGCATATTTAAAAATTGATAGACTTGAATTGTGGATTAAGCATATTACTCCTAGTTTAGAGGTCAAATTAGCTATTGCAAAAAGATTAAATATTAAAAAACCAATTCAAGTAAATTTTCTAAAGCGTGCTGCTAGTTCAGTAACTTTTTCCGAACAAAGATTTAACTGGCATTTTACTAGAACTTCGAATACTCCAAGATATTTTTTACTAACATTTCAAAGAAATAATTCTCCAAGTTTTGATAAGAACAATAATCTTTTTCATATTGATACAATTCGAAGTTTACAAGTTGCTTTAAATCAAACCCGATATCCAATTGATCCATTAAGATCCGATGATACCAATAATAAATTTATGGAAGGATATGATGCTTATAGAAATCTTTGTATAGAATTTGGAGTTGAACCACAATTAACTCCTGGAGATTGAAGACATTTATATCCTGTTTTCTGTTTCGATTTAAGTGCAATCTGAAGATATTATCAAGACTGGTTGTGATGTAACAATTAATATTGAAAAAAAAGATTCCACAACTTCATTGATGGCTTATGGTTTATTGCTAGAAGATGTAAAATATTCTATTGAAATTTTTAATGGAAAGATGGCTAGGATCGGCTGAAGCCAGAGGAGCTTCGCTCCGATAGGTTAGTAACCTGAGGACCTTTGGTCCGATTTGTTAATTAAAATTTTTCCTAACTTAAAATTTTTTTATTAAAAATGTCGGAAGCGAAAAGTAATAACAATAAAACTGTTGAATTAAAATTACGTAATATTGTTGACAAAAATGCACCTAAAACTATTACGATTGACAAAAAGAAATATTACATAAGTAAACCAATGATAGAGAATATTCAATTACAAGAAGAAAAGAATGGCGGGATTCTCCCATTAATTCCACTAATAATGGGAGGCATAGCAGCAGCAGGAAGTGTTGCAGGTGAGACAGCTGGTATTGTCCAAGCAGTAAATAAAAATAAATCAGAGAAGGCAGCATTAGAAGAACAAAAACGTCATAATAGAGAGTTAGAAAAAGTTGCTAGGGGAGAAGGAATAGCAGATAATTTTATTAGTAAATTAAATTTAGTGGATGAAGGAAAACAAGTTCTTAAAAATATTCTTCACAATGTTGATGATTTAATTGAAATTTAAGAAACTAAAGATGGTTCTGGAATATATCTAAGTCCTAGTATGATTCGGTAATAACCTCAGGACATTTGGTCCGATAGACTAAAGCCTCAGGACCTTTGGTTGTATAGGTTAATAACCTGAGGACCTTTGGTCCGATCGGCTAAAGCCTGAGAACCTTTGGTTCTATTAGGTAAAACATTTATTTTATCTTTTAAAATGAATTCTACAAATTCCGAAAATTTAATTAAATTAAAAATTTCAAATCTAGATCTAATGGATTATCTCTTAAAAGTACATAAAACCTCAAATTGCCAGCACACCGGTCGGCTGCACAGCGGTCGGCTGCACACTGGAGGTGATATACAAAAAAAATTAGAAAACTTTCCTGGATTTATTTGGAGTAAATATTCGAAAGAAAAACATCTTCCTGGTCATTCATATACCGGTCCAGGACCTCGATTAGATATAAGACTAGATGAGAATAATAATCCGAAACCAGGTGAAGAACCAATAAACAGAGTAGATGAAGCAGCTTACAGACATGATTTAGCTTATCGAAATCATGACCTAAGTTCTCGACATGTAGCTGATAAGAAGATGATTCAAGAATTAGATAGTATTCAAAATCCTACATTTAGAGAAAGAATTGAAAGAATGTTTGTTAAGAAAGCTTTACAAGCTAAAATATTGCTCGGTCAGGGAATTGATCCGTCAGCAAATGAAACCTACGCGTCTGAAATGTCGAATGACCCAGGACGCTATGCCTCCGAAATTCATAAAGAATACAGAAGGCCTAAATATTTATTGAAAGTAAAAGTATTCAATAAAGATGATATTTGGAGTGCTGATCTTATTCAAATGCCGAATGAAAGAGGGTTCAAGTACGCATTGACCGTTATAGATCCATATACACGATACGCTTGGGTAAAGCCTTTAAAAAACAAAAGTGGTCTGTCAGTTAAATATGTGTTTGAAGAAATCTTTAAAGAAAGTAAGAGAAAGCCAAGGAAATTGTTTGTTGATAAAGGGTCGGAATTTTAAAACGGAAATGTTCAGGCACTATTTGAAACAGACGAAAGTCATCGTCAAGGCTCAGTTTATTCAACTGAAAATGCAGGAAAGGCTGTAGTAATAGAGCGTTTCAATAGATCATTGAAAAAAAAAATTTTTAAGAAATTTACTGAGCAAGGAAATCAGAAATGGTTGAAGATATTACCAGGAGTTGTAGAAGAGTATAACAATAAGATTCATTCAGGTATTGAAGAAACTCCAAAGAATGCTTCTGACGAACCTGATTTAATACGAAAGAAAATATTCGAAAATAATTATTCGAATGAGAGTAATCCGAATTTGCAGAAACTTAAGCCGAAATTTAAGATTGGAGATAGAGTTAGAATATTTAAGTATAAAAATAAATTTGAAAAAGACTTTGTTGGCTATTGGACTAAAGAAATATTTGAAGTTGGTAAAATGAATCAAACTTATCCGATTACTTACGAAATCAAAGATTTAGATGATGAAGATATCAGAGGCCGATTTTATCAAAATGAATTACAACGAAGCGATTTTTAACCTTTAGGTGCCGCTTTAGCTAGCTTCGCTTGATTTTTAATTATCATTATTATTATTCAATTCTAACATAATATCAAAAAACGGTACTCCTTCCTGTAATTTAAATAAAACATAAAGACATAATTGCCCACAATAAGTAGTTCCTGGTTTTTGAAGTTGAAATGTATTATAAGTTCCATTGCCAAGTAATTTTTTAACTTCATTTGTTGGAGGCAATCCATAAGAGTCGAACCAATAGTTCTCAGCCTCCGGGTGGTTAAAATAGTAATTATCTCCATTTTTATTTCTATGCCCCGCTGACCAATGTACTCCTCTTTGATCTGACGTGTGAAGGTTTGTTATGAAGTTCAAAGGAATCGGTTTATTAGCAGAGCTAGTGCTTCGCACATCTTTTAGGAATTGTAATTCGTCTGTCATTAGGATATGAAAATTCTTTATTCCTAATTGATTTGCGATCTTATTTAAATTGAAATTTGTCGTGGTTTGTTTGCCGTATTGTTTTAAGAAATCATTTATGTTGCTCATTTTAAATGGAATAAAATGTCTTGTTTAACAATGTTCCATTTTATTTTTATGAACTCCCATTAAGAGGATATTGTTTGTTTTATCTGTATTAAGACAATAGCAACATCTGTTACCACGTTTCTCAAACCGCATGATTGTTTGAGGCGATCATACGGGTTGTACATTCATAACATAGCGTTAATAACATAAAAGCAATCTATTAATTCATTCTCTGCTTTGAGGGAATATTCTGTTGTTATAGCAATCATTCAATACAATATCGCAGTATCGACAGTCGAGACCGACTGTCGAACCAAAACCGGAAAAGTTCTGGTTTTGGTTTCCGATCTGGTTTGCATTTTGGTCGATGAAATGATTTACAATGCTGTGCAATTTCCCCATTGTCATTCAAGTACATTTAATCATACCCGTCATGTCATACCCGTATGTTGTCAAGCAAACTTCATTCACCTACAATGCCGTTTTGCTTAGATCACCATTCATAATTTTCACTTACTATTTAAACACACACACAATTCATAAAACGTGACGCATTACAATCTTAGTTTAAATTTTATCGTCACAATGGTTGGATCTACTGAAAGATCTGTTCGATTGGAGACAAAGCGGAGAAGAATTCAGAAGTTAACAAGGGAAATCATACATCTGCAAGCACGAAGTAAAATATTCATACACTTGGATATAGGAATAATTTTTGAATGGATCGGAGACTCGCACATAAATTATACAATTGATAAGAAAATATTAAACTCAATTGAACAACGGCAGAAAGTAATATTTTCTTTAAATAGAACCTTAAGAACGGGACGATCAAATTATTGAACAATCAACAACATCATCGAACAACGTCGATACAACAGGGCCGCCAACTTATAGAACAATCTCAACAAAATATGCAACCTGTTCAAAATATGCAACCTATTCAAAATATGCAACCTGTTCAAGAAATTCAATCTATGTCAATTATATTCAACAATTACAACATTTGGTATAGCAATACCTAACAGATTAACAAATAATGATACATTAAAATGTTTAAAATCTGGAGTTGATGATGAAAGAAATGCCTTGAAAAAACAACACCAATAATATCTGATGCCAAATCTACATCAGCTGACGCCAAACAAACAATTGAAGATAAAAACCAATAATAAACGCTGTGAGTGCTATAATTAATTAATTATATTTTTAGATATAAATTTTCTAGACATAAATTTTAGATGTAATAAGTTTTTAGATGTAATAAGTTTTTAGATGTAATAAGTTTTTAGATGTAATAAAAAATTATTAATCCCACGTGTCATCATCATCACTTAAATTACTCTCACTGACGATTGTTTGAAATATTTCGGCTTGAATATCTTCTCCGTTATAAGGTAACATAATTTCATTTTCATCAGGCGCTTGACGTTTAAGAATATTTATTTGACCAGAAAATTTTTTTTCTTCAGTATTATTATTTTTATCAGGAATACTAATTCCAGTTTCTAAAGATCTTTTCCATGGTTTATTAACTGTAGTCGATAATGTTTTACCCGAATATAATCTTATAAAATCTTCTACTTTTACTTTATCTTGTGAATATCCTTTGAATGTTTTCTTTTCACTAAGTCTCCCTTGTTCATCTACAGTAATACAATATTTTATTTTAGGAGCAATAAACATTGCAAAAATAATTCCACCATTTCCATGATCATTTTTCCTTGACACAATTCTCCCCCAACATATCCAGCAGCATCTAATTTATTGAAGAGTTCATTAGAAATGTATATTGAATCAGTGTTTTTTACAATTAATGGAAAACCACAATTAAATGTGCCATCTTCTGTTTCAGTATCATAAACATATTGCGGTTTATTATTTAAGTATCTTACAGTGGTGACATCTTTGGTAATATTATTTTTAACTTGACACGCACTAAAGCATAACGATTTATCTTGTCTTTCGCTTACTACCAAATTAATACCTAGAGATGATACCAAATTGTATAAACCACTAAAGGTTTCTTTATTTTTCTGTGTAAAACGAATAATTGCGTATTTACTTGTAAAAAAAGATTTCTTGCTCCCATCTGCTGCATAAAATCCAACAAAGAACCAATATCTAATATTATATTCAGCATTTAGAACATACCAAGGAACACGTTTTTCTTTGAACTGATTATAATAATTTTCACTAAAGTATGTGGCATATTGTTTTGGATTTTGAAAATTAAGTTTGTATACCCTAGATGATCTCATCGTATCATATATTTTACAATCATTGTTATAGACTTCATTAATATATGTTTTTAATTTAATTAAGAGGTTAAGATCTTGGTTATATAAAGTACAACAATATCTGACTCCTGATTCATAATTATAGATTCCAGCAGAGCCATCTCCTAAAAAGAACCCTTCTATAGATGCTTGCTTACATCTTAAATTAGGTGGATCATTAACATAAATATCACTGACAATTTGTTTCAATGTGATTGTATTGTCGTGTAAAAATAATTTATTATGTAGTAAATTTGTTCCTATATTTAATTCTTGTGGTTTTACTTCATTACCTATTTCATCTAACAATGAATGATCTTCAGTAACATCTACTATTCCCATTTTTGTTCTTATTCGATAAATACTTTTATTTGTGTAATGTCTAATAATTTTTTTTACTTTACTCCATCCATTATGAGTATAAATTTCTAAATTATCAACTAATGAAATTTCTTTCATATCACCATTAATTTCAAACGGATTAATTTTATAGTTGTTTACAATACTATCTATTCTAGAAATAAATAATAAATTATTCTTTCTCAATATTACAGGCGTGTCAGCTGTTACTGAATCTGTATAATGAATGTATTTTTCGTTGAAGCCATTAATTTCTAAAATAAAGTTATTCATGATTCTTCTAGAGTGAGAAAGAATAAAAGAACCTATGTGTGATGGCATGAATGACGTCTTCCCATCTTTTACAATATTAGTTTTAAGAAATTCATCATCTTCCATTTCTACCTTCGCTAAATATTGTTCATCATTTAATTTTTCATAATCTTTTACTTCTTGAGTGAAATTTTTTCTCAATGTATTCTCATTCCATAAATGATATTTAGTGGTTATATCTTTTTGTACGGTTTTTCCATATAGTGAATTCATCAATAATTTAATTAACTCATCGCCTACAGTATTTCCTTCTGTTTTATATCTTTTTCTCAAATTAAAAAGTTTTTCAATATAATTTCGAAATGGTGAAACTTGATAATTTTTTTCATAAATTATACCATCAGTAATATGTAAGATTTTTCCCCCACATCTAACAATTTCTTGTATGTCTACAGAAGTTAATACATCATAACATATACCATTTCTAAACCTGATTACTTTTACATGAGAATTATTATTTTGATTTTTAACTTTATCTTTTATAAGAACTGGTTGAAAAAACATATCATTGGGATATTGAAACACAACTGTAAATATTCCAGTTTTAGGTCTAAAAGTTTGAGTATTAAATTTATATACTATTTCTCGTTCTTCTTCTTGACGAAATTTTCTAGCGGATTCGGCTTTAGGGTATTCTGAATTTTCATCATACATAGCTGATGGATATAAAGATGTTGCATCAAAAGCCATTAGAAATTCATTTTTTTGTTCAAGTAGTTGATTTGAAATTTTCTTACAAATTTCAGTTTTATCTCCTAAATCTCGATACTGCTTCATTAAATCTATTAAATTACTTCCAAGGGACAAAGTCCCCCCAGCGTAGCGACCAGGGGACAAAGTCCCCCCAGCGGAGCAACCAGGGGACAAAGTCCCCCCAGCGTAGCGACCAGGTAAATACTGTTTTAATATTGGTAACAAGATGCTACAAAATGGCGATATGTATTTTCTTATACAGTAGAATTCGCATATATCGGCGCCTCAAGGGACAGACGAAAACCGCCGATATACGCGAACCGCCGATATATGCGAACTCCCTGAATTTTGAAGTTTTGTGAAATCTACACGACCTCTGAGATCATGCCATAAATCATACAATGTATATACGTGTATTAACTCATGAATTATTGCGTTGCTATACTTGAATACATGTACATATTGACTTATTGTCCAACATGTACAGTACATGTACATGTAATTGTGTCTATGTAATCAATAGATATCTAAAAATTGTGCCTTTCTGAACTGATGCTTGCAACGTAAGTATCGCAAACCGGATATCACCATGTTTGTCAAAAACTGGGTGTGCTTTCTGAATCAAGATTGAAACTTCTTCATGCCTACATGCTTACCTGCTATATGAAGCACAAAACAAAGAAGAGTATGCATAAATCAAGACAATCTAAGTCAATCAAGATGCTGCTAAGAGTCACGTGCAGGCGAAACCATAGAGATGGATGGGGTGGCTAGCCGTTTTCTGTCTAGAGAGAGGATATGCATCGAACTCAACAACGTTTTCGACGGTAGCTTGTGCTCGTTTGATGACGCAACAGTCACTAAGTCAGGTCTGACAATAGCATCGTCGGTGAAGGCGTTAACAGTGCAATCATCACGTCGAATGAAAGACTAATTATGTGAGAATTATCAGTGAGATACAGTGGCAAGCCTACTTATCTTTTCTCGGCTGCTAGATTCTACAATTTTGATCAAACCCCCAAACATGATCGAGATGAATTGTAGAAGATCTAAATTTTCACATGCCACTAGAATAGTTAGAATCGGATAGTCCTAGCAGAATCTACAGCCATCCGCGTCCACATATACTGTCATTCTAGTGACTCTTCTAGGCAAAACACATCGCTTGAGGATTTCCAGGAAATCCGCCGTTATAAACGAATTTTTTCAGTCAGGGACAGCGAAAATGCGCCGACATAGGCGAATCGCCGATATAGCCGAAGCCGATATAAGCGAACTCGATTATATGGAAAAGATAGGAAATTCTGCCGGGACAAAAAGAAACCGCCGATATAGACGAAACGCCGATATAGCCGAAGCCGATATATCCGAATTCTACTGTATTTGCTGAAACTCTTCCACCTTTAACAGATTTTCTAATATAATTTCTAGCCCATAAATCTATATGAGAATGAATATTTATATTGTCATTTTGTACGCTTTTCATCCAACCGTTAAATGTTAAAGCAGAGGATGTCAAATTAGTAGTTATGTCTTCACCAACTAAATCTCGCATAACATTATTATATTTGTAGATGCAAAAAGCTAAAGAAAGAACATCGTCAACTAAATATGGTCTCCATTCATTTTCTTTTTCTTTATAATTTTCATGTGTTATGTCTCCAATTTCATATTTTAATTTACGCACATTCGTAGGAATTTTAAAATTCTCACACCATTTAGAAAGACTTGTTTTTACATGTTGATAACTACATTTCATTATAATAGTTTGAAGTGCTAATTTACCTGAAGGTGAATCTTTTTTCATATTGTTTTTAAATCTGAAAGATTTTTGAATGTATCTACTAACACACTCAGTTGTATAAGGATTTTGTAATGAAGCAGTCAATGTTCCTCTTGAAGTTTTAAGAGGCGGTTTAGATAATTTAAAATTAGCTTTTATCGGAAAATAGGAATCAAAACCTGATGAATTGTGAGCTATTAAAGCTACTTTCGAATAATTAAATTTTCCAAGAGTTTTAAAAAATTGATGGATCGGAAATACGTCCTCTGGGTTTCCCCCGATCGGACATGCGTCCTCTGGCTTTCCCCCGATTGGACATTCATCATCCTCAGTTCTCGTAAATATTTTCACACAATTTTGAAGTTTATTAAATTCTAATTCAGTTAAATTATTATACTCATCAATTTGTTTTTTAAGTTTTTTAATTTCATCTTCATCTTCTGATCGTTTAATTTTAATTATATCACTTAACAAACGTGTTTCTAATTCTTTCAATCTTTGTTTCGGTAAGCAACATATAAATTTATTAAAATTAATAGCTCCTACAGCATAAGGAATAGGATGAGCTGTTGAACAGTTAGGATCAGGAAAAGTTTCGAGATCCCAAATATATGTTGAACTATAGTCAATTTTTTTTCTTTGTTATGATTTTATATGGACGCGTTGTTAGATTTTCATCAGTAACTGTTTTATATATGGGTTTGAAATTATTTTCAATTTATCTAATGGCTTTTAATTTATGAGATTTATTAATTAAACAATAGTGTCCAATTGTTGAACCTTCGTGAAAATAATTGTAACAAACATAGTTATGAAACGTTTCAATTCCTCTAGGATTTGAATGACGATTGGCAGGACTATAATATTGAACACATTCTCCAAAATATTTATTGAATTGAGAAAATTTGCAGTTTGACATTACTCCTGTTCTAGATGTGGCTTTCTCTTTATATAAAAAATTATTAAACATTTCTTTCATCATTTCTCCTTGTTCTTCATTAAAACCTCGTAAAACATTATAACATTTAATAAAACAAAAATCTTCAGAAGGAGTATAACAATATTCACCGAAATATTCTTTGATTCTATATCTCAAATTAATACCTGCACCTCTATGCGATCTTTGTACTAACTTCATTCCAAAATCTTCATATTTAATATTACCTCTAAAAATCCATTCGTTAGCATCGGATTTCTCATCCAGATTCGAAAACCATGTTTCAAATGAATTTTTATTATAGAAGGTTACGTAAAAATTTTGAAGTATATTTTCCTGATCTTTAATAACTTTTCCAAGTAAATTAATAATTTTACCATTTGCTAAAAGTTTCCGCATATCATTTACTACATTAATAAAAGATACATTTTCATATTTAATTTCATTTGGATTAAATAAATTACATAAATCATCACCAAGTTCATCCTTAATTCTATCATCAAAAAAGATATCAGTAATAGCAGTTTCTAATATTTCTTTTGTTCCACTTTTCTGTTTTTTAATATTACGTCTAATACTACGCCTAGTACGTTTCTGTTTTTTAATACGTTTACTATGTTTAATTTGTGCATGAAACTCAGCAGTTTGTTTCTTGATTAATTCATCAATCCTAGACGTTTGTCCGAGAGACATTTCACGATTCATATTTTTTGAAGGAAAAAATGTATTTTTACATAGAACCTCGGTTCCGCCAACTTCGTTGGATATACACAGGAATATGTAATTGATGTAATATTTCTAATTCATGTGTTGTTAAATGTTCTTTCTTGACCAACCACCATAAATTATTATACGCCAAAAATACTCGGAAACTTCTTAAACAAAGTGGAAAGTCTTTTGTTTTAACACACGGTTTAATACCATGTTTTGATTTATAATCTGTAACTAGCGCTACGTATTTATCATGATAATAAAATCTAACTTCTTTCTTCGAATTTACAGGATTTGTAGGATGTCGATAATCTTTTAAAACTGGTACATGTTCTATCTTGTAAGCATTCAACATATATTTTTTATTTTTATTAACAAAAAATTTATAAGAAAAGATTATTCGGTCACTCCGTTCGATCACTCCGCGAAAATATTTTCTATCGACTTTCAGTCGGGGCGAAGCTTAGTCAGAGAACAATTGTTCGATTCAGAGTTTCAGTCGGGGGAAAGCCCCTCGAGCCGAAGGCTAGTCAGTGAACAAATCTTCTATAACTCTATCATGAACTTTTTTATCAATATTAATTGTAATGAAGCCATAATCTTTTGACCAAGCATTGTTACACGATTGTTTAAATTCATCTTTATTTCTTACACATAAATCTCTTAACAAATCACTTAAGTTTCTTGCATTTATTTCAAATAGTATAAATATATTTGCATTCTTTCTCATAACACTTCCGTCTAATGAATACATACTTTGTGTTAAATAAAAATCACTACAGTTATTATGTCTACCTCTTGTGAAATAATTTCTCTGAACTGACTGATTTCTATCATTAACACAATCATCAAAAATTACACAATGTTTCATTGTTTTATCTAGTTTACTAGGATCTTGCATATTACCACTATCATCTATTAATTGTATCTTTATGTGCTTATTTTTATTGGATTCTACTAACTGATTATTTTTTGCTGCTTCTTCACACCACGAACTTATTTCTTCTTCATATTCAGAATTTTCATATTCTTTGAATAATGAAGCAATTGCTGTTTTTTTAAGATTATTTTTAAATCCATATTTTAAAAATTGATAGATGGGTTGTTCTGCTGATGTTGTATAAATTATAAGATTGTTATAATCCAAAAAATTTGGAGTCGTTAAAATTTTAAATAATAGATACGTTTTTCCACATCCTGATCTTCCACAAATAACTGACAAAACTTTATTAGATAAATTTGGATGATGATTAAATTTGCGCTTTTTTTATTTAATGGGGGCACTTCACTCATTTTTTAATAAAAAATTTTATTTTTATTTTAAAAGAAGAAGAAGAAAATTAGACTTCTCTAGCTTCGCGTGGGAGTTTATACCTCGCGAACCAAAAGATCTATCATAATCTCTTCACCTCCAAAATTTATTTCTTGTCCTTTCTCATCAGTGATTCTAATGCTAATGTTGTTAATAGTTTTTCTTGTAATAGGAAAATATATTAATGTTTGTGGAAATACATTTAATCTATAACCAATGGGTACAGTAAAAGCTGGAAAACTGAATATTAAATTTGACAATTTACCATTTATATATCCTCCTTCAATAATGTCACAATGTACAACAATTGAATTTATTTCAGTTATTTTTGGAATCTTCTCACCTAAATGATAACCTTGACTATAGGTTTGTTTATTAAATCCTAATAGCTTTGACAATGATCTATCATGATTAAAATCAACTTGATGATTTTCGTCTAAAGTAAGAGAAAATTTATTAACTGCCGGTTCAACTGCAAAATGTAATTGTTTCTTATCTTTAAATGGTATACCTAAATGTCTCTTAATTTCATTTGATATTGATTCAACTTCGTAAGAACCAGGAAGAAAAGTTAGTATTTTCCACGTTTTGCCTTTATCAGTAGAATATCTAAATTGATCATTCACATCTTTGATAACGTTTTGAATAGTGTTAAATGTGGAGAAACTAGTCAATGCAATTTGATAATTTTTATTTTGTTCCAAATGTAGAATGGGCTCTAAATTACAAGTGTGTGATGAAGTAGTTGTTATAATTTTTAACGTCGTACTAAATTTTGATGAACCCAAAATCTCTGTTAGATTTTCTAAATGATAATTAATTTTGTCTAAATCTGCTGAACACATTTTTTAGTTAAAATTTTGAATAAATATCTTTTATAAAAAAATTAAAAACAACAACATATTTCAGCTATACTTTTATAATCCTCTTCATTTAGAATCTTCTTTTCTAACAGTCTTTTCAATATAGCATGAATTTCATTGAAACTAGAATTATGTCCTTCTTTTATTGCCGATATTAAAATATTTAATCTATTTAGTAATTCTTGTGGATCATCTGGTAAAAATACAGTTGTTTCTTTTTGTAATCCTGTTCCTACTTTAACTCCCGTTGATAATCAATTTTCTAATTGTTTATAACGTCTAAGAGATTTTGCTGCACCAACTCTATCTAACATAGCTTTATATTTTATGAGATCTCCTACAGCATAATTTTTTAAATCTGCTCCTCTTAAAAGATCAACAAAATTTCTATCTAAACTAAAGGGGGATTTATCTGGTGAAAAATTAAACCTCGAAAAGGTTGTGGAAATATTTCTTTCTGTCCGAGATAAAATCTAGGTATTGTTTTTCCATCTATAAATGAAATAGAATGTTCAAATTGCATAGATTTTGGTAATTTCTTATTAATGTTTGATTCTAGTAATCCATAGTCATCTAATATAGTTTTGTGTTCTGGATCAATTATATTAATTTGTTTTTCATTAAATTCTTTTTCAAGAGTTTTAAATGGTTCCATAGTTTTTTCAAAATCAGTTTTTGCTTGCTCGGTTCGCTGCATTTTTTCAAACATATCAGATTGAATACCAGCTTTTATCATTCTATGTTGAAGATGATTTTCTTTCATAATATTTTTTTGCTTCATTAACTCGTCTAATTGTTTAATTCTTTTTTGATTATCAGCTTTAATTTTATCCATTTTTAAAATATAATATTTGAATTTTGTGGTAACATTGGAATACAACAAAAACATTTTACTGAACAAATTATTTTTTATTGCTTTGTTGTCTGACATCTTTTCGTTTAAAGTTTTCTCGTTTTAAGTTTTGTTTAATAAAGTTTTGCTTAAATTTTCGCTTAAAGTTTTTAGCTCTTCTAAAAAATTTTATCATTTTCTTCATTAGAAATTTTACCATCACTAAAAGTTTTACCATCCTGTTCATTCTTATCATCAACTTTTTCGGTCTTTAAATGAAATGATATTTGATTTACTTCATTAGCTATTTGATCAAATTTTTCAATCTCATCTAACGTAATAACATTATCATCACATACTCTTTGAAAGTAGTAATGCAATTTGTCATAGACTTCTTTAATATGTAAATGCTTAGTTTTTAATGATTTTCGTTTCTTAGTTATTAAAGATTTATCCAACATTGTAACAAGTGAAGTTGCAAAAACGCCCGTACCTGTTAAAACTGTAGCAACTACTGGAATTACTAAAACACCTGAAGATATAGCAATTGTTAAAGCACCTTAACTTATTGTTAAGAATATGCCAATTCCTTGTGTTACATTCTTAACATTAGGCCATCTCTTTCTTAATTTTTTGTAATGCTCTAATCTTAATAATAATTGAGATTCTTTATCTTTCATATACCTAACTCTATCTTTATGTTTTTCTTTGTTCATCTTTTCGATGTTCATTTCATATGATAACGAAGGATATATTCTTGCGGTTTCTTCCACTTTTATTCCTTCCATTTCTGAGGCTTCTCCAATTTTCGTCGTTGCCGTCGCCGTCCCCGTTTAGGTTTCCATTTTTAAAGAAATATTTTGAATACAATCTTCTGGTATATTAAGACTACGTGATATTTTTTGGGCTACCTAAATTTTCATCTGCCTAAATTTTCGACCTTCGGCTACGTGATATTTTGAGACAACTTAAATTTTCGATTACGTGATATTTTAAGACCGCCTAAATTTTCGTCCACGTGATATTTTGAGACCGCCTAAATTTTCGATTACGTGATATTTTGTGACCGCCTAAATTTTTGAAATTTTGATTTTTTTGAAAATTTGTCACTACCTAAATTTTCGCCCTTCGGCCTTCGCCCACGTGAAATTTGAAGTCTACCTAAATGTTTGAAATTTTAATTTTTTGAAAATTTTGAAAAACCCGCAAAAGTGTGACATCCGGCGCAAGCGAGGCGAAGCGAAGCGAAGCGAAGCGTCGCGCCGGATGTCACACTATATACTACTGTCTTGATCGCCTGTGACCAGTTTTTAGGCAAGTGTCTTCAAAAATTGTCGGCACTCTTTACCTGACCTTCCATTTGTGCCAAATACCAATGGAGTAAACGTACCATGTTCTACATCCAAAACTCTCTGTAGCTATCCTCTCTTTTTTCGTTCTCATGTTGGACAAAAATTTCAGAGGTAGATTTATTTTGGTTGCTTGGAGCATTGATGTGTTTAAAACGCACATCGTAAAATGAGGGTAGTCCGCGCGACCGGTCAAAACTCGCCATAATGTTCATTGATTATGCTCCTTCCCGTGCATTGGAGTAAATTCTATTTCCCGCGCGGGCAATAATCTGCTTTACAGTTAAAATGAAGTGTAGGGATTTCAGTCCTGGGATCTCGGGATTGGGGTCTAAATCGGTGACTGACAATCCCGGGATTGAGAAATTAACAGAATAGCTGTATTTCGTCTACAGCAAGACAAATGATCGAAGATATAAACTACCAGAAATCCATACACGATAGATAAAGGATCTTCACACTTCAATGTAGTCGTCAACTACGTTTTTAATAATCCAATGATGACTCTTTGAATAAAGGACTTAAATTGGAATTGTTGAAATTGAAAAGCTGACAATACTTGAGAATATGACCAAATTGAAGATGAGCACTCTCGAAGTTGACCTACACAATAGCGGGCTTAGGAATCGAGCTAATCCTCGGGATTGCGATCTTTAGGAGGCAAATTGCTCACTTAGACCACAGATTTGTTTACATTACTAGCCTCTAGCTAACTCAATCCCGGGACTGATTTTTCAGGAAGTTCTCATTTGACCACAGTTGTTATTCACAACATCGTAGCTTAGATTACAGTAAAAAGGCATTAAACGATTCTTCAATCGTTCAATCCCGAGCTTCGGATTTTGAAGTCTCAATGCGCTAGTGCAATGACTGAGGAAATAGTCGTGATTTTGATTATCCTGCCATTTTACTTGCACAACAGCTGGTATGCTTCTATTTTGTTAATCTCGATCTCGGTTAAAGCTTGTGATCCCGAATCCCGGGATCAATAAAAGTTCGGATTTTGAAGGCAGGCTCTAGCTAACATATTTGGACATTGCGCGCTTGTCTTAAATACATGTAACTAAGTGATAAAAAAGCCTGTAGCTTATCATAGATTTGGTGCGTCTGAGTGCGTCAGATGGTTCGAGTCCATCATTCTCCCGGCCCTAGGCCTGTCTTCAGAGAATTTGGAAAGGCGCTATGCTTGGATGCATCGATAATAGCATATACATATCTCGTCAGAAAACTGGTCACATAAACTCGCCATTACTCGTCTTCAGAAGTCATGCCTTGAGACAACTCGCTCACGGACATTTTACGCCAGCTGAGATGTGCTTTTTGTGACGAGCTGAACTGTCTTCAATCGTGATAAGTCGTCGTCTCAATGCTGCAAGGGTTTAGTCTCACAGATTCTATAAAAATAAGTACTTATGCATAAAAATGTATGAAGGGCCGACCTTTATCTTATTCGTTTCTTAAAACTCTGCATTCTACAGAATGTAAATTCCATTTAAAAATATACATTACAGCTAAACTTTTCGGTATTGAAGTCAATCGAATGCATGAAAATGAGAGACTGCAAGAACTAGAAATAGGAGAAATTCTATTAATTAGTATGTATGATTCCTTTCGTGATCCATAACGACCATCATGCTGCTAAAAATATTTGTAAAAGTAGTCAAAATACGGAATATCATGCCAGATAATTCAACTGTCACTTAACTGACACTTTGCTGTCACTTTGCTGACACTTGTGTGACACTTGGCTAGCAAATGGTCAGACAAATGACTGTACATTAACTGACACCGGTCAACTAGTGTAATCCGGGATCCTTACTCTGCCAATCCCGAATCTCAGGAAATTGCAGATTGAAAGTGCAAAAATCAAGTATTCTCAACTTTCCCCTGTTACTCTCTACTTATCAATTTGAGCATAAAGCAGAATAGACTTTTAGTCGACTTGTCAATTGCGATGTTGACAGTAAACCAACTTTTGGCAATTGCGACTCTGTTTTTTTCACATCCTGGTATCCCATATGTGCACACATGTGCCTTGTCATAGCATATTTTAAATTATTCTACTCAATACCGGAATCCCGTGACCGAGATTCTCTGGGATTGTCGCATCTCTACCCTACACATATCATTAGGAAACAATTAGGGTTGAAGGGGTATGTATATAATCACACATTCAAGTATGCTGTCAGAACTGTAATATAGGATGCAATATTGAATTAGTAATTCAAAGAAAGAGATCGAACAGTATTCGAATTCTATTCGGCTTCCATTAGCGAAGTAGTAAAACATCTACTGGTATAAGTCAGTACCAAAATAACAACTAAATTAATAAATTTATCTTGAGCTTTCGGGATTTGCACAAACCCATGAGGTCAATTACAATTGATGATTACAATCTCTACGGGCATCCCATGCCATTAACATAGGCCTATATCCATGCTTTGTAATAGCGTATTTGCGATTCAACTCAATCCCGGGATTTAATCCCGGCATGCCGGGATTGAGATTTTTCGGGATTTTGGAATCCCTAATGAAATGATGGAGCGGAGACTTTGCCATTCAAAAACACTTTCTCAAGCTTCGAATCATGCAGTCATCATGACTTAAGATGAATTCAAAAACGAATGGAAATTTTGTTTGCAACTTATCTGGGTCAACACTTTGATCTGCCTATGCAGACGTTCTGTGCCTGAATGCACAGGGAGATATACGCTAGCTATAGTGCTGGGCGAATACCAGAAAAATGAAACTCGAGTATTCAATGGCACAAAACTCGAGTTTTTCAATCTTACAAAGGCACGCGAGATATCACCGACAGTTTGTATTCAAGGGGACTTTCCATGGTCAGATTTAGTCGAATTAGTAGAGTTAGTGTGGATGATTAATCATGCTCATGACTTTTCTGTTGGCGATAGCTTTCTTTAGCATGCATGTGCCTACATGTAGGCTAATTATTGCTACTTTGAAGGACTTTTTCAAAATGCTGACACGATGATTCAATTCTCGGTAAAAGAGAAAAGTTCTCTATGTATTTAGATGAATAGTTCTATAATTGGCTTCATCACAAAAAAATAATCTACAAAAAAGACTCCAAAAACATTCATAGGCTTCTTACCTAAACATCATTCATCTACTTTTATTGGCTGCTAAAAAAGTCATCGTACGAACATTCTTCGTGGACAAAGATGTCCGCTTTTTGTTAACAATGCTTGATGCAGTTTTAAAGCTTCTCTCGCTGGAGGCACTCGATGCAGGGATACATAGGTATTTTTTGGCTATTGGACAGCGCTGGATAAATCTTTTCCTTCGATTGCCACCATTGTAAAGGATTACGATCCACGGCAATCGAAGGTTATTGGTAGAAAATATCTAGCTCATTGAAATCTTCTGTGAGATCTCTTGCTGTTGGAATAGCTTTTGCAAGTAACTTGGCAACATGCCACTTTTGGGTGCATCATGTATTGGTTCTTCCATGGATTGCACTGAAGTCGTTGCCTTAGATTTTGAGACAGCTTCAGTAGAAAGGAGTTCTACACCTCTGGATAGCGCAAGATGGCCGCCGTGGACCTCCCCCCTCCTGTCAGAGTAGGGCGTCGGCCCTAGTCCGACACCTAGTTGCTTCGAGTCCGACTCCCCCCTCCTGTCAGACTACGGCGTCGGACCTAGTCCGACACCTAGTTGCTTCGAGTCCGACTCCCCCCCTCTGGAACGACAGAGGTTGGAGTTGCCAGAGGTTGTTCGTGGTGGGCTCTCCAAGCTGTCGTGGTGTGCTGGCTAGGCTGGCGTGGTGTGCCGGCCAGGTTGGCGTGGTGTGCCGGCCAGGTTGGCGTGGTGTGCCGGCCAGGTTGGAATGGTGGAATTTCGGTGCGAGACCACTCCCATCGTGTTTCTCGTCAAAAGTTGGGTTAACAAAATTTTTTCACCGACCCCCCCCCTTGGCAGCGATCTTCCAATTTTGGTTCTAGTGGATGGATTTTGTCTTATAGATATTCATTTGAAAGAGGAGAAAAAACTGCCCCATGACATTTTTGTTGCGAGTCAATCCGATCAGCCGTTCAAAAGTTAGAGCTGTCACAAGATTTCACGTCGGACCTCACCTGAAAAAATCCTGAGTGTCAGAGTGACTTTGTATGGGAAAAAAATTTTCCAAAGTGTCGAATTTCGACCTGGGACCCTGACCAAAGTTTGTTTCATCAAATTTCACCGACCCCCCCCCATCGGCAGCGATCTTCCAATTTTGATTCTAGTGGATGGATTTTGTCTTATAGATACTCATTTGAAAGAGGAGAAAAAAATGCCCAATGACATGTTTGTTGCGAGTCAATCTGATCAGCCGTTCAAAAGTTAGAGCTGTTACAAGATTTTAGGTCAGACCTCGGATTTGACGAAAAAATCCTAAGTGTCAGAGCCACTTAGTATGGACAAAATTTTGAAAATTTTCCAAAGTGTCGTATTTCGACCTGGGACGTTCACCAAAACATTTTTTATCAAATTTCTCCGATGCCCCCCTCGGCAGCGTTGCTTCCAACTTTGGTTATAGAGATCGTAGCAATAAAGTCGTGCAATAGCTCGTTTGAAAGCTAAGAGTGAGACAAATTCAGTGAAAGAAACGGCTTGTTCATATCTGTCTTCGTTTAGATGTGATACGCCATTTAAGATTTGGGAGATTAGTGAAAAACGAGAGTTAGAATTTCCCAAGAAACAGCTCCAGCGGGCAAACGAAGGCTCGGATTGGTAAACGGAGGCCAGATTCGTGATCAGCATACAATTCTGCATCTGTATGGTGAATTTGAAAGCAATCGGAGAGAAAAAAATTTCGATGACTGCCCCCCCTGGCAGCGATCTTCCAACTTTGGTTCTAGAGATCGTAGAAAGTCGTGCAATAGCTCGTTTGAAAGCTAAGGGTGAGACAAATTCAGTGAAAGAAACGGCTTGTTCATATCTGCCTTCGTTTAGATGTGCGACGCCATTTAAGATTTGGGAGATTGGCGAAAAACGACAGAGTTAGAATTTCCCAAGAAACAGCTCCAGCGGGCGAACGAAGGCTCGGATTGGTAAACGGAGGCCAGATTTGGAATCAGCTTGATGTTATTGTCGAATGAGGATCATCATCCAATGAGAATCAAGCATTTCTATATAAATAGCGAGCCTTCCACAGTGAGAATCATTCCATCGTTGAATCGCACGAGTGACGGACGCACATTTTCTCTCTCTCTACTTCCCTATTCTATTATCCAACTAAAATGGTAAGTCGCTACTTCCATCCCTCTTCTCCCTTGAACGTAAGCTTAATACAATCTTTTTCATTTTCAGGCATCTACTCCATCTGCTGCACTAGTAGGACAAAATGGCGGTCAGACGTTACAAGGTTCGCTACAATCAGATCATCTACAACTGAGGCTAGTGGAAGAAACAACCAAGGTACATAATCCTACACCGCTACAGCGTAAATTTAAACAAGTCTTGCGTTATGACGATCATGGCGTAGTACTACAAACGGGAATGCTCCCTTCCACGGATGTCAAGATAATGCGCAATCAGTATGGGGACTACATACTGATCCTCGTGAGTCCGTACATTCGCCGCCAACTTGATATTATTGAGGAGTACGTGACATTAAATATGAACATTCCTACTCCTCTTGCTCAAGAGTGGAAGGCGAGAGATGACAAGGATACTCCCTATAGAAAGATTTGGGATGGTAATCACATTTGCCTACCGGTATCACATTGGTGTACTTACTATAAGAAGGAGGGAGATCATTCAACATCCATCACATGCGACGAGCTCGGAGAAGGTACTTGGGATATCCTTTTCAAAGTGAATGGGCTATATTATGGTCGGAACAAGGATAATAAAATAGCCTCTCTCTCCATGCATATGGAATCCATCCTATATATTCCAAAACCACCCAACGTGGATGACACAATTGATCAAATCCTTAACAGCAGTGGTACGAAGCGCAAGTCGGAGAAGAAGGCTGCCTCAAAACGCAAATCAAAGAAGGAGAATTACTAGTCCTTTCCTAACTCTACCCTATGACAATTCGCTTATGTGCTTTGAGTGTCGTAGACGTGGTCTTATTAGATACATTTTACTTCTTCGTTGCCATCATATCATTTGTGTATTTTGTCGTGAAAAGCATTGATGTAATTCTTCATTTTGTGATATGTTATAGAACGTTTCCTTAGATGTGTGAATTTCCGTTTTAGGCTTCTATCATCATTTTTATGGATTGTGAGAGTGAACCTGTACAGGAGCTCAGTGCTATTGCTATGAACAATTGGACATATCAGATTGTTAGTGTCTATCATCAACATGCCAACTGCGATCCCAATGTTGATCAATGGGCGAGAAAACACATTCATGGGCTTAATCTGAAATATTTGCAAGACTATGGCTTTTCTTGTGAGATTGCTCTTCTTATTGACTTTAAACGATGGTTAGCTGCTTTCAATGTTATACGCATCTTTTGTAATAATCCTGGTAAGGAGAGGAAAGTATTTCCTAATTTAATCATTGATGACATTTTGCTCCCACCTTGGGATAGTAGAGTGAATCAACATTATCATGAAGTCACGAAACGTTTTAAGGATTTGTCTGTTCCTATTTTGTCTGTTCGTTGTAGTAGCTACGTTCATAACCAATGCTTCTTTCCTCCTTACCTCAGCACTGCCAAAGTCCTGTATGGTTATCATTGCTCTCTGTATGATAGTTACCAGCTGTATCTATTTTATCTGTTTGAAACCATTGATTTATAATGCATGCTTGTCACCGTTATTCAATAAATGTTACTATGAGAAGAGTTGTTGGTTTCATGCAATGGATGGGTTAGTTAAAGGGCGATCATGTCTTTCTCAAATGACTGCGGAACATTACATTTTCATAGACAAAGTTTAAAAGGAGCTGTTCAAGATTATGTGATAAATTTTCATAAAGATGAAATCAACATCGAAGCAGTGATCGATGATGCTAGCACTCTATTTCTAGAGTTAATGAATACATTCCCTGATAGCATTGTCATGGCGCGATTAGTTGCGAAAATTAAGTTTAGTCATTTTGGAAAGGAAGAGGTGGAAACTCGCTCTTTCCATTTTGCTTCTTATTCAATGGAAGTGGTAGATCACCCCAAAGAACTTTTTAAAAGACATATGATAAAAATTGCTGAACGTCTTAACGCATTTAACCATCATGGTAGCAGTCTAGTGATTGAAGCGATTTCAGATATTCACATTCAACTTTCTATAAAGAAAAATTGAAAATGCAGTGGTACTTGATTGTAGCACAACTGGTTTTCGAGCTATGTCTGCTCACTCTCGAAGTATATCCCTTCTGTACATGCGTCTGTTATTTAAAAAAGGCTAGCAAATTCATATCTTCAAAAAGACTTGCTATAGACGCTACCAGTAACGGTGAAACTATGTGTTGTGATGTATGTAAGCGAAAGGATGGAAATGAAAAGCGCATCTTCAAGAGATGTAAGCATGCTTTTTGTCAACGCTGTTTCATACGTAATTGCATTCAACTTTGCAAATGTAACCACTGTGATATTGCTCATTTAGAGTGTCACTTATGCCGCAATAGTTAGTACCTATGCAAATGTGGTAAAGACAGGTTTTAGCGAAGACTAATACGGAAAATGGCGAAACGTAAAATGACGAAACGTAAAAGTCAAAAGTCTTCAAAGTTTTCTTCAGCCATTCAAGCTCTCCGACGAATGAAAGCGAATCAGCGATGCAATGCTATACGACACGCTAACGATAAATTCATTCGTGAAATTATTTCTCATGTGAGAAAGTTGAGGACGAAGAAATTAGCACCAAAACAACGAAAGTTACTTAAGCGACATACTACGAAATTGCGTTTCATCTCCAATCCTAAAGTCACCCTTCAAAGAAAGAGGGAAACTCTAACACAAAAGGGCGGTTTCCTTCCAGCGTTACTACCGATGCTAGCTCCTGTCGTGGGCAACGTAATGGGTAGTATCTTTGGCTCTAAGCGTTAATTATGCAAATGTTGAATCTCAAAGTACTAAAATGGATTTCAGACTTCAATGTGATAAAGTTCTGACTGTATCAGGTCCATCTCATGCAGGTAAAACTGTTTTCACGCTGAATGTATTGGATAAAAGAAGAGAGTTGTTTAAGGAACCTATCAATCGAGTGATTTGGTGTTATGGCATTTATCAACCGTCACTCTTTCAGGAATTGCAACGTCGTAACTTTATTCGAAATGAAGGAATTATTCCAGTGGATAAGATTCAGTCCAATAATGTCGTTCTATTGGATGATATATTAAAAGAAAGCAAGAATTCTAAGGATGTTACAGATATGTTCACTCGCGCAGCACATCATAAAAGGTGCTTTATCATCTATATCACACAAAATTTGTTTCCTGATGGAAAAGAAGCTAGTACACGAAACCTGAATACACACTATTATGCTATTTTCAAGAATCCGCGAGATAAAAGTCAATTTGAAATTTTAGCGCGACAAGCAGCGCCAAGAGGTTCAAAAGCCTGAATTGAAAATTTCCAAGCAGCTACTGAAAAACCACACGGTTACTTATTCATTGACTTTACGCAAGAGTGTCCGGAAGAATTTAGATTTCGAAGTGATATTTTGAAAACTCCCATGATTATCTACAAACTATGAGTTCTTATTCTCGCATGATTGTTATTCCTCAGGATGAATATGTACAATTTACTGCTATACAACAAGTAAAGCAACCTCTTGCAAATCAAATGTATAGGAAAGAATTAGATCATCAGCAAAATGTTCACACCAAAGATCCACATCGTGCTGTATTATTACAATCGGAAACTGTTGAACAATTGAAAAATTTGAAGAATAAGATGCGTGACTCTGTGTCGACTGCTACACCTTTAGCATCTCGTGCACATGCCATATCTCTTTTCAACAGTATTGAACCCCACCTCAATGTAAATGATAGAGGAGAAATCATTACAGATGAAAATAAAGTGATTGATGCTTCACGTTATGAAGACTTGATTCAGTATGCGACACGTAGAAAGCGCTGTCAGGGCTATGTTCCACCTGGTTGGACATACTTTCTTAAACTATTGAAAAAGCATAATGTACCAAAATTTGCTTTGAATAATGAGACATTGAAAGAACTTGATTCAACAGTGGCTACTGCTCCAATGCTTCAGACGATGAAAATGCCAACAAATTGGTTTAAGACGTCACCTGCTACACTCACTAAGCAAACAAGAGGAAGAACTCGACGGAGATCTACGCCACCACTAAAACTAGTGAAAGGAAAACGTAAAACAGCTCCTCCCAAGAAATACATGTTCTCAGACTATTAATATGAAGCAGATGTGTTGCTTGCCATGTAATGAGCCGCCGGAGGTGAGTGTCGTTGTCACTTGCACTTGCTGCGCCAGCTCTCACAATGAGACCCCTAAGCAGTGTGAACATGATCGCAAAACCGCTAAAGCTAAATGCTGTAGTTGTTGTAAATGTAGAAAGGCAAGAATGCAAAAAGATGAGAAGGAGGAAAAAGTCAGTCGTCATGGGATGAACGTTTGAAGTCAATCTATTATGATGTAAAACATCCTGCAGGATTTGCATCTATAAAGAAATTGTCAAAAGCGAGCGGTCTTCCACACTCACAAGTTAAACAATGGTTAAAGGGTCAAGCTACATATACACTCCACAAACAAGCGAAAAAGAAGTACCGGACCCGTCATTATATTGCTCATGACATTGATGAACAGTGGCAAGCAGATTTGTGTGACGTTGCTGCTATTTCAAAACATAACTCGAGACACAATTTTATCTTAACCGTAATTGATATTTTCTCGCGTTATGCGTGGGCTCAACCTTTAAAAAGTGAAGAAGATAAACGAGTAGCAAAGGCATTCCAGTCAATTTTCCGAGAGGATCGTATTCCAAAGAGTATTCAGAGTGATCAAGGAAAAGAGTTTGAAAATCAGGATGTGGGAAGATTATTTGAGAGGCATGACATTGAGTTGTTTAGTGTAAAGAGTGCTTATAAAGCTGCACTCGTTGAACGCTTTAATCGCACATTAAAAAATCGCTTGTGGCGACATTTCACTGCCAACTTGACACAAAATTGGACAAAAGTTCTACAAGATACACTCCATACCTACAATCACTCTATCCATCGTTCTATTGGGCTCAGACCAGTAGATGTAAATGCTGACAATGTAGATAAAGTGCGCGAATCATTCCAGCGTAAACGCACTCATGTGAAAAGTGATGTGAAAATTGGTGATAAAGTTCGTATCTGAAAAGTGAAAAGTGTTTTTGCCAAAGGATACCTTCCGAATTGGACAGAGGAGGTATTTACAGTGTCAAGGATTGATCAAAAAGACTCTCCCACCACCTACAAGTTGAAAGATTACAATAATGAAGAAATTAAAATTGAGGGTAGCTTTTACCGCGATGAGATTGAGGTTGTCACTCAAAGTGAAACATATTTGGTAGAGAAAATCATCCGATGTAAAAAAACGGCAAGGTGAAGAATGGTGTCTTGTTAAATGGGCTGGTTATCCATCAAGTATGAACTCTTGGATGCGTCGTGCCGACATCTTTCATCTAAGTGATCGACAGTGATTCATGCAAAGTTGTAACTAACAATGTTTAGGGTTTGAGCTATGAATCCAACTGCCTCATTTTATTCACGACCCTCCTATGTAAGTGGTGGGGGACAAATTTACATCGGCGCTCGCCGCCAACGTGGAGGTAGGATACTTGGTGCACTGAAATCTGTTGTAGCACCTCTCATATCCAATGTCGGTAGATCTTTAAAACGAAATGTTTTGAGTAATGCCTTTGGCTTTGCTGGTGATGTTGCTAGTGATCTTTCCAGAGGTAGAAGCTTTAAGAGCAGTTTGTTGAATCGTGGGAAGGAACGCGGTTTAAAAACATTGAAGCAGACCTTTGCTGGTGTTACTCAAGGAGAGAAATCGCCTAAACGAATGAATAAAGGAAGAAGGAAACATCGCGGAGCTGGTAAGGTGCGATCTTCAGTCAAAAGGCATTCACGCAAACGTCGCAGAGGCTCTAATTATTCATCAGGCGCTAAACGACGACGCTGCCATAACTTCTAATCATGGAGTGTAAAACTTCCGGTTTTTGTTTGTTTGATCAACAAGCCATACAGACAGATATTCTTAGTTCAAGTATTGTAGATTATCATCCTCGAACAGCTGAGAATGCTGGCCCCATTGAATTTGTTATTCCTGGTGGTAGTGATGACTACATAGATTTGAGTTATGCGATGGTTGATTTGAGGTTTAGAATTCAGCAAGCAGATGGAACTGCTATTGACGATACACATAAAGTTGGGCTGAACAATTTACCATTGACTACATTACTTCGCGATGTTTCTCTAACGATTGGAGAGCAGCAGGTGGAAGGTGGTCAAAGCGATTATCCCTATAAATCATATTTCAATCATATATCACAGTTTCATCCAGCAGCACAAAAGAGTCATATGGAAGCCATGAGATGGTACAGAGATGAAGCAGGAAAATTTGATGATGAAACAAACAGTGGCTTTGTAAAGCGATCTGCTATGATTAAAGGTAGTAAAGTATGTCAGCTATATGGTCCGCTGAATTTAGACTTCTTTAGACAGTCAAAGTTTTTACTCTGTAATACCAGCATGCGACTCAAGCTGACATTGAATAAGCCTGAATTTGCGCTGAATGCATTTGCTAAAGTTGACAATTTTAGAATTCATGTGGAAGATATTGCACTTTACATTCGTCGAGTAGTACCGAATCCAAGTGTCATTAGAGGATATGATCTGCTGAAGGTCTTAACCTCCAAAATGCCATTTACCCCATTCAGCATACAAAGCTTCTCACCTTTACAATTCCGAAAGATCAAAAGAGTTTCATGAAAGATGGCCTCTTTCCATCGGAAGCACCGAAGCTCCTCATGGTGGCAATGGTTGAAAATGATGCATTTAATGGTAATATAAAGAAGAATCCTTTCAATTTTAAACACAATCAGTTAAGTGAAATTGCTTTGCGTGTAAATTGTGTGAGTCATCCTGGTCCACCCTACAAACCAGATTTTTCTACGGATCAATTTATGCGCAGTTATGTTGATTTTATGGATGTCTTTGGCTTTTACAATACGGATGACACCAACGGACTTACTGTGAAAGAGTTTAAGAGTGGATATACTATTTATGCATTTGATTTGACTGCTGACAGCGATATTAGTGCACCCTATCGTCAAGCGAACGTGCCTCATAATATTCGTTTGGATTTGACGTTCAAAAGAACACTACGTGAGACGATTAATGTATTAATTTATGCAGTCTTCGATTCAAATATTGAAATAACAAAGTATCGTGACGTGATTCTTCAGTATAATCGTTAATGAGTTGGTTGACTGCTGACGATATTAAAACTAAAGTGCAGCGTAATGCAGATGAAGCGACGTTGAAAGCTTTCGATGATGTCTATTCGCTCGATACCTTACCACCTGCAGTAAATCACTATCCCATCTTTATTGTGCTAAACACTCATTCGCAGAATTTAGGCGGTGAGCATTGCAAAGCGATCTTTATTGGAGAAGACCGACGTGGTGAACTATTTGACTCTCTTGCTCAACCTCCAAATATACCCACACAGCAGTGGTTGAGAAAGCATACGCGTCAATATCAGCGAAATGAACGCATACTACAACATCCACTTTCATCAACGTGTGGTGCTTTTGTACTGTACTTCATCTTAAAACGTTTACATGTATCTCGATTTGTATCTTTTATTCAAAAGTTTTCATGTAATCCATCCTCTAATGAAAAAATGATTTGTAAGTTCTATCATGATTTGAAATAAAAACATCATGTTGGAAAATTGTTTTTTATTTTACAATCCGCTGGGTACGTACATACTCGATGAGATAGTCTAGGATCACATTTCCTTGTACATGAGATTTTAGTCCAGTAATGATCACTTTACTATTATGAAAGATTGCAATATGCACAGGTAACCAACAACTAATGAGAGGTGCAGGAAAAAGTTCGGGTTCATAACACAAATTGTAACTGCTGGTACGAATCTTCAAAAATGATACACTGTCACTCAATTAAGTAGAGATCACCATATTGTCTACAGTCAGATTCGACATCACACACCTCTCCCTCTTCCATATCCGACGTAGTAGTCTCTATAGCTCTAAGCGCATTGACTGCGCCGATGAATGAGAAAGGGCGCCGAGAATCTGTACAGTCCCATTTGGGAAGAGTTGAAGATTCCGTGAATTGCTCATCTTCACCACTAACATTTGAGGTCGGCCCGGGTAATACTTGCTGTTTGGAAGGTGTTGGTGTAATGTTGTGAGATCGATTTTGGTGTAAAGTCTGAAGCGACGGAGAATGTTGACGATGGTGTAGCGATGGTGCTTCATGATGAAAAAATGAGTAAATTGAGCGATGTACCTTCCTCTTATACTTTTCCCAACTACCTTGATGAAATGTGAAGTTAGTATGAAGTTGGGAATGATAAAGTTGAATTCGCCGATTATTGACGCGCAACCAGATGCGATTTCCAATACGTGAATGTCTCTTCTCACATTTCCAGTTGAATCTTTGAAATAGACGTTTCGATCATGATCCGTTTCAATACGTTGTAGGGAATCTAATTTCCAACTCATGGTGCGTGGTAGTCATGTCTGATTAAGATTTGCATAGTAGGGTGATGATCTCACGACGAATAAATGTCATGATGGAGCGATGTATGTATCTTCTATACTTCTCCCAATTGTATTTGTGAAATAAGAAACAGTTTGCGGAATGAGAATGGCAGATTTGAATTTCATTGTTGCAACGTTGAAGCCAAACTTGATCACCCAAGGAGATGAATCTTAATGTTTCAAAATATTCCAAATCCCTCATGATATCATTGAGGTTAACAAATTGTCGCCATGTTAATGTAATACCTCTTGCAGTATGACCATGAGAATTTTTGAAATGCACGTTCCCATTACGATCAACTCTGATATATTGTAGGGAGTCCAAAATCCAAGTCTTCATGATGTTATGCAAAGCTGCAGATCACCAATATAAAAATGTCGTTTTATCATATTTTGCTTAGCAACGCGGCCACAAAGAGATTTGGTAATAATCGAGCCGCACTCTTTTCTACTCCCATTGATCATATACAACAGCTAAATGGAAAGTGGGAAGTGGGTGTCACTCAACTTGTTCACAGTAACTGTGTCTATACTTTTGATCATGAGGTGATGACTATTAATATGAGACGCACAGCTGCTTACCAATGTGAAAAGGGCTGCCGAGTATACATTCCACAGTGGCCAAAGAAAGATCTCTTATCATGTAAAAAGTTTATATATGATTTCTTGAATAAAGCGTGTAAACATATTGTCCAATTTACTCCGCACAATGATGATCATAATTATGTACATCATGTAGTTGAGAAAGATTGGATTGTTGGTTTAAGTCCAAGTTTAAGAAATGATTTAGGTTACCTCGCTAGCGCCTTAACAAGCTATGATAATTATAACGTTAATTACCACCCAAGTGGTCATAAACAGTTAATATATCGAGAGGAAGCTTATTATGTAGATCTTATTCCAAGAAATGAGAAGACGTTGGTGAAGAAGATTGTGATTAAGCCAAGAAAGACAAACATGACTCCTGAAACATTATTGAAGAAATTTAATTGTCTCCTTCGAGTTGATGGTAAACAAGTGGCAAGATTGACTTATATCAAATCATCTAATCATATTGCAATAAGTAAATTAAATGATGATGATCAAGTATTAGTTTGTTCAAAAGATTTTCATCAGTTCTTACGACATCGTTCTGCAGCTGTTCATGGAAAATTTGATATGCAACATTTACCATGTGAAAGGTCAAATCAATTTGATACAGAATGGACCGTATCTTTATACAGAAAGCGTATAGAGCCTTTAGGTGGTATCTTACATGAAACAAGAGTGTTGATGCCTCGCATTATTACTTCAGTTAAATTGGTTGTAGATTATTTAAATGAAGTAATTAATGAGCAACATATTTCATTTTCTGAAAAAGAAGGTGCTTTGTCTCTCACTATAAGTGGAAAAGGTATTGAACTAATTATGGATAAAACTCTAATGGACATTTTGGGCTTTGATCAAAATATCTTTAAAAGTGGTACTGTAACCAAAGCTAGCGCAGACATGTCGCCATCGCGTCGTATTAACTATTTTCAGATATATTCCAATATTGGTGAAGATGTACGTGTGGGAGATGTTGAAGCTCCATTGCTAGCAATGATACCATACCAGCCAAAAAGCTGCAGTATTTTATCTGAGCATACTTTCAAGAAAGTGCATTATACAAAGCTGAAATCAAACTACATCCCACAAATTGATATTGCAATTTATGACGATGCTGGTGCGTTGATTCCTTTTCATAAAGATGCTGTAACAAGCATCACACTCGATTTCCGAATGAAGAGTTAATGCAAAAGTATGCTAATATATTTTTCCATTGTGATTAGTATGGAAAGTGAAAATAGAGATTCGTTTCTAATATACTTACCCAGTAATGCTTCTATGAATAAATTTCCTAATAATAAACCATCAGACTTTCGAGTAGAATTAAATCGCTCACTACATCTAGAAGGTGAGTGGGAAGTAGGTGTTTCCAGCATTTGCTATGATAGCAATATTCAGAATGTGAATGATTTGGAAGAAATGATATTGACTCCTCGCACCCATGATGGAATAACGATGAATAATGCATTCCAGTTCCCATACAATTTAACGTCAGATGGAAAGTGGAACTATGAATGGATTCAGATAAAATCAGATTATTATGGTCCATTTGGGGATGAGAAAATTATTAAGGCATTCAATAGTGGTAATACTTCCATTATGAAGAATAAGGATCATAAAGTTTATGAGTTTACTATCTATCATTGGAGTGGGAGACAGTTCCTTCGCTTTCATTCTTTTTCTAAAGGTCTTACACTGAGGTTCGGTAATGAATTCTATCCACATCTCGGTTTTGGTCATGGAATACATCTAACGTCAATTGCTACTGCAAATGTTAAAAAAGTTTATTCAAATCGAATCAACAAATTTCATTATAAATTCAAAATATTTGATGAAGATGTTGTAGAATGTGAAGAACGCATCATTTTGAAAAAGCGTGGTGTTCAACCTTTATCACTTATTGAGTTAGTAAAACGATGGAATGAGACTGTGTGTAAGAAGTATGGAGAGAAAATTATGGCGGACAAAGATAAGTTGGTTATTCAGAAATATAATGACAAACTTACAGTTTATTTCTCTCCAACCTTGCGTCATTTTGTAAGACATTATACACCTATTATTGGAAGCGGTGTGGTGTATGCTTCTCATGAATATCACACTAAAGCTGATTCAGTTAATGATGAATGGTGGGTGGACATCTATGGTGATCGCATCAAGAAAATTTACCAGTCTTATGAAGAATCTAAAGTTGCTATCAATATAATGCCGCGTCTATATCATACAGTTGAAAGCTTCATTCATGTAGTAAATCCTTATATACAACAGAAGTTGAAGCATGTGATGAAGAGTGAATATGATGTAAAGACACACCACATTTCGTTTTCAATTGAAAAATCAACGCGTTGTTCTGAAACTGGGTGATGACATTCAATGTCAGTTGAGTAAAAATTTGATAAAACTCTTTGGTTTTTCAATGCTACAAAATATGTTTACTGCTGCGCATACGATTGGTATAGAAACACCAATGACACTTGAAAAACATGAACAACACCTTTACATTCAAAGTGATTTGATTCTACCTATTTCTGTTGGCGAGGAAGAAGAACACATTTTGCGTGATTTCATTCATGATAAGGATGCTTCATATGGAATGGTCGAGAAGATGTTTCAACCTATTTTCTACCATCCTGTTATCAAACAAACAATACCCTCTATTTCTATCAAACTTACAAATGGTCTACATGAGTGCATCCATGTCAAAGATACTAAATCCCTCATAACTTTAGTGTTTCGGAAAACAAAGTGAAGTCATTGAAAAATTTTATTGAAATAAAAATACATGATAAAAATGTGCTTTTTACATTTCAAGCGGGGAAAGTCTTTACACAGGGAACTGTAGGGAACTATTCACAGGGAAATACAATCTCATGCAACACATAAAACAACCATGTATATCTACAAAAAACATCATCAAAATACTGATTTAAGAATGAATCTGTTTGCCCATCTCCTGAATGTGGTAGTGTGAGTTTAATTCTTTTGGGTGGAGGTATGTTTGTGTCAGGATGTCCATGTGGAAGAGATGTGTTATGTCCTATCCAACACCTCTTATCCTCCCATGCTGAAAGCGCTCGTTTCTTGAACGTGTACGTTTTCACAGTATGAACTTGAGATTTTAAGATTGTCATATTGACAAACGTTATAGTTTTATTTTTATAGGCCTTCTTATAGGACCGATGTTTCATTTTATGAACAATGGATTTTGATATACCTTTAGAACGCTTAATACTATCTGCACATTCTTTTAATTTCATGGAATACATTTTAGGACGGAGGAGAATCATTTTATCTATTTCCTTTCCTGCTGTTTCATCCTTAAAACAACCAAGTTTGGCTTTATTCTGTATGGAATAGAGTGGATGAGTGGGATTGCAGTTAGATGTGTCGAAATATTTTTCTAATGACTTAGCTACTTCATTAAAATTTAAATCTTTTTGAGTGGTAATTCCTAAAAAGAAACTGTCTGTATCACCACACAGCAAGCGAACCTCTTTTACAAGAGGGCACGGTTTTAATATTTTGTAGAAGAGTTGATACATTTCAAGCTTGGAATAATCTAAAACGGCTTGCCCAATATAGATGGGTTTGCACAACTCAACTTCTGACTTTATCATTTTAACACCTACAAGATCCTCATCGATAATGTCTCCATCAATGAAAAGAGGTGATGAGGTCAATTTGTGATATTTTTGATCATCAATGACTAGTTTGTAGTTCATGCGTTTTCTAACATCCTCCATGGTCTTTCCGAATACACTGTTATTCTTATATTTATAAAAATCCTTTTCAAAATTATTTTGGGCTAGTGCACGTTTTTGACTGTTACTATCTATGTACGGTTTGAGGAAGGCTTTCTGTCTAAATTTGATGATGCGGTGAACTGACTTTAGAAGCATGCCCATTTCTAAATAGAATTTTAGTATGCAGAAGCGTACGAGATAATTTTTCTTATCATATTGGGTGAGTAAAAGTTTGCGGCATGGTTTATACCTTGGCTGTCCACACTCTGTTAAGTTATCATGAAATTGTGACATGAATGGTGAAAACATATCTTCAGTCACTTCACCAGATTCAGGTGCGAGTGGGAAATCAGCAGTTTTATTTTTGATACTATTTGGATAAATCAAATCCACTTCAAAATAATATCCCCAAGCACCTTCATCTGGAATCTTCAATATGTTTGAAGGGTTGGAGTAATACTCAAGCTCATCTTGTTTTAACCAACTAAAGTCGGAATGAGGTAGTGGTTTAGACCTACTATGATCATCACCTACTGTTTCAGATTTTATATCATGCTTATTTACAAATGTGAGACCACCGCGTATTCCGCGCTCAAATATGTTATACATCTCGGGGTCTTGTAAGAGATGGATGGTCTCACCAGTCATTTTAAAGGCTGATTTAAAGGACATGGCTGGTAGACTGACAAAGTGGATAGGATCTAATTTGTCTTCTTCTAATGCCACTCGTCGAAATTCCTGAAAGACATCAGCCAGAAAAATGACATCTAATTCTAAGTAAGCGATCATATAATCGCCAAACGTTTTACAATCAAATTTTATCCATGCCTCTTGAGCATGTTTATAATATTCTACTGGACAATCTTGACCCGTCAAATCGTTTTGGAATTTGTCAATGGAAGGAAGGGTTGTTTCATTTAGTTTAGACATTGAGCTAAAATACGCATTGGGAAAGACTCCCTTGCGAGTGATTATTTCATCCGTTAAGTTTGGATAGTGTTTCTTCAAAGTTTCACTATGGGGAAGAAACTTGAGATTACGAACGAGAGAAGCTAGTGAAGCTGACATGAATTGAAATGAATCTAAAAATTTTGTTTCGAAGAAGACTGTCTTATTTTCTTTAGTTTTATCTACTGGTACTTTTGCTGTCATTGCCATGAATTTTTCTCTCGTTTGCGCTATTACATTAAACTGCCACGATTTCATCTGGCTCAACCCTCCTTTTATGAGCATGTGACTGTCATAGCCCTTAAAATTATGAAAAATGACGGGTAGTACACGACGTCTCAACATAAGTGAAAAGTTACATTTGGAGCAGAGTGCGTTTCTAAATTTACCAGTGATGTGATCATGATCACGCACTTTCTTAATTTTATCGTCATCAAACGTTTTATGACATTTAGGGCACGATGTGCAACTTTCAAATTTCTGTTTGTCTTCATCTGACATATGTAGTGACTTACGCTGCAATTGTGAATCATATGATTGTTGAAATTTAGCAGCTTTATCGAGAAATTCTAGAAATTTTGAAATACAATCTTCACCTTGCCAAGTATGCATTTTGTTTTGTCTATTCCTAAAGTGGTCATGCCATACTTCATAGCAGGGTATGGCTGCTAGCTTGTGGATGATATCATCAATGTAGCATTCTATGTCTGCGTAAATGACACGCAGGGGACTTAATTCGTTACCATTATCCCTATGTGAAAATATTTTATCTTTGGGCATGCGTTCCATTTGTAATTTACCTCGCTTGCACCATTCATAATGAGTTTCAAATTTATGTTTACTCCAAAAGGAGCGGATGCAGCGGTCGCATACAAGATGTTCACCACTTTTAGAGCGCCCTAAGTGTGTGTACAAGCGAGAGCTTTTGGGAATACTACAGTAGTGCCATTCCTCGCTATCATCTTGTTTTACTAATAAGAGGTTGACTACACGTTCATAACAAGTTGAACGTGAATTATAGCGGGCACCCTTCAACCCCTTCTCCCACACGTGAACGACAATTTTAATCTGATTATGTTTTTCGAACGTTTCTACATCTTTGATTTTCATGTTGTCACTATCACATCCTTCAAAGACTAGTTCATCCTCCCACTGTCTATAGCTATAGGTATGATTTCGATTCGCGTTGATATCATTATAGTGAAGGATGGATAGGACTGCATATTTGATACACTGCGATTTACAATCGACATTGATGACAGCTTTCTTATTATATAACGTTTTTGGTAGTTTAAATGTGCCTCGAGCTGCATGACTTTCTAATAAGGAAATTTTGAACATGGCTGAGTCCACGCCATCAAAAATGAGAGCGCTGTCGCGCTGATTGAACCTATCTACATTTGATTTTAAACATTGAATATGGAAATTTAGCCAAGACTTGCAGTCTACAACTTTGGTTGCGGAAGAGGAAGGAACATGAAACTGTATTCTCTCCGTCACTTGACCCGTTTGAAAATCTATTTTAATATATTTTAGTTTGAGGTAGATGAGCGCCTTCATTCTAAAATTGTCTAAATTGTTGAAGAGCGCTTCGATAATGTTAGAATTTTGAAGGAGCCACTCAGGAAAATCTACTATTTGAGTATTGGACTCCATGCAGTAGTCGCGTACTAAATGACTATGGGAAACGTTAATGAGGGAGATTGTAGAGGTACCGTTGGTGTAGTGATCATTTGCATGCGTGTGTTGAAGTCTGTGCGAAGATCGCTGAAAGTGGCTATCGAAAGAAAGAGGGCACAAATCACAAGGAAAGGAGATGTCATCGTCAGAATCAACTTCACCTCCGGAGATTGATGCCGCTTTGCGTTGACACACACGTTGTTTGATGTGTCGAAGGAGACTGTGCTTCCTTGTAAAAATATGTCCGCAGTCAGCACATTCCCACTCGTTGCCTTGTCGCGAGAGTCCTGAGCTAGAACTAACATCACCTGAAAGAGAAATCATTCTATCATCTCTGTTAAAGTCTCAGTGTATTGTTACAACCTACCTTCACTCAACAGCTCTAAACTTTCCTCGAGAAGGGAGGGCTTTGGTGATGAAGTAGATGCCTGAAATTGAGGAAGATGCTATTAGCCACACGTTTGAAGGAGATGAGAGAGGAAATCTTCAACTTACCATTTCAAGAAAATTATGTTTAAGGTTGATTCTTCAACAAGATAGAGACTTCACTCAAATAATACGTCTCAAATTTGGAAAAGAGCAGTTCACTTGTAGGCCTCAAATAATAACAGAATTCGCTAGACAGCAGCTCACTTATACGTCTCATACTCATCATTCATTGGCTGTTCATTCTGATTGGTTGCTTGTTTATACTTAAGAATCAGGAAACATTTTAAAGTTATTATCCACAGTCAACATGATAAGCCCTCCAAAAACACCGAACACTACATTGGAGTTCTCTTCTCCATGTTCATCATCAGAGACGCTCGTTGCACCAAACGCTCCAACGAAGGGGAAGGTAGAGAAGGTGTACCGACTCGACAACATTAGAAAGTTGACATTATCAGCGGACGACGAAGAGGAGAGTGCATGTGAGAAGGAGTGTCCCGACTTAACAGGCGTGAGGTGGAAGTATCTGCAGCATGATACTGATGATGTGATGGAGATCACCAGCACCAAATTCCTACATCAATTATGGGAATGGTACACCCCTAATTCCCAGCCACGAACTATGGCGGAGTGGAAATGCATCGATAAAGTGAGGCTCGCGGTAGAAGAGCGGTTGAAGCAGATGAACTGTTTTTGTGATCTGTGTGAAGTCAGACTCTCGGACGATATTGACGATGAAGACCTTTTGAAATACATGCCATAATAAATGTTCATTTCATATTATCTTTGCTTTCATACTGACTTACTTGAATGGGGCTTAAGTGGATGATTTAACCATGTATACTTTTTCATTTGGAAATAGTAGCACGCTTAGTTTAACTTGTAAATCTTATAACATTTCATGTGGGCGATAATAATAATAATAATAAATCGTATATATTGCAAGAAAAATGAAAATCAATACAGTTCCGGTACACATTTCAGGAATGATTAAAATAGAAGAAAGATAGCATGTGATGTCGAAGAGTATGTCACAATCAGATGATCATTTAAAGAAAGTGTCGTTCAAAATGGCGACTGTCCTTGGAAAAAATGAGTTCCTTCTTCGAGTAGTCAGACACAGTGGTTGCAAAAACCTGCCAGATGACAAAGACTTTATGATGATAGGTAATCATGACAAAGGCGATGATGGTAGATGAAATAGTGTTAAATAAAATTAAGATAGCTTACACTTCTGATACAGGGATAGCAATCGACTGCGATCCATGTGTAAAGAGCTTGTTAGACTACGGAAGAGAGAAGTGTGTTATGTTGCGTGTGGCGCGTGAGTGTCCTCCCATTTCATTCCATTCATCAATTCGTCTCATTGATAGAGACAGGTGGAACTCATGGTTCTCATAACGTATGCAATAGAAAGTTTATAAGGCAACCTTCGACAGATGGCTAAATGTCGCCCTGGCGCGAATGCATGCTACGTTGAGACAGAGGCAACCACTTGCAAACATGACGCAGAGAGGTTTAACAAGATTGACCATTACCGAATGTCCCATGCGGTATACATGGCTATGGGTTTCACCGCCGTCCTGAACAGGAACGCCCGTCGAAAGGAAGTATTACACCGAACTTCATTTGCAACGTTCAAGTTGACTGATAGCAGATTCAACTTAATGATAGTATTCGCCAGTCTAAAGACTGCCCAGGGAAAACTGCGTGGAGGTTCTATCATGTCTTGCCCCATGGTGGTCCTTATTAGGACCGGTGGTTCGTTCTCGGTGACAATTAAGTTGACTATTGGCTTGAATAGTCAATAGGTATGACCGTTAGGTTGTCGTATACCCTGTGCCGCCTAAGTCGTGGTGGTGCATCTGGCACCTTTCGGATGCGGGTGGTATTTGGAGTCCACACCTCATCCGTCCAAACGATCTTCTTGATCTTCCCCTTCTTCTCACACTCCTTCTCATCCTCTTCATCCCACTGGTCGAGGATAATGAAGTCGGGAATGGTATTAGCAGGCGATGTTGCTTCCATCGTGATTTTAAATTGAATGAGAATCGCTACAATCTTGTGGCTTATATAGGGTTTTCAACAATGAATTCCTCAACTGCGAATCAGAATGCTTCAGGGATAGCAATCGACTGCGATCCATGTGTAAAGAGCTTGTTAGACTGCGGAAGAGAGAAGTGTGTTATGTTGCGTGTGGCGCGTGAGTGTCCTCCCATTTCATTCCATTCATCAATTCGTCTCATTGATAGAGACAGGTAGAACTCATGGTTCTCATAACGTATGCAATGGAAAGTTTATAAGGCAACCTTCGACAGATGGCTAAATGTCGCCCTGGCGCGAATGCATACTACGTTGAGACAGAGGCAACCACTTGCAAACATGACGCAGAGAGGTTTAACAAGATTGACCATTACCGAATGTCCCATGCGGTATACATGGCTATGGGTTTCACCGCCGTCCTGAACAGGAACGCCCGTCGAAAGGAAGTATTACACCGAACTTCATTTGCAACGTTCAAGTTGACTGATAGCAGATTCAACTTAATGATAGTATTCGCCAGTCTAAAGACTGCCCAGGGCAAACCGCGAGGAGGTTCTATCATGTCTTGCCCCTTGGTGGCCCTTATCAGGGCCGTTGGTTCGTTCTCGTGACCGTCATCAGCCATCATACTTGAGGCCGATTCTGCTGAGAGACTCTTTGACTCTTTCCCTGGTAGCAGCATCGACCTCTACTGATACCGACTTAGTAGTTGGGGGTTGTATGTAGTCCCACTCAGTCGTATCATCATCGCTAAACTGCGATGCACCTATCCGTGCCAGATTGTCATACAGCTTCTTTCACTCGTCAGTTCGCTGAAACTCGCGAAATAAATTTCTCGGCTTTAACCGAGGCTTGTCAGGAGAGCTGACTTGAGTGTTCGGCGTCTGCATGATTGAAATGAAATGAAATGAGAGGTAGTGGTTTATATACCCCTCTAACGCGACGCAACGTTCAAGTTGACTGATAGCAGATTCAACTTAATGATAGTATTCGCCAGACTGAAGACTGCCCAGGCCAAACCGCGTGGAGGTTCTATCATGTCTTGCCCCTTGGTGGCCCTTATGAGAGCCGTTGGTTCGTTCTCGGGAGTGGTGAAGGCAGGGAAAAGATTTGCAATGAAAATGATATGTATTAGAATTGGATATACTATCTTATTTGCTTTTCACTTACCAAGTTAGCCATCCTTGGGTAGTCTCGCGGGCTTCCTCACTGAAAATTTATGTAGATGCCCGCGCATACAGAGAGTGGCGTGGAGGCATTTTTTACTTGGATGGCCATTGTAGCAGATGATCGACTCATCCAAACTTTGATTCACAAGGACTTGACCGTCCAGATGGTTATCCCGAATAGGGATGTGAAATTCAAACATTCTGTCCTCATTCAAGCGATTCCATTCATTCCTCATGCGCTCCAACTTCGCAAACGACTCTCTCTCATCACCCTGCCTACTCACACTCCTCTCCAACTCAGCATTCCTCGCTCTCAACACAGTCATCTCCTTCATCAACTCCTCATACTTCGACTCTGCCTCTCCCATTCTCCTCTCTGTAGCACTCGTCCTCTTCTCTAGCTCATCATTCTCGTCTTCCAACACTTGCGACTTCTCCTTCAACTCTTTCACAATACGCCTCATACGGATATTCTCATCCGCCACCTCCTTACATCGCACCTCCTTCATTTTCAGCTCACTCAACTCGTCCAACACTCTCTCATTCACCTTCTTCAAACTTTCATACCGATCAAGCAACAAAGTATGTGCCGCTTGCTGTGACACATGCTTCTTCTCCATATCCTCATCCCACCGCGCCGACTGCTTACGTAACCCACCACCCTTCACTATTGGGGAAGATGAGGTCTGCGGGGGGTCGGTAATAACAATATTGGACACCTCCGAGGAAGAAGAGCTCAACTTCCTCACACGCTTCCTCACTCTCTCCCTATCTAAATCCACATCATCCTCATCATCACTCTCAAGCACTCTCTTCCGCCACATCTCAGCCTTCAAACCGGCCACAGCATTCTCTACCTCATTCTCCACAGCATTCTCCACAATATTCTCCACAGCATTCCCACTAGCATTCTCAACAACATTCTCGGCCTCAGGTTTTTTGGCCTCTTTCTCTTTCCTCAACATTCGCTCCTTCTCAGCATTCATTAACTCCACAAATCTCAAATCGTTCACCAACCCTCCTGTACACCCACCATGCCTAACATAGAACTCGGCCTCCTGCCCAAAAACCAACAACACCCTACACTTCACACAGGCAACCCTACTCAGGATAACCATGTGGTCGGTCCCTGCCTTCTTAATGTGGTCCTTGAGTCCGTCTCGGTGGTTGATCCGACCGCACACACACATTTTGATGTGGAATTTTTTATTTTTGTCATTGTTGACCATGGCTGAGATTTCCCGTTAATTGTAAGATAATGAAATTAGTATAAGTTTTAAATCATGTAGTATACAGCCTAAAGCATAACACGTAGTGAGGAATGATAGATTTGAGTGTAGTGAGTGGCACTCGATCCCGTCGACAGCCCGAAGGCCTTGTACTGATCACTACGGAACTGAGAGATCTTCCCCGATACCCGCTTTTTACAGCTTAAGACATCATTGTCACTGCCCCGAAGTGGTAACAGCAACGCCGAGCCAAAGGTAGTGATCAGTAGCTGGGATCTAACCCCTCAAAGCTGCCTTAGCTTTAGTTAAATTTCAAATCTGATAGCAGATTTCAACTCAGCATACTTGAAAACCTCAGATAACATGTTAAAACTTTGAAAAACTGAAAATTAAGAATTTTTAAAAAATTCCGCATTTTACTACTCATACTACTTTTAAAAAATTTTATCAGTAGTAAAGACATAATCAAACTCTATCACACAAACTCTGAAGTAAGAAGATAGCTTGCCTACTTCGAAAGATAGAGTCCTTTGAAACACCCGATATCGGGAGCTCAGAGCGACGACCGTCGCTTACCTCGTCTTTCGATGAAGTGATCAGACTTACGTTGCCGGGGGTTTATATATGCTCAGAAGAAAACTTAAAATGGCTCTATCTCCGAAAGTATTCATTGTAGCGACATGCGGTTTGTTGCAAACGATTTGTCTCATCATTCTCTATCACATGACACCTGAACCATTCTCATGTGACCACGGGAAGTGGGTAGCTCAGCACATGGCCACAAGTGACATGCCACAGTAACATGCCACAAGTGAAAAAATTCGTAAGTGTGGGAGCTCCAGTGTGGTGAAGATTTTGAAAAATTTTAAACTTCCGAATTTCAATCTGGGACCCTTACCAAAACTTTTTTCATTACTTTTCACTGACCTCCTACCGTTCGGAGAAATTTGATGAAAAATGTTTTGGTGAAGGTCCCAGGTCGAAATACGACACTTTGGAAAAATTTTCAAAATTTTGTCCATACTAAGTGGCTCTGACACTTAGGATTTTTTCGTCAAATCCAAGGTCTGATCGAAAATCTTGTAACAGCTCTAACTTTTGAACGGCTGATCCGTTTGACTCGCAACAAAAATGTCATTGGGCATTTTTTTCTCCTCTTTCAAATGAGTATCTATAAGACAAAATCCATCCACTAGAACCAAAATTAGAAGATCGCTGCCGAGGGGGGGGGTCGGTGAAATTTGATGAAACAAACTTTGGTCAGGGTCCCAGGTCGAAATTCGACACTTTGGAAAAATTTTTTCCCATACAAAGTCACTCTGACACTTAGGATTTTTTCAGGTGAGGTCCGACGTGAAATCTTGTAACAGCTCTAACTTTTGAACGGCTGATCCGTTTGACTCGCAACAAAAATGTCATTGGGCAGTTTTTTCTCCTCTTTCAAATGAGTATCTATAAGACAAAATCCATCCACTAGAACCAAAATTGGAAGATCGCTGCCGAGGGGGGGTCGGTGAAAAAATTTTGTTAACCCAACTTTTGACGAGAAACACGATGGGAGTGGTCTCGCACCGAAATTCCACCATTCCAACCTGGCCGGCACACCACGCCAACCTGGCCGGCACACCACGCCAACCTGGCCGGCACACCACGCCAGCCTAGCCTGCACACCACGCCAGCCTAGCCAGCACACCACGACAGCTTGGAGAACGCATCACGAACAAACTCTGGCAACTCCAACCTCTGTCGTTCCAGAGGGGGGGAGTCGGACTCGAATGCAAATAGGTGTCGGACTAGGGCCGCCGTAGTCTGACAGGAGTGGGGAGTCGGACTCGAAGCAACTAGGTGTCGGACTAGGGCCGACGCCCCAGTCTGACAGGAGGGGGGAGGTCCACGGCGGCCATCTTGCGCTATCAAGAGGTGTAGAACTCCTTACTACTAGCTTCTGCAAATTCTTTTCTCGCGCATTCTTTCACAGCTGTCCTAGACTGCTCATCCAAAAAATACAGATCCTTGAATCGCGGATCAAGAAGCGAACAAAGGAGCAGAACAGTGTCAGCGTTTGTCAACTTGGAATATGCTTCATTGATGTAATTGTTTATGTCACGCTTGACCGAATGAGTGAAGTCAGTGTCAGTATTTGAAGGCGCCAGGCAATGATTTTCAAGAACATAGCGAAAAGGCCTTACTGCTGAGACAGTAACTCATTCACTAATCAATGCGAATGATCCCTCTGAGAACGTAAAGAGAATTCCGATTACTTTTTGCACTAATTCAATGTCATCGGTGGATAGCAGAAGATGATGATGCTTCGCACTGAAAATTTCGTTCAAGACAGCTCCGTATTTGTCAATAAATTGCAAGAGCTTTAATGTAGAGCCCATCGTGTTGGACAATCAGTAGGACACTGGCGTATCTCAAATCCTCTTTCGAAAATTTTTGAGACAAGGCACGCGACAGTTTTACTGAATAATGAAAAAGTGTCGCAATTGGTCTTGCCTTAACGACGATTTGCTTTACATTACCACGGCTGTGAACGCAGTTGACAACAGCAGAGTGCAGCACATGCGCTACACATGGAATATTGAGTACATCCAGAACACGTACCGCTTTTTGAATGTTGGCAAAGCCATCCGTGGTTATTGCAACAACTCTTGACACATAAATGTTCCACTCGTTCAGTATTTTCTTTCAATTGGTCAGCAGTAAGAAATCCTCCCAACTGGACACAGCGCCCCCCCTATGGAGCGCGAGTTGGGTTGGTGTGCTTCTGGGTCGACCGGCCGGGTGTGTCTTGGTCGACCGTCGTGGTTGTTCTTGGGCGGCGGTCTTTGTTTTTGGTGTGTAGGGATGGTTGTAGGTTTATTTTGTGTTTAGATTTGGTTTCCTGATGAAATTCTGGGTCGACATGTTGTGTTTCTTGGGTGTAGGTGTGGTTTAGGTGTGTTTTTGTGTGTTTTTGAGTGAGAAAGTGGCTGTAGCGGCTAAACGAAGCCTCGTACGTAAAAATGGACGGCGGATTTGGACTTTTTGGCCAATGTTGGGTCTAGGGCACTTGTTTCCAAAGTCGTTGGCCAAACAACGAAGAACTTCGACCCCCCTCGGCAGCGTTTCTTCCAACTTTGGTTCTAGAAATGGTAGAGAGTCGTGCGATAGCTCGTTTGAAAGCTAAGAGTGCCACAAATTCATTGGAAAGCACAGTTTGGCCCTATCTTTCATTGTTGTGGCTTGAGAATGACATTGAGACTTTTGGTCATGTTAGAGAGCCGTCAGAGGTTGAGTTTTGTGTTTTGGACTCCAGCGGGCGAACGAAGCATCGGACGAGAAAACTAAGACCAGATTTGGAATCAGCTTGATGTCATTGGCCAATGAGGAGCACATCCAATGAGAATCCAGCATTTCTCTATAAATAATGAGGTTTTTAGAGTGACAATCATTCTATCTTTGAGTCGCAAAGGTGTCGGACGCACGTTCTCCCTCTACATTCCTATTATATTATCCATCTGAAATGCCAAGTCGGAACCTTCCTTCCTCTCCTTCCTTGAGTGTTAACTTAATAGCATCTCTTTTATTTTCAGGCATCTACTACATCTACTACATTTACAGGACCAGATAGTGTTCAGACGTTACAAGGATCTCTACAATCAGATTGTCTTATGTTGAGGCCAGTAGAAGAGACAACAAAGGTACATAATCCTACCCCACTACAGCGTAAATTTAGACAAGCCATACGTAATTACGATCATAGTATATTATTGCAAACGGGAATGATTCCTTCCACTGAAGTGAAGATATTGAACAATCAGTATGGGGACTACGTAGTCATTCCTGTGAATCCATACATTCGTCGCCAACTCGATATTATTGAAGAGTTTGCAACATTAAATATGGACATCCCTACTCCCCTTAGCAAGGAATGGAAGGCGAGAGACGACAATGATACTCCATATAGAAAGATATGGGATGGTAAAAAGCTTTCTTTACCACTATCGCATTGGTGCTCATACTATAAAAAGGAAGGAGATGAAGTGACACCCATCAGATGTGGAGACCTCGCAGAAGGCACGTGGAATATTGGTTTTGCTATCAGTGGAATATATTATGGCTATCACCAGAACAACAAATTAGCCTCTATATTGATGCATGCTCAATCCATCCTATATATACCAAAGCCATATATATATCATATATATACCATTATTGATCAAATCCTCAACGAGAGCGGTACAAAGCGCAAGTCAGAGAAGAATGCTTCCACTAAACGCACGCCAAAAGAAGGAGAATCAGTAGTCCTTACCTATCTCTACCTTATGACAATTCGCTCATGTGCCTTGAGTGTCGTAGACGTGGACTTATCAGATACATTTTACTTCTTCGCTGCCATCATGTTATTTGTGTATTTTGTCGTGAACAGCATCAATGTAATTCATCATTTTGTAATACGTGCGTGTGTTATAGGACTCTTCATCAGATGAGTAAAAATTTGTAATTTCCTTTTTAGTCATCTATCATCATTTTTATGGATTGTGACGGTGAACCTGTACAGGAGCTCAGTGCTATTGCTATGGACAATTGGTCGTATCAACTTGTTAGTGTCTACCATCAACATGCCAAGTGTGATCCCAACGCTGATAGCTGGGCGAGAAAACACTTCCATGGACTTAATCAGCAATACTTGCAAGACTATGGCTTTTCTAATGAATGTGCTCTTCTTATTGACTTTAAAGGATGGTTAGCAGCTTTTAATGTTGTATGTATCTTTTGCAATGATCCTACTAATGAGAAGAAACTATTTCCAAATCTGATCATCAGTGATATTCTGCTTCCACCTTGAGATAGTAGAGTTAATCGACACTATCATGAAGTCACTAAACGTTTTAAGGAATTGAGTGTTCCTATTTTAAATGTTCGTTGTAGTCGCTACATTCATAATCAATGCTTTTTTCCTCTATATCTCAACACTGCTAAAGTAATGTTTGGTCATCATTGCTCTTTATATGATAGCTACCAACTGTGTCTATTTTATCTGTTTCAAACCCAAAATTTGTAATGCATGCTTGTTAAAGTCGTTCAATAAATGTTTTTGAAGAGATTTGTCATTTTCATGCAACGGTTGGGATAGATGAAGGATGATAATGTCTTTCTCAAATGATTGTGGAACATTAAGTTTTCATAGACAAAGCTTAAGGGGAACTATTCAAGATTATGTGATAACTTTTAATAAAGATGAGATCAACATCAAATCAGTTATTGGTGATACTAGCACTCTATTTTTGAAGTTAATGGATACGTTCTCTAATAGAATTGTAATGGCGAGATTAGTTGCAAAGATTCATTTCAGCAATTTTGGGAAAGAAGAGGTAGAAGATCGTTTCTTCCACTTTGCTTCTTATTCGATGGAAGTTGTAGATAATCCTGAAGAATTTTTGAAAGACATATGGGAAAAATTGCTCAACGTCTTGATGCATTTAACCATCATGGTAGCAGTTTAGTGATTGAAGCGATTTCACATATTCACATTCAACTTTGTATAAAAGAAACTTAAAGATCCAATGGTACTTGATCGTAGCACAATTGGTTTTCGAGATGTGCCTGCTTACTCTCGAAGTATATTCCTTCTGCACATGTGTCTATTATTTAGAAAAGGCTAGCAAGTTCATGTCTTCAAAAAGATTTGCTTTAGAAGTTGTTAGCAAGAGTGAAAATATGTGCGATGTATGTAAGCGAAAGGATGGAAGTGAAAAACGCATCTTTAAGAGATGTAAGCATACTTTCTGCAAGCGCTGTTTCATACGATACTGTATTCAACTTTGTCAATGCAGTCACTGTGATATAGCTCATTTTGAGTGTCACTTCTGTCATTAAAGTTAGCACCTATGTAAATGTGGAAAACTCAAGTTGTAACAATGGTTAAGAGAAAAATGGCAAAACGCAAAAGTCGAAAGTCTTCAAAATTTTCTGGAGCCATTCGAGCTCTTCAACGAATGAAAGGAAATCAGTGATATAATGCTATACGACATGCTAATGATACATTTATTCGAGAAATTATTTCTCATGTGAGAAGTTTGAGGACAAAGAAATTATCACCACAACAACGAAAGTTACTTAAGCGACATACTACAAAATTGCGATTCATCTCCAATCCCAAAGTTACCCTTCAAAGAGAGAGGAAAACTCTAACACAAAAGGGCGGTTTCCTTTCAGTGATACTTCCGCTGCTAGCTCCTGTAGTAGGTGACCTATTGGGTAGGATCTTCAATCCTAAGCGTTAATTATGCAAATATTGAATCCCAAAGTATTAAAATGGATTTCAGGCTTCAATGTGATAAAGTTCTGACTGTATCAGGTCCATCCCATGCAGGTAAAACTGTTTTCACTCTGAATTTGCTAGATAAAAGAAAAGAGTTGTTTAGGGAACCTATCAATCGAGTGATTTGATGTCATGGCATTTATCAACCGTCACTCTTTCAGGAATTGCAACGTCGTAACTTTATTCGAAATGAAGGAATTATTCCAGTGGATAAGATTCAGTCCAATAATGTCGTTCTATTGGATGATCTATTAAAAGAAAGCAAGAATTCTAAAGATGTTACAGATATGTTCACTCGCGCAGCACATCACAAAAGATGCTTTATAATCTATATCACGCAAAATTTGTTTCCTGATGGGAAAGAAGCCCGCACACGAAACCTGAATACACACTATTACGCTATTTTTAAGAATCCACGAGATAGAAGTCAATTTGAAATTTTAGCGCGACAAGTTGCGCCAAGAGGTTCAAAAGCCCTAATTGAAATTTTTCAAGCAGCAACTGAAAAACCACACGGTTACTTATTTATTGATTTTACACAAGAGTGTCCGGAAGAATTTAGATTTCGAAGTGATATTTTGAAAACTCCCATGATTATCTACAAACTATGAGTTCTTATTCTCGCATGGTTGTTGTTCCTCAGGATGCATATTTGCAATTGACTGCTTTACAGCAAGTAAGACAACCTTTCACAAATCAAATTTACAAGAATGAATTAACACTAGAAGCGCGGATACGTCAATTGACGAAATTTTTTTTACAAAATTGAATTAGTATGCTTTTCAATTTTTTTTTTCAAACTGATCTTCATTTACATTTATTTATTTATCTAGGAGTTTATTATCCTCGAAATTTAAAGAATTTCATTAATCAATTAAGGAACTATTGATGAAATGTCTTTAACCGCGAATACGTCAATTGACGTAAAATGTATAATTCCTCGCAAAGATGACGTTATTCAACATAACTTATTCTAAAATCGGAATTTCAAGTAAAAGCAAATATGTAATCCATCAATTAAGTATGGATTAAAGCATTTGCACGTACATGTATGATGAAGAAGAATGAGGTCACTCATGTCGTAAACATTTGGTGCAAACATTTGCTGTGCACTGGCCACAGACTGGGAGAACACACACTGAGCATCTCGTGACGGTTCTGTTCTTTGTACAATGGGAGCGAACAAGGCAATTGACACGACTCTCCGAAGGAGGTGGCCTGGGCACATGTGGACCGACGATGGGCCTCGGTTGGCGACCTGGACGCACTGGACCAGCTGATTGAAGTTGGTCATCATCTCTTCGAAGTTGGGAAGATAATCGTAAAAGGAAATTGCGTCGTGCAACTTCGCGATTAGTGGATTTTTTGAATTAATCCATGCGTTGATGGCAGCCAAATCCAGAATATTTTAGAAGACGGCTAGAGGCCATCTTCTGCAACCTGCTTTGGTTGACATCTGTCTGCACATGCTGTCAAGTATGTCAACGCCATATTTGTTGTCGTTGTAGTATAGGATACTCACGGGCTTCTTTTTACCGTCCACCTGGGCCCTGTTGCCATTGTGCAGCGTAGATAACAGACAGACAGTCTTTTTCGGCGCTGCTTGGTATCTGACAAGGTTGAGTTGATCAGATTGAAAGAACTCCGATGTGTGAAGAGGAAGTCGCGTCGACGGAGGAGGTAGTTCTCGACGATTTGCATTTTTTCTTTATGTGGATTTCTTTATTTGTGAAAACATTGTCCGTAGTTACATTGTGGCCTTTTCCAAACAGTGGCTCCATCAGTTTCATCACAACATGGGTTCCAAGCCCATCCACGCGCTGCTCATTACGGCCGAGATATGGAGATACATTGAAGCAGTACTTCGTGTCTACATCAGCAAGGACCCAGAATTTTTATTCCGAATTTGTCTGGCTTTTGGGGCATGTATTGGGTAAATCGGCATCTGGCCTTTGTCGAAAATAGCTGCTCATCAATAGTCACAGAGACCCCAGGACGGTAAGCCTGCTGCGAGTTCACTATGAACCGGTCGAGAACAAAGGACATCAGAGCAAACTTGTCCTGCTGCAAATTTGCGCGTCGTTCAGTCCTGACATCAAATCGGATAATTTTTTTGATTTTTCTCATGCGATCACGACTCAAGGTTCTCAGCCCATTGACACTGACCATAATGCTTCTAAGGGGAAGTTGCGCTGATTCATAACCGCTCGTAAATACAAGATCCCGATAAACTTCTCCAGCTCTTCTTCAGTAAGGTTGAAGTTTGGTTCAATTGTTTGAGCGTAGTCGTTAGTGCACTTGACGATGTGGCGAATGAGACCTTCGTCAATGAGGAGGCGATATGCATCTGCTTCTGTTTCGACGTTATTTGAATATCCAGTCAATCCTACACGGCCTTTGAAGACGTTTTGCCTCTCAGCTCTGCCTCTTCGAACTCCATCGTTGATTGTCCATTGCGTTCCATCTTTGCCTACACACATTTTTGCTTCTGTTCCTTCTTCTTCTTCTTCTTCTTCTTCTTCTTCTTCCTCATCGCTCACGTCAATAAGTGCTAGTTCTTCATCGACTCGACCATCCACATTATCGTTATCTGTTTCATCACCGCTATCATCATAATCCAACGCCAGAATACCATTCAAAACTTCGGTGGATGTAATCCGCCTTCCCATGACTGAACACAAATCGGGACAGATCAGACGCGCCAAGTTATATTGCAAATTGAATGCTGGTGTCATAGAATCGATACACGCACACGCGCTCGACACACGCACGCACACGCATCAGAAGAAAGACATACACGCGCCACAATTATTGGTTTTGTTTGCATTCAATGACGCAAGCACATTGCTGTGACTGCTCTATGATGACGCGCACACAAGTGTGACAAATGGATCCTGCCTCCTCAATTAACAGCCCTCAATCGATCGGTAGCGCGCACAATAGGAAGACAGCGACGGGAAAGCACCAATAATACTTTTATTATACAGATGTTTAATTATATATTTTAGTATATCATCAGTAATGGAAGGTATATATATTTACGTCAATTGACGTATTCGCGCTTATAGGTATACAGAAATCCCCGCGCTTCTAGTGTTAAATCATCAGGAAAATGCGCATATCAAAGATCCACATCGTGCTGTACTATTACAATCGGAAACTGTCGAAGAATTAAAAAGTTTGAAGAATAAGATGCGTGACTCTGTTTCGACTGCTACACCTTTACCATCTCGTGAACATGCAATGTCCCTTTTCAACAGCATTGAACCATATCTCACTGTGAATGATGGAGGTGAAATCATTTCAGATAATAATGAAATTATTAACGCTTCACGTTATGAAGACTTGATTCAGTATGCAACACGCAGAAAGCGCCGTCAAGGCTATGTCCCACCTGGTTGGTCTTACTTTCTTAAACTATTGAAAAAGCACAATGTTCCACAATTTGCTTTGAACAATGAAACATTGAAAGAACTTGATTCTATTTCAGCAGTTGATGCTACTTCATCTATTTCACCTGTTAAGAGTAAAATGAAAATGCCAAGGAATTGGTTTAAGAGATCACCTTCTAAATCCCCTCCCACACCCATCAAGCAAACAAGGGGAAGAGAGCGACATAGAAGAACTCCTCCAAAGAAATACATGTTCTCAGACTATTAATATGAAGCAGATGTGTTGCTTACCATGTAATGAGCCGCCGGAAGTAAATGTAACTGTAACTTGTACTTGCTGTGCCAGCTCTCACAATGAGACTCCTAAGCAATGTAGACGTAAATCTCATAAATCCTGTGGTTGCTGTAAATGCAAAAGGCAAGAAAGCAAAACAATGAGAAGAAGGAGGAAGAGTCAGTCGTCATCGGATGAACTTTTAAAGTCAATATATTATGATGTAAAACATCCTGCAGGATTTGCATCTATAAAGAAATTGTCAAAAGCGAGCGGTCTTCCACATTCACAAGTTAAACAATGGTTAAAGGGTCAAGCTACATATACACTTCACAAACAGGCGAAAAAGAAGTACCGGACCCGTCATTATATTGCTCATGACATTGATGAACAGTGACAAGCAGATTTGTGTGACGTTGCTGCTATTTCAAAACATAACTCGAGACACAATTTTATCTTAACCGTAATTGATATTTTCTCGCGTTATGCGTGGGCTCAACCTTTAAAAAGTGAAGAAGGTAAACGATTAGCAAAGGCATTCCACTCAATTTTCCGAGAGGATCGTATTCCAAAGAGTATTCAGAGTGATCAAGGAAAAGAGTTCGAAAATCAGCATGTGGGAAGATTATTTGAGAGATATGATATTGAGCTGTTTAGTGTAAAGAGTGCTTTGCTTATAAGGCTGCACTAGTTGAACGTTTTAATCGCACATTAAAAAATCGCTTGTGGCGACATTTCACTGCCAACTTGACACAAAATTGGACAAAGGTTCTACAAGATACGCTACATGCCTACAATCACTCTATTCATCGTTCTATTGGACTCAGACCAGCAGATGTGAATGCTGACAACGTAGATAGAGTGCGTGAAACATTCCAACGCAAACGTAATAATGCAAAAAGTGATGTGAAAATAGGTGATAAAGTTCGCATATCAAAAGTGAAGAGTGTTTTTGCCAAAGGTTATCTCCCGAATTGGACAGAAGAAATTTTCACAGTTTCAAGTATCAATAAAAAAGACTCCCCAACAACTTACAAGTTGAAAGATTACGATAATGAAGAAATTGATGGTAGCTTTTATCGTGATGAGATTGAGTTAGTCACTCAAAGTGAAACATACTCGTATTTAGTAGAGAAAATCATTCGAAGTAAGAAACGACAAGGTGAAGAATGGTGTCTTGTTAAATGGGTCGGTTATCCTTCAAGTATGAACTCTTGGATGCGTCGTGCAGACATCTTTCATCTACGCGATCGTCACTGATTTATGCAAAGATATAGCTTGTAATGTTAAGGTCTAAGTTATGAATCCGACTGCATCGTTTTATTCACGCCCCTCCTATCTAAGTGGCGTGGGTGCAATTTACAGCGGCACCCGCCGTCAACGTGGAGGCATCATATTTGGTGCGCTGAAATCTGTTGTAGCACCTCTCTTATCTACTGTCGGAAGATCTTTAAAACGAACTTTTTTCAATAATGCTGTTGGCTTTGCTGGTGAGGTTGTTAATGATATTACCAGTGGTGAAAATGTAAAGAGTACTTTACTAAATCGTGGGAAGGAACACGGTTTAAGAACATTTCAGCAAACTTTTAATGCTACTCAACAAAAGAAAGCACCTAAACGAATGAATGTTAGAAGAAAAAGAAAACAGGGCGGAGGTGGTAAGAAGCGAGCTTCAAACAAAACTAAGAAAAGGCATTCACGCAAACGTCGCGCGCGCTGTAATCTTTCATCAAGTGCTAAACGACGACGCTGTCATAACTTCTAATCATGGAGTGCAAAACTTCAGGCTTTTGTTTGTTAGATCAACAAGCAATACAGACAGATATTCTTAGTTCAAGTATTGTAGATTATCATCCTCGTACAGCTGAGAATACTGGTCCTATTGAATTTGTTATTCCTGGCGCTAGCGATGACTACATTGATTTGAGTTATGCGATGGTTGATGTGAGGTTTAGAATTCAACAAGAAGATGGAACTAAAATTGAAGATGCACATAAAGTTGGTCTGAACAATTTACCGCTGGCTACATTATTTCGCGATGTTTCTCTAACTATTGGAGAGCAACAGGTGGAAGGTGGTCAAAGCGATTATCCCTATAAAGCATATTTGAATGCTCTATCACAGTTTCATCCAGCAGCTCAAAACAGTCATATGGAAGCAATGGGATGGTATAGAGATCAAGTAGCACTTTTTGATAGTGAGACAAACACTGGGTTTTGTTAAGCGATCTGCTTTGATTAAAGATAGTAAAGTATGTCAGCTATATGGTCCACTTAATTTAGACTTCTTCAGACACTCAAAATTTTTACTCTGTAATACCAGCATGCGACTCAAACTTACATTGAATAAGCCTGAATTTTTGTTGAATGTATTTGCTTCAGTTGTGAAATTTAAAATTCATGTGGAAGATATTACAGTATACATTCGTCGAGTGGTGGCTAATCCAAGTGTAATTAGAGGGCATGCTGAGGGTCTTAACCGGAACAATGCCATTTATCCCAGTTAATATACAAAGCTTCTCACATTTGCTATTCCTAAAGATCAAAAGAGTTTTATGAAAGATGGTCTTTTTCCATCGGAAGCCCAAAAGCTCCTCATGGTAGCAATGGTTGAAAATGATACATTCAATGGTAATGTCAAGAACAATCCTTTCAACTTCAAACACAACAATTTAAGTGATATTGCTTTGCGTGTAAATGGCGTTAGTCATCCTGGACCACCCTATAAACCAGTTTACTTCTTGTCAATTTCTGCGTAGTTATGTTGGTTATATGAATGTCTTTGGCTTTTACAATACAGACGATACCAACGGACTCACAATGAAAGAGTTTAAAATTGGATATACTATTTATGCATTTGATTTGACTGCCGACAGTGATATTAGTGCACCCTATCGTCAAGCTAACGTTCCTCATAATATTCGCTTGGATCTGGAGTTCAAAACAACGCTAACGGAGACGATCAATGTATTGATTTATGCAGTCTTTGATTCAAGTATTGAGATAACTAAGTATCGTGACGTGATTCTTCACTATAATCGCTAATGAGTTGATTGAATGCTGACGATATTAAGACTAAAGTGCAGCGTAATGCAGATGAAGCTACGTTGAAAGCTTTTGATAATGTCTATTCGCTAGATACCCTATCAACTACTGTAAAACAGTGTTCCATCTTTATTGTATTGAACACTCAGTCAAAGAATTTAGAAGGTGAGCATTGGAAAGCTATCTTTATTTGAAAAGACAGACGCGGTGAACTATTTGACTCTCTTGCTCAACCTCCGAATATACCAACACAGCAGTGGTTGAGAAAGCATACTCGTCAATATCAACGAAATGAGCGCATACTGCAACATCCATTTTCATCAACTTGTGGTGCTTTCGTATTGTACTTCATTTTAAAAAGTTTACATGTACACCAATTTAAATTTGTTATTCAAAAGTTTTCATGTAATCCATCTTCTAATGAAAAGATGATTTGTATGTTATATAATGATTTGAAATAAAAAGCATCATGTTGGAATAAAAATTGCTTTTATTTTACAATCCGTTGGTTATGTACATACTCGATTAGATAGTCTAGGATCGTATCTGCTTGCATTTCATCAAGGTAGTTGGAAAAGGAATAACAAATTCAATAGGACCAGTATTCTCAGCTGTACGAGGATGATAATCTACAATACTTGAACTAAGAATATCTGTCTGTATTGCTTGTTGATCTAACAAACAAAAGCCTGAAGTTTTGCACTCCATGATTAGAAGTTATGACAGCGTCGTCGTTTAGCACTTGATGAAAGATTACAGCGCGCGCGACGTTTGCGTGAATGCCTTTTCTTAGTTTTGTTTGAAGCTCGCTTCTTACCACCTCCGCCCTGTTTTCTTTTTCTTCTAACATTCATTCGTTTAGGTGCTTTCTTTTGTTGAGTAGCATTAAAAGTTTGCTGAAATGTTCTTAAACCGTGTTCCTTCCCACGATTTAGTAAAGTACTCTTTACATTTTCACCACTGGTAATATCATTAACAACCTCACCAGCAAAGCCAACAGCATTATTGAAAAAAGTTCGTTTTAAAGATCTTCCGACAGTAGATAAGAGAGGTGCTACAACAGATTTCAGCGCACCAAATATGATGCCTCCACGTTGACGGCGGGTGCCGCTGTAAATTGCACCCACGCCACTTAGATAGGAGGGGCGTGAATAAAACGATGCAGTCGGATTCATAACTTAGACCTTAACATTACAAGCTATATCTTTGCATAAATCAGTGACGATCGCGTAGATGAAAGATGTCTGCACGACGCATCCAAGAGTTCATACTTGAAGGATAACCGACCCATTTAACAAGACACCATTCTTCACCTTGTCGTTTCTTACTTCGAATGATTTTCTCTACTAAATACGAGTATGTTTCATTTTGAGTGACTAACTCAATCTCATCACGATAAAAGCTACCATCAATTTCTTCATTATCGTAATCTTTCAACTTGTAAGTTGTTGGGGAGTCTTTTTTATTGATACTTGAAACTGTGAAAATTTCTTCTGTCCAATTCGGGAGATAACCTTTGGCAAAAACACTCTTCACTTTTGATATGCGAACTTTATCACCTATTTTCACATCACTTTTTGCATTATTACGTTTGCGTTGGAATGTTTCACGCACTCTATCTACGTTGTCAGCATTCACATCTGCTGGTCTGAGTCCAATAGAACGATGAATAGAGTGATTGTAGGCATGTAGCGTATCTTGTAGAACCTTTGTCCAATTTTGTGTCAAGTTGGCAGTGAAATGTCGCCACAAGCGATTTTTTAATGTGCGATTAAAACGTTCAACTAGTGCAGCCTTATAAGCAAAGCACTCTTTACACTAAACAGCTCAATATCATATCTCTCAAATAATCTTTTTTTTTAATTAATTAATTAATTAATTAATTTAATCTCTTTTCCTTGATCACTCTGAATACTCTTTGGAATACGATCCTCTCGGAAAATTGAGTGGAATGCCTTTGCTAATCGTTTACCTTCTTCACTTTTTAAAGGTTGAGCCCACGCATAACGCGAGAAAATATCAATTACGGTTAAGATAAAATTGTGTCTCGAGTTATGTTTTGAAATAGCAGCAACGTCACACAAATCTGCTTGCCACTGTTCATCAATGTCATGAGCAATATAATGACGGGTCCGGTACTTCTTTTTCGCCTGTTTGTGAAGTGTATATGTAGCTTGACCCTTTAACCATTGTTTAACTTGTGAATGTGGAAGACCACTCGCTTTTGACAATTTCTTTATAGATGCAAATCCTGCAGGATGTTTTACATCATAATATATTGACTATAAAAGTTCATCCGATGACGACTGACTCTTCCTCCTTCTTCTCATGTTTTTGCTTTCTTACCTTTTGCATTTACAGCAACCACAGGATTTATGAGATTTACGTCTACATTGCTTAGGAGTCTCATTGTGAGAGCTGGCACAGCAAGTACAAGTTACAGTTACATTTACTTCTGGCGGCTCATTACATGGTAAGCAACACATCTGCTTCATATTAATAGTCTGAGAACATGTATTTCTTTGGAGGAGTTCTTCTATGTCGCTCTCTTCCCCTTGTTTGCTTGATGGGTGTGGGAGGGGATTTAGAAGGTGATCTCTTAAACCAATTCCTTGGCATTTTCATTTTACTCTTAACAGGTGAAATAGATGAAGTAGCATCAACTGCTGAAATAGAATCAAGTTCTTTCAATGTTTCATTGTTCAAAGCAAATTGTGGAACATTGTGCTTTTTCAATAGTTTAAGAAAGTAAGACCAACCAGGTGGGACATAGCCTTGACGGCGCTTTCTGCGTGTTGCATACTGAATCAAGTCTTCATAACGTGAAGCGTTAATAATTTCATTATTATCTGAAATGATTTCACCTCCATCATTCACAGTGAGATATGGTTCAATGCTGTTGAAAAGGGACATTGCATGTGCACGAGATGGTAAAGGTGTAGCAGTCGAAACAGAGTCACGCATCTTATTCTTCAAACTTTTTAATTCTTCGACAGTTTCCGATTGTAATAGTACAGCACGATGTGGATCTTTGATATGCGCATTTTGCTGATAATTTAATTCATTCTTACAAATTTCATTTGCGAGAGGTTGTCTTTCTTGTTGCATGGCAGTCAATTGCACATGTTCATCCTGAGGAATAACAACCATGCGAGAATAAGAACTCATAGTTTGTAGATAATCATAGGCTGTTTCAAAATATCACTTCGAAACCTAAATTCTTCCGGACACTCCTGTGTAAAGTCAATAAATAAGTAACCGTGTGGTTTTTCAGTTGCTGCTTGAAAAATTTCAATTAAGGCTTTTGAACCTCTTGGCGCAACTTGTCGCGCTAAAATTTCAAATTGACTTCTATCTCGTGGATTCTTAAAAATAGCGTAATAGTGTGTATTCAGGTTTCGTGTGCGGGCTTCTTTCCCATCAGGAAACAAATTTTGCGTGATATAGATTATGAAGCATCTTTTGTGATGTGCTGCGCGAGTGAACATATCTGCAACATCTTTAGAATTCTTGCTTTCTTTTAATAGATCATCCAATAGAACGACATTATTGGACTGAATCTTATCCACTGGAATAATTCCTTCATTTCGAATAAAGTTACGACGTTGCAATTCCTGAAAGAGTGACGGTTGATAAATGCCATGACATCAAATCACTCGATTGATAGGTTCCCTAAACAACTCTTTTCTTTTATCTAGCAAATTCAGAGTGAAAACAGTTTTACCTGCATGGGATGGACCTGATACAGTCAGAACTTTATCACATTGAAGCCTGAAATCCATTTTAATACTTTGGGATTCAATATTTGCATAATTAACGCTTAGGATTGAAGATCCTACCCAATAGGTCACCTACTACAGGAGCTAGCAGCGGAAGTAGCACTGAAAGGAAACCGCCCTTTTCTGTTAGAGTTTTCCTCTTTCTTTGAAAGGTAGCTTTAAGATTGGAGATGAATCGCAATTTCGTAGTATGTCGCTTAAGTAACTTTCGTTGTTGTGCTGATAATTTCTTTGTCCTCAAACTTCTCACATGAAAAGCAATTTCTCGAATAAATGTATCATTAGCATGTCGTATAGCATTATATCGCTGATTTCCTTTCATTCATTGAAGAGCTCGAATGGCTCCAGAAAATTTTGAAGACTATCGACTTTTGCGTTTTGCCATTTTTCTCTTAACCATTGATACAACTTGAGTTTTCCACATTTACATAGGTGCTAACTTTAATGACAGAAGTGACACTCAAAATGAGCTATATCACAGTGACTGCATTGACAAAGTTGAATACAGCATCGTATGAAACAGCGCTTGCAGAAAGTATGCTTACATCTCTTAAAGATGCGTTTTTCACTTCTATCCTTTCGCTTACATACATCACACATATTTTCACTCTTGCTAACAACTTCTAAAGCAAGTCTTTTTGACGACATGAAGTTGCTAGCCTTTTCTAAACAATAGACACATGTGCAGAAGGAATATACTTCGAGAGTAAGCAGACACAACTCGAAAACCAATTGTGCTACGATCAAGTACCATTGGATCTTTAAGTTTCTTTTATACAAAGTTGAATGTGAATATGTGAAATCGCTTCAATCACTAAACTGCTACCATGATGGTTAAATGCATCAAGACGTTGAGCAATTTTTCCCATATGTCTTTCAAAAATTCTTCAGGATTATCTACAACTTCCATCGAATAAGAAGCAAAGTGGAAGAAACGATCTTCTACCTCTTCTTTCCCAAAATTGCTGAAATGAATATTTGCAACTAATCTCGCCATTACAATTCTATTAGAGAACGTATCCATTAACTTCAAAAATAGAGTGCTAGTATCACCAATAACTGATTTGATGTTGATTTCATCTTTATTAAAAGTTATCACATAATCTTGAATAGTTCCCCTTAAGCTTTGTCTATGAAAACTTAATGTTCCACAATCATTTGAGAAAGACATTATCATCCTTCATCTATCCCACCCGTTGCATGAAAATGACAAATCTCTTCAAAAAGCATTTATTGAACGACTTTAACAAGCATGCATTACAAATTTTGGGTTTGAAACAGATAAAATAGACACAGTTGGTAGCTATCATATAAAGAGCAATGATGACCAAACATTACTTTAGCAGTGTTGAGATATGGAGGAAAAAAGCATTGATTATGAATGTAGCGACTACAACGAACATTTAAAATAGGAACACTCAATTCCTTAAAACGTTTAGTGACTTCATGATAGTGTCGATTAACTCTACTATCCCAAGGTGGAAGCAGAATATCATTGATGATCAGATTTGGAAATAGTTTCCTCTCCTTAGTAGGATCATTGCAAAAGATACATACAACATTAAAAGCTGCTAACCATCTTTTAAAGTCAATAAGAAGAGCACATTCATTAGAAAAGCCATAGTCTTGCAAGTATTGCTGATTAAGTCCATGGAAGTGTTTTCTCGCCCAGCTATCAGCGTTGGGATCACACTTGGCATGTTGATGGTAGACACTAACAAGTTGATACGACCAATTGTCCATAGCAATAGCACTGAGCTCCTGTACAGGTTCACCGTCAGAATCCATAAAAATGATGATAGATGACTAAAAAGGAAATTACAAATTTTTACTCATCTGATGAAGAGTCCTATAACATACGCACGTATTACAAAATGATGAAGTACATTGATGCTGTTCACGACAAAATACACAAATAACATGATGGCAGCGAAGAAGTAAAATGTATCTGATAAGTCCACGTCTACGACACTCAAGGCACATGAGCGAATTGTCATAAGGTAGAGATAGGTAAGGACTACTGATTCTCCTTCTTTGGCCTGCGTTTAGCGGCAGCATTCTTCTCTGACTTGCGCTTTGTACCGCTCTCGTTGAGGATTTGATCAATAATGGTATATATATGATATATATATGGCTTTGGTATATATAGGATGGATTGAGCATGCATCAATATAGAGGCTAATTTGTTGTTCTGGTGATAGCCATAATATATTCCACTGATAGCAAAACCAATATTCCACGTGCCTTCTGCGAGGTCTCCACATCTGATGGGTGTCACTTCATCTCCTTCCTTTTTATAGTATGAGCACCAATGCGATAGTGGTAAAGAAAGCTTTTTACCATCCCATATCTTTCTATATGGAGTATCATTGTCGTCTCTCGCCTTCCATTCCATTCCTTGCTAAGGGGAGTAGGGATGTCCATATTTAATGTTGCAAACTCTTCAATAATATCGAGTTGGCGACGAATGTATGGATTCACAGGAATGACTACGTAGTCCCCATACTGATTGTTCAATATCTTCACTTCAGTGGAAGGAATCATTCCCGTTTGCAATAATATACTATGATCGTAATTACGTATGGCTTGTCTAAATTTACGCTGTAGTGGGGTAGGATTATGTACCTTTGTTGTCTCTTCTACTGGCCTCAACATAAGACAATCTGATTGTAGAGATCCTTGTAACGTCTGAACACTATCTGGTCCTGTAAATGTAGTAGATGTAGTAGATGCCTGAAAATAAAAGAGATGCTATTAAGTTAACACTCAAGGAAGGAGAGGAAGGAAGGTTCCGACTTGGCATTTCAGATGGATAATATAATAGGAATGTAGAGGGAGAACGTGCGTCCGACACCTTTGCGACTCAAAGATAGAATGATTGTCACTCTGTAAACCTCATTATTTATAGAGAAATGCTGGATTCTCATTGGATGTGCTCCTCATTGGCCAATGACATCAAGCTGATTCCAAATCTGGTCTCATTTTTGTCGTCCGATGCTTCGTTCGCCCGCTGGAGTCCAAAACACAAAACTCAACCTCTGACGGCTCTCTAACATGACCAAAAGTCTCAATGTCACTCTCAAGCCTCAGCAATGAAAGATAGGGCCAAACTGTGCTTTCCAATGAATTTGTGGCACTCTTAGCTTTCAAACGAGCTATCGCACGACTTCCTACGATCTCTAGAACCAAAGTTGGAAGAAACGCTGCCGAGGGGGGGTCGAAGTTCTTCGTTGTTTGGCCTATGACTTTGGAAACAAGTGCCCTAGACCCAACATTGGCCAAAAAGTCCAAATCCGCCGTCCATTTTTAGTACGAGGCTTCGTTTAGCCGCTACAGCCACTTTCTCACTCAAAAACACACAAAAACACACCTAAACCACACCTACACCCAAGAAACACAACATGTCGACCCAGAATTTCATCAGGAAACCAAATCTAAACACAAAATAAACCTACAACCATCCCTACACACCAAAAACAAAGACCGCCGCCCAAGAACAACCACGACGGTCGACCAAGACACACCCGGCCGTTCGACCCAGAACCACACCAACCCAACTCGCGCTCCAGAGGGGGGGCGCTGTGCGCAGTTGGGAGGATTCCCTACTACTGTCAGCCAAATTGATCGAGGTGTGGTCACAGTCCATGAATGCAATATCCAACACATAGTGCACCAGGCTTCAATTTTCATTGATGCCATGGATGGTGACGCAAATGTAGTCATCATTATTCGCCGAAGTCCGTGCATCGGTAGTAAGGGAAATGAATGAAAGTTTATCCAGATGAACTTGATCTGAAGACTTGGCAGATTCATACCGCTGTGGAATCAACTTAGCAGAAACCGTTTTACGATCTGGAACAGAATATCTTGGCTCCATGTTTTCACAAAAATTGCGCAAAGATTTCGAGTTTACAAAACTATACGGCAGAGAGTTCTCAATGACAACATCGATCAGTCTATCAGTCAATTGCTTCTGTCGAGCATGATTTGACAGGAATTTCGGTAGGATTAACGAATTGACAATGGAAGTTTGTCTTGAAACCCCTGAGGCAACCGAAGTGGAAGAATTTTCAGACGTAGATGATGTTGATGGTGCGATGATCGAAGCTGGCTCGATTTTTCTTGACGTAATTTTTTTTGCAGTAGCTATCGTTTGATGCTCGAGAGGATGACGCGAAGAGAGATGATTAAACATTGTTGTAGCAGTCCCGTGAAATTTTAATCTAAACTTGAATATTTTGCATATAACAGATGTTTCACACACAGTGTCATCGATTTTATCGTGTCCAAAATATGTCCAGACTTTGCTCTTTGCGTTTTTGCGATTGATTATTTCCAAAATGGGCTTGAACAGCAGCGAACGACTATGGGAAGTGTGAAACAACTGAACTGAGTAAAGTACCAAAGCAGTCGCATTATTCGTCGCTTTGGTCGTCATTAGCGATGTCAACCCTGACCTGCTGATCGATATCATTGCATACGAATCACTCTCACTGTTCGAAGCTAGAGCGCTATATTTTAGAACGTGTGTGGCTTTATGAATTAAAGACCCAGTCCGCCCAAATTTACCTAACGGTTTTTCACGCAATCATGTTAATTCCCTATGTGGTGAATCTGTCTACATGCTCTGACAAACGATTGTACCGTGGATCAGCTTGCAATCGCTGTTTCTTTCTCGAGTGATGACGTCACTAGTGGAATCACCCGCCGGCTGCCGTGAAAGTCTCTACAACAGCGACAACGCTGCATGGAGTAAACAAACATCGACTGCTTTGCTCGCTCTGCATCAAAGTGAAATCTCTCTTCTCGTTTGTTAGCAAAGCTGCTTGGTCATCATCCTAAGTGTGAAACATGCCTCAGTCCTGTGCAGTTTTTGGGTGCAACACAAATAAGAAAATTCGCCCAAATTTGAGTTTCTTTTCAATACCCGAAAAATACTCTGACATCCGAAGACAGTGGATCTGAGTGATCTCTAGAGAAAATTTTACAGTAAACTCGAACACAAAAAATTTGCGAAAAGTTCACGAATAAATCAACAGATAACCGTGACAACAGGTAATTTGCATTGGAATTCAAATAATTCAAGATAATAATCTAACATGTGTACTACAAATCCATGTATTATAAAATATGGCCAGAAGCCAAAGAAGGACAGGCTATCAGCACGTTAAAAAGCATGCATTTATAGAAATAAACTAAATGTGATGAACAGTTTTCACGATCATATTCGTACTCAGCACCTCAAAATATCCTTTTCCCACTTATTTTTTAATACATTAAAAACTTTAATCGATTTTTTGGGTAATGTTATGAATTTATTTAATTATTGTGCAAAGGACGTAAATATGATATTTACATCGCAGTGTCAGAATCATGAAAAGAAAACCCTTTGTATTTCTGATAGCTATAACCACACATGATGGAATGACTAGACGATTATGACGGCCCAAACTCCTGTTGTATATCCAATGCACAAAATTACAGTAGGCTATATGTCGGTAAAGCTCTGGTGTTCGCTGATCTGCACCGGGTGCTTTTGCCAAAAAAGAAGCGCGCATAGCGATGGACATGTCTAGCACTCCCTGATTCAAGCAAGCAGCTTGAAAATCAGAGTTATAAGTGATACATCCATTATAGCGTTTTTCATCAACACTATTTTGTTCAAGGCAGCAAACACACTCTCTTGATGAAGGCATAACTTCACAGTTCGCACATAAACACCATGACGATGATGTCAATAACCGCTGTTCGTCTGGACAAATCACTTGAGGATGCATGTCCTCTTCAGTCTCTTCAGTTGGATGAGCGACACCTGCTTCAGAATACTTGCATCTCGCCTTTTGTCTTCCTTGACACTTTACTGGGCTCAAACGCATACCCAGTTATTTCTTTATCTGTAATAAGCTGACAACAATTATTCATAGATTTATTAATGAGAGTAGTAAGTAAAACTCCACTTCTGGACCGCGCAAGATGGCCGCCGTCGCTGACGTCCCCCCCCCTCTGGAACGGCAGAGTGTCGTGGTCGGCCGCCGTGGTGCTTTGAGTCTGACGTCCCCCCCCCCTGGAACGGCAGAGTGTCGTGGTGTGCCGGCCACGTGCGTCCGTCAGGTTCGCTGACGTCCCCTCCCCCCCCTCTGGCCGACCGTCGTATAGCGCGCGGTGATGTGGTGTCTAGGTTGGCGTGGTGTGCCGGCCAGGTTGGCGTGGTGTGCCGGCCAGGTTGGGAGGGTGGTCTGTCGTAGCTCACCTGAAAAAATCCTAAGTGTCAGAGTGGCTTTGTATGGGTAAAATTTTGAAAATTTTCCAAAGTGTGGAATTTCGACCTGGGACCGTCACCAAAACATTTTTCATCAAATTTCACGGACCCCCCCCCCCCCCCGACAGCAATCTTCTAACTTTGGTTCTAGTGAACGGATTTTGTCTTAAGGCTACTCGTTTGAAAGAGGAGAAAAAACTGCTCCACGACATTTTTTGTTGCGAGTCAATCGGACCAGCCGTTCAAAAGTTAGAGCTGTTACAAGATTTTAGGTCGGAGCTCGCTCACCTGAAAAAATCCTAAGTGTCAGAGTGGCTTTGTATGGGTAAAATTTTGAAAATTTTCCAAAGTGTGGAATTTCGACCTGGGACCTTCACCAAAACATTTTTCATCAAATTTCACGGACCTCCCCCCCTCTGGACAGCTAGCTTCGATCTTGGCTTCTAGTGGACGGATTTTGTCGTGCAATAGCTCGTTTGAAAGCTAAGAGTGAGACAAATTCAGTGAAAGAAACGGCTTGTTCATAATTGTCTTCGTTTAGATATGAGACGCCATTTAAGATTTTGGGAGATTGACGAAAAACGACAGAGTTAGAATTTCCCAAGAAACAGCTCCAGCGGGCGAATGAAGGCTCGGATTGGTAAACGGAGGCCAGATTTGGAATCAGCTTGATGTTATTGTCCAATGAGGATCATCATCCAATGAGAATCAAGCATTTCTATATAAATAGCGAGCCTTCCACAGTGAGAATCATTCCATCGTTGAATTGCACGAGTGACGGACGCACATTTTCTCTCTCTCTCTATTTCCCTATTCTATTATCCAACTAAAATGGTAAGTCGCTACTTCCATCCCTCTTCTCCCTTGAACGTAAGCTTAATACAATCTTTTTCATTTTCAGGCATCTACTCCATCTGCTGCACTAGTAGGACAAAATGGTGGTCAAACGTTACAAGCTTCGCTACGATCAGATCATCTACAACTGAGGCCAGTGGAAGAAACAACCAAGGTACATAATCCTACACCGCTACAGCGTAAATTTAAACAAGTCTTGCGTTATGACGATCATGGTGTAGTACTCCAAACGGGAATGCTCCCTTCCACGGATGTCAAGAGCACAATCAGTATGGGGACTACATACTGATCCCCGTGAGTCCGTACATTCGCCACCAACTTGATATTATTGAGGAGTACGTGACATTAAATATGAACATTCCTACTCCTCTTGCTCAAGAGTGGAAGGCGAGAGATGACAAGGATACTCCCTATAGAAAGATTTGGGATGGTAATCAAATTTGCCTACCGGTATCATATTGGTGCACTTACTATAAGAAGGAGGGAGATCATTCAACATCCATCACATGCGACGAGCTCGGAGAAGGTACTTGGGATATCCTTTTCAAAGTGAATGGGCTATATTATGGTCGGCATAAGGATAATAAAATAGCCTCTCTCTCTCCATGCATATGGAATCCATCCTATATATTCCAAAACCACCCAACGTGGACGACATAATTGATCAAATCCTTAACAGCAGTGGTACGAAGCGCAAGTCGGAGAAGAATGCTGCATCAAAACGCAAATCAAAGAAGGAGAATTACTAGTCCTTTCCTAACTCTACCCTATGACAATTCGCTTATGTGCTTTGAGTGTCGTAGACGTGGTCTTATTAGATACATTTTACTTCTTCGTTGCCATCATATCATTTGTGTATTTTGTCGTGAAAAGCATCGATGTAATTCTTCATTTTGTAATATGTTATAGAACGCTTCCTTAGATGTGTAAATTTCCGTTTTAGGCTTCTATCATCATTTTTATGGATTGTGAGGGTGAACCTGTACAGGAGCTCAGTGCTATTGCTATGAACAATTGGACATATCAGATTGTCAGTGTCTATCATCAACATGCCAACTGCAATCCCAATGTTGATCAATGGGCGAGAAAACACATTCATGGACTTAATCTGAAATATTTGCAAGACTATGGCTTTTCTTGTGAGATTGCTCTTCTTATTGACTTTAAACGATGGTTAGCTGCTTTCAATGTTATACGCATCTTTTGTAATAATCCTGGTAAGGAGAGGAAAGTATTTCCTAATTTAATCATTGGTGACATTTTGCTCCCACCTTGGGATAGTAGAGTGAATCAACATTATCATGAAGTCACGAAACGTTTTAAGGATTTGTCGGTTCCTATTTTGTCTGTTCGTTGTAGTAGCTACGTTCATAACCAATGCTTCTTTCCTCCTTACCTCAGCACTGCCAAAGTCCTGTATGGTTATCATTGCTCGCTGTATGATAGTTACCAGCTGTATCTATTTTATCTCTTTCAAACCATTGATTTATAATGCATGCTTGTCACCGTTATTCAATAAATGTTACTATGAGAAGAGTTGTTGTTTTCATGCAATGGATGGGTTAGATAAAGGGTGATCATGTCTTTCTCAAACGACTGCGGAACATTACATTTTCATAGGCAAAGTTTAAAAGGAGCTGTTCAAGATTATGTGATAAATTTTCATAAAGATGAGACCGACATCGAAGCAGTGGTCGATGATGCTAGCACTCTATTTCTAGAGTTAATGAATACATTCTCTGATAGCATTGTCATGGCGCGATTAGTTGCGAAAATTAAGTTTAGTCATTTTGGAAAGGAAGAGGTGGAAAGTCGCTCTTTCCATTTTGCTTCTTATTCAATGGAAGTGGTAGATCAACCCGAAGAATTTTTTGAAAGACATATGATAAAAATTGCTGAACGTCTTAATGCATTTAACCATCATGGTAGCAGTCTAGTGATTGAAGCGATTTCAGATATTCACATTCAACTTTCCATAAAGAAAAATTGAAAATGCAGTGGTACTTGATTGTAGCACAACTGGTTTTCGAGCTATGTCTGCTCACTCTCGAAGTATATTCCTTCTGTACATGCGTCTATTATTTAGAAAAGGCTAGCAAATTCATATCTTCAAAAAGACTTGCTATAGACATCAGTAACGGTGAAACTATGTGTTGTGATGTATGTAAGCGAAAGGATAGAAATGAAAAGCGCATCTTCAAGAGATGTAAGCATGCTTTTTGTCAACTCTGTTTCATACGTAATTGCATTCAACTTTGCAAATGTAACCACTGTGACATTGCTCATTTCGAGTGTCACTTATGTCGCAATAGTTAGTACCTATGCAAATGTGGTACAGATAGGTTTTTGCAAAGACTAACACGGAAAATGGCGAAACGTAAAATGGCGAGACGTAAAAGTCAAAAGTCTTCAAAGTTTTCTTCAGCCATTCAAGCTCTCCGACGAATGAAAGCAAATCAGCGATACAATGCTATACGACATGCCAACGATAAATTCATTCATGAAATTATTTCTCATGTTAGAAATTTGAGGACGAAGAAATTAGCGCCAAAACAACGAAAGTTACTTAAGCGATATGCCACAAAATTGCGTTTCATCTCCAATCCTAAAGTCACCCTTCAAAGAAAGAGGAAAACTCTAACACAAAAGGGCGGTTTCCTTTCAGCAATACTTCCAATGATAGCTCCTGCCGTGGGCAACCTATTGGGTAATATCTTTGGCTCTAAGCGTTAATTATGCAAATGTTGAGTCTCAAAGTAATAAAATGGATTTCAGACTTCAATGTGATAAAGTTCTGACTGTATCAGGTTCATCTCATGCAGGTAAAACTGTTTTCACGCTGAATTAATTGGATAAAAGAAGGGAGTTGTTTAAGGAACCTATCAATCGAGTGATTTGGTGTTATGGTATTTATCAACCATCGTTGTTTCAGGAATTGCAAAGTCGCAAATTTATTCGACATGAAGGAATTATTCCAGTGATTAAACTTCAGTCTAATGATGTTGTTGTATTGGATAATTTATTAAAAGAAAGTAAGAATTCAAAAGATGTTACAGATATGTTCACTCGCGCAGCACATCATAAAAGGTGCTTTATCATCTATATCACACAAAATTTGTTTCCTGATGGAAAAGAAGCTCGTACACGAAACCTGAATACACACTATTATGCTATTTTCAAGAATCCGCGAGATAAAAGTCAATTTGAAATTTTAGCGCGACAAGTTGCATCCAGAGGATCAAAAGCCTTAATTGAAATTTTTCAAGCAGCTACTGAAAAACCATACGGTTACTTATTCATTGACTTTACGCAAGAGTGTCCGGAAGAATTTAGATTTCGAAGTGATATTTTGAAAACTCCCATGATTATCTACAAACTATGAGTTCTTATTCTCGCATGATTGTTATTCCTCAGGATGAATATGTACAATTGACTGCCATGCAGCAAGTAAAGCAACCTCTTGCAAATCGAATGTATAGGAAAGAAATAGATTATCAGCAAAATGTTCACATCAAAGATCCACATCGTGCTGTATTATTACAATCGGAAACTGTTGAGCAATTGAAAAACTTGAAGAATAAGATGCGTGACTCTGTATCGACTGCTACACCTTTAGCATCTCGTGCACATGCCATATCTCTTTTCAACAGTATTAAACCCCATCTCAATGTAAATGATAGAGGAGAAATCATTACAGATGAAAATAAAGTGATTGATGCTTCACGTTATGAAGACTTGATTCAGTATCCGACACGTAGAAAGCGCCGTCAGGGCTATGTTCCACCTGGTTGGTCATACTTTCTTAAACTATTGAAAAAGCATAATGTACCAAAATTTGCTTTGAATAATGAGACATTGAAAGAACTTGATTCAACAGTGGCTACTGCTCCAATGCTTCAGACGATGAAAATGCCAACAAATTGGTTTAAGACGTCACCTGCTACATCCCCTCCCACACTCACTAAGCAAACAAGAGGAAGAACTCGACGTAGATCTACATCGCCACTAAAACTGGTAAAAGGAAAACGTAAAACAGCTCCTCCCAGGAAATACATGTTCTCAGACTATTAATATGAAGCAGATGTGTTGCTTGCCATGTAATGAGCCGCCAGAGGTGAATGTCGTTGTCACTTGCACTTGCTGCGCCAGCTCTCACAATGAAACCCCTAAGCAATGTGAACATGATCGCAAAACCGCTAAAGCTAAATGCTGCAGTTGTTGTAAATGTAGAAAGGCAAGAAAACAAAAAGATGAGAAGGAGGAAAAAGAGTCAGTCGTCATCGACTGAACGTTTGAAGTCAATCTATTATGATGTAAAGCATCCGGCAGGATTTGCATCTATCAAGAAATTATCAAAAGCGAGTGGTCTTCCACAATCACAAGTGAAACGATGGTTAAAGTGTCAGGCTACCTATACACTCTACAAACAAGCGAAAAAGAAGTACCGCACCCGCCATTATATTGTTCATGACATCGATGAACAGTGGCAAGCAGATTTGTGTGATGTTGCCTCCATTTCAAAACATAACTCGGGCAATAACTTTATTTTAACCGTCATTGATATTTTCTCGCGTTATGCGTGGGCTCAACCTTTAAAAACTAAAGAAGGGAAAGGAGTAGCAAAAGCATTCCAAACAATTTTCGAAAAGGTCGCATTCCAAAATGAATTCAGAGTGATCAAGGAAAAGAGTTTGAAAATCAGCATGTGAGAAGATTATTTGAGAGGCATGACATTGAGTTGTTTAGTGTAAAGAGTGCTTATAAAGCTGCACTCGTTGAACGTTTTAATCGCACATTAAAAAATCGCTTGTGGCGACATTTCACTGCCAACTTGACACAAAATTGGACAAAGGTTCTACAAGATACACTCCATGCCTACAATCACTCTATCCATCGTTCTATTGGACTCAGACCAGTAGATGTAAATGCTGACAATGTAGATAAAGTGCGCGAATCATTCCAACGTAAACGCACTCATGTGAAAAGTGATGTGAAAATTGGTGATAAAGTTCGTATCTCAAAAGTGAAAAGTGTTTTTGCTAAAGGGTACCTTCCGAATTGGACAGAGGAGGTATTTACAGTATCAAGGATTAATGAAAAAGACTCTCCGACCACCTACAAGTTGAAAGATTACGATAATGAAGAAATTGAGGGTAGCTTTTACCGCGATGAGATTGAGGTAGTCACTGAAAGTGAAACATATTTGGTAGAGAAAATCATTCGATGTAAAAAACGGCAAGGTGAAGAATGGTGTCTTGTTAAATGGACTGGTTATCCTTCAAGTATGAACTCTTGGATGCGTCGTGACGACATCTTTCATCTAAGTGATCGACAGTGATTCATGCAAAGTTGTAACTAACAATGTTTAGGGTTTGAGCTATGAATCCAACTGCCTCATTTTATTCACGACCCTCCTATGTAAGTGGTGGAGGACAAATTTACATCGGCGCTCGCCGCCAACGTGGAGGTAGCATACTTGGTGCACTGAAATCTGTTGTAGCACCTCTCATATCCAATGTCGGTAGATCTTTAAAACGAAACGTTTTAAGTAATGCCTTTGGCTTTGCTGGTGATGTTGCTAGTGATCTTTCCAGAGGTAGAAGTTTTAAGAGCAGTTTGTTGAATCGTGGGAAGGAACGCGGTTTAAAAACATTGAAGCAGACCTTTGCTGGTGTTACTCAAGGAAAGAAATCACCTAAACGAATGAAAAAAGGAAGAAGGAAACATCGCGGAGCTGGTAAGGTGCAATCTTCAGTCAAAAAGCATCCACGCAAACGTCGCAGAGGCTCTAATCATTCATCAGGCGCTAAACGACGACGCTGCCATAACTTCTAATCATGGAGTGTAAAACTTCCGGTTTTTGTTTGTTTGATCAACAAGCCATACAGACAGATATTCTTAGTTCAAGTATTGTAGATTATCATCCTCGAACAGCTGAGAATGCTGGTCCCATTGAATTTGTTATTCCTGGTGGTAGTGATGACTACATAGATTTGAGTTATGCGATGGTTGATGTGAGGTTTAGAATTCAGCAAGCAGATGGAACTGCTAGATAGAACTGCTGGAAAGATAGTAGAGTATGTCAGCTATATGGTCCGCTGAATTTAGACTTCCTTAGACAGTCAAAGTTTTTACTCTGTAATACCAGCATGCGACTCAAGCTGACATTGAATAAGCCTGAATTTGCGCTGAATGCATTTGCTAAAGTTGACAATTTTAGAATTCATGTGGAAGATATTGCACTTTACATTCGTCGAGTAGTACCGAATCCAAGTGTCATTAGAGGGCATGCTGAAGGTCTTAACCGCCAAAATGCCATTTACCCAGTTCAGCATACAAAGCTTCTCACCTTTACAATTCCTAAAGATCAAAAGAGTTTCATGAAAGATGGCCTCTTTCCATCGGAAGCACCGAAGCTCCTCATGGTGGCAATGGTTGAAAATGATGCATTTAATGGTAATATACAGAAGAATCCTTTCAATTTTAAACACAATCAGTTAAGTGAAATTGCTTTACGTGTAAATGGTGTGAGTCATCCTGGTCCACCCTACAAACCAGATTTTGCTGCGGATCAATTTATGCGCAGTTATGTTGATTTTATGGATGTCTTTGGCTTTTACAATACGGATGACACCAACGGACTCACTATGAAAGAGTTTAAGAGTGGATATACTATTTATGCATTTGATTTGACTGCTGACAGCGATATTAGTGCCCCCTATTGTCAAGCGAACGTGCCTCATAATATTCGTTTGGATTTGACGTTCAAAAGAACACTACCTGAGACGATCAATGTATTAATTTATGCAGTCTTCGATTCAAATATTGAAATTACAAAGTATCGTGACGTGATTCTTCAGTATAATCGTTAATGAGTTGGTTGACTGCTGACGATATTAAGACTAAAGTGCAGCGTAATGCAGACGAAGCGACGTTGAAAGCTTTCGATGATGTCTATTCACTCGATACCTTACCACCTGCAGTAAATCACTACCCCATCTTTATTGTGCTAAACACTCATTCGCAGAATTTAGGCGGTGAGCATTGGAAAGCGATCTTTATTGGAGAAGACCGACGTGGTGAACTATTTGACTCTCTTGCTCAACCTCCAAATATACCAACACAGCAGTGGTTGAGAAAACATACGCATCAATATCAGCAAAATGAACGCATACTACAACATCCACTTTCATCAACGTGTGGTGCTTTTGTACTGTACTTCTCTTAAAACGTTTACATGTATCCCGATTTGCATCTGTTATTCAAAACTTTTCATGTAATCCATCCTCTAATGAAAAAATGATTTGTAAGTTCTATCATGATTTGAAATAAAAACATCATGTTGGAAAAATTGTTTTTTATTTTACAATCCGCTGGGTACGTACATACTCGATGAGATAGTCTAGGATCACATTTCCTTGTACATGAGATTTTAGTCCAGTAATAATCACTTTACTATTATGAAAGATTGCCACATGCACAGGTAACCAACAACTAATGAGAGCTGCAGGAAAAAGTTCGGGTTCATAACACAAATTGTAACTGCTGGTACGAATCTTGAAAAATGATACACTTTCACTCAATTGAGTAGAGATCACCATATTGTCCACAGTCAGATTCGACATCACACACCTCTCCCTCTTCCATGTCCGACGTAGTAGTCTTTGTAGCTCTAAGCGCATTGACTGCGCCGATGAATGAGAAAGGGCGCCGAGAATCTGTACAGTCCCATTTGGGAAGAGTTGAAGATTCCGTGAATTGTTCATCTTCACCACTAACATTTGAGGTCGGCCCGGGTAATACTTGCTGTTTGGAAGGTGTTGGTGTAATGTTGTGAGATCGATTTTGGTGTAAAGTCTGAAGCGACGGAGAATGTTGACGATGGTGTAGCGATGGCGCTTCATGATGAAAAAATGAGTAAATTGAGCGATGTACCTTCCTCTTATACTTTTCCCAACTACCTTGATGAAATGTGAAGTTAGTATGAAGTTGGGAATGATAGAGTTGAATTCGCCGATTATTGACGCGCAACCAGATGTGATTTCCAATACGTGAATGTCTCTTCTCACATTTCCAGTTGAATCTTTGAAATAGACGTTTCGATCATGATCCGTTTCAATACGTTGTAGGGAATCTAATTTCCAACTCATGGTGCGTGGTAGTCATGTCTGATTAAGATTTGCATAGTAGGGCGATGAACTCACGACGAATAAATGTCATGATGGAGCGATGTATGTATCTTCTATACTTCTCCCAATTGTATTTGCGAAATGAGAAACAGTTTGCGGAATGAGAATGGCAGATTTGAATTTCATTGTTGCGACGTTGAAGCCAAACTTGATCACCCAAGGAGATGAATCTTAATGTTTCAAAATATTCCAAATCCCTCATGATATCATTGAGGTTGACAAATTGTCGCCATGTTAATGTAATACCTCTTGATGTATGACCATGAGAATTTTTGAAGTGTACGTTTCCATCACGATCAACTCTGATATATTGTAGAGAGTCCAAAATCCAAGTCTTCATGATGTTATGCAAAGCCGCAGATCAGCAATATAAAAATGTCGTTTTATCATATTTTGCTTAGCAATGTGGCTATAAAGAGATTTGCTAGTAATCGGGCCGCACTCTTTTCTACTCCCATTGATCATGCACAACAGCTAAATGGAAATTGGGAAGTGGGTGTCACTCAACTTGTTTATAGCAACTGTGTCTATACTTTTGATCATGAGGTGATGACTATTAATATGAGACGTACAGCTGCTTACCAATGTGAAAAGGGGTGCCGAGTATACATTCCACAGTGGCCAAAGAAAGATCTCTTATCATGTAAAAAGTTTATATATGATTTCTTGAATAAAGCGTGTAAACATATTGTCCAATTTACTCCGCACAATGATGATCATAATTATGTACATCATGTAGTTGAGAAAGATTGGATTGTTGGTTTAAGTCCAAGTTTAAGAAATGATTTAGGTTACCTCGCTAGCGCCTTAACAAGCTATGATAATTTTAACGTTAATTACCACATAAGTGGTCATAAACAGTTAATATATCGAGAGGAAGCTTATTATGTAGATCTTATTCCAAGAAATGAGAAGACGTTGGTGAAGAAGATTGTGATTAAGCCAAGAAAGACAAACATGACTCCTGAAACATTATTGAAGAAATTTAATTATCTCCTTCGAGTTGATGGTAAACAAGTGGCAACATTGACTTATATCAAATCATCTAATCATATTGCAATAAGTAAATTAAATGATGATAATCTAGTATTAGTTTGTTCAAAAGATTATCATCAGTTCTTACGACATCATTCTGCAGCTGTTCATGGAAAATTTGATATGCAACATTTACCATGTGAAAGGTCAAATCAATTTGATACAGAATGGAGCGTATCTTTATACAGAAAGTGTGTAGAACCTTTAGGTGGTATCTTACATGAAACAAGAGTGTTGATGCCTCGCATTATTACTTCAGTTAAATTGGTTGTAGATTATTTAAATGAAGTGATTAATGAGCAACATATTTCATTTTCTGAAAAAGAAGGTACTTTGTCTCTCACTATAAGTGGAAAAGGTATTGAACTAATTATGGATAAAACTCTAATGGACATTTTGGGTTTTGATCAAAATATCTTTAAAAGTGGTACTGTAAACAAAGCTAGCGCAGACATGTCGCTATCGCGTCGTATTAACTATTTTCAGATATATTCCAATATTGGTGAAGATGTACGTGTGGGAGATGTTGAAGCTCCATTGCTAGCAATGATACCATACCAGCCAAAAAGCTGCAGTATTTTATCTGAGCATACTTTCAAGAAAGTGCATTATACAAAGCTGAAATCAAACTACATCCCACAAATTGATATTGCAATTTATGACGATGCTGGTGCGTTGATTCCTTTTCATAAAGATGCTGTGACAAGTATCACACTCCATTTCCGAATGAAGAGTTAATGCAAAAGTATGCTAATATATTTTTCCAATGTGAATAATATGGAAAGTGAAAATAAGGACTCGTTTCTAATCTACTTGCCCAGTAATGCTTCTATGAATAAATTTCCTAATAATAAACCATCAGACTTTCGAGTAGAATTAAATCGCTCACTACATCTAGAAGGCGAATGGGAGGTGGGCGTTTCTAGTATTTGCTATGATAGCAATATTCAGAATGTGAATGATTTGGAAGAAATGATATTGACTCCTCGCACCCATGATGGAATAACGATGAATAATGCATTCCAGTTCCCATACAATTTAACATCAGATGGAAAGTGGAACTATGAATGGATTCAGATAAAATCAGATTCTTATGAACCATTTGGGGATGAGAAAATTATTAAGGCATTCAACAGTGGCAATACTTCCATCATGAAGAATAAGAATCAGAAAGCTTATGAGTTTACTATCTATCATTGGAGTGGGAGACAGTTCCTTCGCTTTCATTCTTTTACTAAAGGTCTTACACTGAGATTGGATAATGAATTCTATCCGCATCTCGGTTTTGGTCATGGACTACATCTAACGTCAATTGCTACTGCAAATGTTAAAAAAGTTTATTCAAATCGAATCAATAAATTTCATTATAAATTTAAAATATTTGATGAAGATGTTGTAGAATGTGAAGAACGCATCATTTTGAAAAAGCGTGGTGTTCAACCTTTATCACTTATTGAGTTAGTAAAACGATGGAATGAGACTGTGTGTAAGAAGTATGGAGAGAAAATTATGGCGGACAAAAATAAGTTGGTTATTCAGAAATATAATGACAAACTTACAGTTTATTTCTCTCCAACCTTGCGTCATTTTGTAAGACATTATACACCTATTATTGGAAGCGGTGTGGTGTATGCTTCTCATGAATATCACACTAAAGCTGATTCAGTTAATGATGAATGGTGGGTGGACATCTATGGTGATCGCATCAAGAAAATTTACCAGTCTTATGAAGAATCTAAAGTTGCTATCAATATAATGCCGCGTCTATATCATACAGTTGAAAGCTTCATTCATGTAGTAAATCCTTATATACAACAGAAGTTGAAGCATGTGATGAAAAGTAAATATGATGTAAAGACACACCACATTTCGTTTTCAATTGAAAATCAACGCGTTGTTCTGAAACTGGGCGATGACATTCAATGTCAATTGAGTAAAAATTTGAAAAAACTCTTTGGTTTTTCAATGCTACAAACTGTGTTTGCTGCTGCGCATACGATTGGTATAGAAACACCAATGACACTTGATAAACATGAACAGCACCTTTACATTCAAAGTGATTTGATTCTACCTATTTCTGTTGGTGAGAAAAAAGAATACATTTTACGTGATTTCATTCATGATAAAGACGCTTCATATGGAATAGTCGAGAAGATGCTTGAATCTATTTTCTATCATCCAGTCATCAAACAAACTATACCCTCTATTGCTATCAAAATTACCAATGGTTTACAAGAGTGCATCCATGTGAAAGATACTAAATCCCTCGTAACTTTAGTGTTTCGGAAAACAAAGTGAAGTCATTGTGATATGTTTATTGAAATAAAAATATGTATATGAAAAAGTCTTTTCACAGATATAGGGGGAATGGGCTGACTGTAGGCATATATTCACAAGGAAGAAACGATCTCATGCGATACATAAAACAACCATGTATATCTACAAAAAGCAACATCAAAATACTGAGTTAAAGTTGATTATGTCAATACATCTCCTGAATGTGGTAGCGTGAGTTTTATTCTTTTGGGTGGAGGTATGTTTGTGTCAGGATGTCCATGTGGAAGAGATGTGTTATGTCCTATCCAACACCTCTTATCCTCCCATGCTGAAAGTGCTCGTTTCTTGAACGTGTACGTTTTCACAGTATGAACTTGAGATTTTAAGATTGTCATATTGACAAACGTTATAGTTTTATTTTTATAGGCCTTCTTATAGGACCGATGTTTCATTTTATGAACAATGGATTTTGGTATACCTTTAGCACGCTTAATACTATCTGCACATTCTTTTAATTTCATGGAATACATTTTAGGACGGAGGAGAATCATTTCATCTATTTCCTTTCCTGCTGTTTCATCCTTAAAACAACCAAGTTTGGCTTTATTCTGTATGGAATAGAGTGGATGAGTGGGATTGTAGTTAGATGTGTCGAAATATTTTTCTAATGACTTGCCTACTTCATTAAAATTTAAATCTTTTTGAGTGATAATTCCTAAAAAGAAACTATCTGTATCACCACCCAGCAAGCGAACCTCTTTTACGAGAGGGCATGGTTTTAATATTTTGTAGAAGAGTTGATACATTTCAAGCTTGGAATAATCTAAAACGGCTTGCCCAATATAGATGGGTTTGCACAACTCAACTTCTGATTTAATCATTTTAACACCTACAAGATCCTCATCGATGATGTCTCTATCAATGAAAAGAGGTGATGAGGTCAATTTGTGATATTTTTGTTCATCAACGACTAGTTTGTAATTCATACGTTTTCTAACATCCTCCATGGTCTTTCCGAAAAGACTGTTATTCTTATATTTATAAAAATCCTTTTCAAAATTATTTTGGGCGAGTGCACGTTTTTGACTGTTACTATCTATGTAGGGTTTGAGGAAGGCTTTCTGTCTAAATTTGATAATGCGGTGAACTGACTTTAGAAGCATGCCCATTTCTAAATAGAATTTTAGTATGCAGAAGTGTACGAGATAATTTTTCTTATCATATTGGGTGAGTAAAAGTTTGCGGCATGGTTTGTACCTTGGCTGTCCACACTCTATTAAGTTATTATGAAATTGTGACATGAATGGTGAAAACATATCTTCAGTCACTTCACCAGATTCAGGTGCGAGTGGGAAATCAGCAGTTTTATTTTTAATGCTATTTGGATAAATCAAATCCACTTCAAAATAATATCCCCAATCACCTTCATCTGGAATCTTCAGTATGTTTGAAGGGTTGGAGTAATACTCAAGCTCATCTTGATTTAACCAACTAAACTCGGAATGAGGTAGTGGTTTAGACAGTGAACTGCCATATAAATTATTTTGGTCATAGTACTTTAGGTGGATATGATCATCACCTACTGTTTCAGATTTTATATGATGTTTATTTACAAATGTAAGACCACCGCGTATTCCGCGCTCAAATATGTTATACATCTCCGGGTCTTGTAAGAGATGAATGGTCTCACCAGTCATTTTAAAGGCTGATTTAAAGGACGTGGCTGGTAGACTGACAAAGTGGACAGGATCTAATTTGTCTTCTTCTAATGCCACTCGTCGAAATTCCTGAAAGACATCAGCCAGCAAAATGACATCTAATTCTAAGTAAGCGATCATATAATCGCCAAACGTTTTACAATCAAATTTTAACCATGCCTCTTGAGCATGTTTATAATATTCTACTGGACAATCTTCACCCGTCAAATCGTTTTTGAATTTGTCAATGGAAGGAAGGGTTGTTTCATTTAGTTTAGACATTGAGCTAAAATACTTATAAGGAAAGACTCCTTTGCGAGTGATTATTTCATCCATTAAGTTTGGATAGTGTTTCTTCAAAGTTTGACTATGGGGAAGAAACTTGAGATTTCGAACGAGAGAAGCTAGTGACGCTGACATGAATTGAAATGAATCTAAAAATTTTGTTTCGAAGAAGACTGTCTTATTTTCTTTAGTTTTATCTACTGGTACTTTTGCTGTCATTGCCATGAATTTTTCTCTCGTTTGTGCTATTACATTCAACTGCCACGATTTCATCTGGCTCAACCCTCCTTTTATGAGCATATGACTGTCATAGCCCTTAAAATTATGAAAAATGACGGGTAGTACACGACGTCTCAACATAAGTGAAAAGTCACATTTGGAGCAGAGTGCGTTTCTAAATTTACCAGTGATGTGATCATGATCACGCACTTTCTTAATTTTATCGTCATCAAACGTTTTATGACATTTAGGGAACGATGCGCAACTTTTAAATTTCTGTTTGTCTTCATCTGACATATGTAGTGACTTACGCTGCAATTGTGAATCATATGATTGTTGAAATTTAGCAGCTTTATCGAGAAATTCTAGAAATTTTGAAATACAATCTTCACCTTGCCAAGTATGCATTTTGTTTTGTCTATTCCTAAAGTGATCATGCCATACTTCATAGCAGGATATGGCTGCTGATTTGTGGATGATATCATCAATGTAGCATTCGATGTCTGCGTAAATGACACGCAGGGGACTTAATTCATCACCATTATCCCTATGTGAAAATATTTTATCTTTGGGCATGCGTTCCATTTGTAGTTTACCTCGCTTGCACCATTCATAGTGAGTTTCAAATTTATCTTTACTCCAAAAGGAGCGGATGCAGCGGTCGCATACAAAATGTTCACCTCTTTTAGAGTACCCCAAGTGAGTGTACAAGCGAGAGATTTTGGGAATACCACAGTAGTGCCATTCCTCGCTATCATCTTGTTTTACTAATAAGAGGTTGACTACACGTTCATAACAAGTTGAACGTGAATTATAGCGGGCACCCTTCAACCCCTTCTCCCACACGTGAACGACAATTTTAATCTTATTATGTTTTTCGAACGTTTCTACATCTTTGATTTTCATGTTGTTACTATCACAACCTTCAAAGTCTAGTTCATCCTCCCACTGTCTATAGCTATAGGTATGATTTCGATTCGCGTTGATATCATTATAGTGAAGGACTGCATATTTGAAACACTGTGATTTACAATCGACATTGATGACAGCTTTCTTATTATACAACGTTTTTGGTAGTTTAAATGTACCTCGAGCTGCATGACTTTCTAATAGTGAAATTTTGAATATGGCTGAGTCCACACCATCAAAAATGAGAGCGCTGTCGCGTTGATTGAATTTATCTACATTTGATTTTAAACATTGAATGTGAAAATTTAGCCAAGACTCGCAGTCTACAACTTCGGTTGCGGAAGAGGAAGGAACATGAAACTGTATTCTCTCCGTCACTTGACCCGTTTGAAAATCTATCTTAATATATTTTAGTTTAAGGTAGATGAGCGCCTTCATTCTAAAATTGTCTAAATTGTTGAAGAGCGCTTCGATAATGTTTGAATTTTGAAGGAGCCACTCAGGAAAATCTACTATTTGAGTATTGGACTCCATGCAGTAGTCGCGTACTAAATTATTATGTGAAACATTAATGAGGGAGATGGTAGAGGTACCGTTGGTGTAGTGATCATTTGCATGCGTGTGTTGAAGTCTGTGCGAAGATCGCTGAAAGTGGCTATCGAAAGAAAGAGGGCACAAATCACAAGGAAAGGAGATGTCATCGTCAGAATCAACTTCACCTCCGGAGATTGACGCCGCTTTGCGTTGACACACACGTTGTTTGATGTGTCGAAGGAGACTGTGCTTCCTTGTAAACATATGTCCGCAGTCGGCACATTCCCACTCGTTACCTTGTCGCGAGAGTCCTGAGCTGGAACTCACATCACCTGAAAGAGAAATCATTCTATCATCTCTGTTCAAGTCTCAGTGTATTGTTACAACCTACCTTCACTCAACGACTCTAAACTTTCCTCGAGAAGGGAGGGCGTTGGTGATGAAGTTGATGGCTGAAATTGAGGAAGATGCTATTAACCACACGTTTGAAGGAGATGAGTGAAGAAATCTTCAACTTACCATTTCAACGAAATCGAGTTTAAGGTTGATACTTCAACAAGATAGAGACTTCACGAGAGAGCAGTTTACTTGTACGCCTCAAATATAGAATTCGTCAGAGAACACTTCACTTATATGTCACAAAGACAGAGTGAAATGACACGAATGTCACTTTACATATATACTTTCATATTCATCATTCATTGGCTGTTCATTCTGATTGGTTGCTTGTTGATACTTAAGAATTAGAAAACATTTCAAAGTTATTATTCACAGTCAACATGACAAGCCCTCCGACAACACCAAACACAAAATTCTCTTCTCCATCCTCAACACCAAACGCTCCAACGAAGGTAGAGAAGGTGTTATTACCAGCGGACAACGAAGAGAGTGTATGTGAGAAGGAGTGTCCCGACTTAACAGGCGTGAGGTGGAAGTATATCCAGTACGATACTGACGATGTGATGGAGATCACCAGCACCAAGTTCCTCCACCAATTATGGGAGTGGTACACCCCTAACTCCTAGCCACGAACTATGGCGGAGTGGGAGTATATTGACAAAGTGAGGCTCGCAGTGGAAGAACGATTAAAGCAAGTGAACTGTTTTTGTGATCTATGTGAAGCCAGACTCTGGGACGATATTGACGATGAAGACCTTTTGAAATACATGCCATAATAAATTTTTATTTCGTATTATCTTTGCTTTCATACTGACTTACTTGAACGGGGCTTCAGTGGATGATTTAACCATGTATACATTTTCATTTGGAAATAGTAGCACGCTTAGTCTAACTTGTAAATCTTAAAACATTTCATATGGACGATGATGATAGATGAAATAGTTTCAAATAAAATTAAGATAGCTTACACTTCTGATACAGGGATAGCAATCCACTGCGATCCATGTGTAAAGAGCTTTTTAGACTAGGATGGGCTTAAGTGGATGATTTAACCATGTATGCTTTTTCATTTGGAAATAGTAGCACGCTTAGTCTAACTTGTAAATCTTAAAACATTTCATATGGACGATGATGATAGATGAAATAGTGTCACATAAAATTAAGATAGCTTACACTTCTGATGCAGGGATAGCAATCGACTGCGATCCATGTGTAAAGAGCTTGTTAGACTACGGAAGAGAGAAGTGTGTTATGTTGCGTGTGGCGCGTGAGTGTCCTCCCATTTCATTCCATTCATCAATTCGTCTCATTGTTAGAGACAGGTAGAACTCATGGTTCTCATAACGTATGCAATGGAAAGTTTTAGGCAACCTTCGACAGTTGGCTAAATGTCGCCCTGACGCGAATGCATACTACGTTGAGACAGAGGCAATCACTTGCAAACATGACGCAGAGAGGTTAAACAAGATTGACCATTGCCGAATGTCCCTTGCGGTATACATAGCTACGGGTTTCACCGCCGCCCTTTACAGGAACGCCCGTCGAAAGGAAGTATTACACCGAACTTCATTTGTAACGTTCAAGTTGACTGATAGCAGATTCAACTTAATGATAGTATTCGCCAGTCCGAAGACTGCCCAGGGCAAACCGCGTGGAGGTTCTATCATGTCTTGCCCCATGGTGGCCCTTAAGAGAGCCGATGGTTCGTTCTCGGGGGTGTGAATTTAAGTTGACTATTGACTGGAATAGTCAATGGGTATGACGGTTAGGTTGTCATAGACCCTATACCGCCGAGGTCGTGCTGGTGCATCTGGCACCTTTCGGATGCGGGTGGTATTTGGAGTCCACACCCCATCCGTCCAAACGATCTTCTCGATCTTCCCCTTCTTATCATCCTCTTCATCCCACTCGTCGAGGATGACGAACTCGGGAATGGCGTTGTCTTCATCGATGAAGACGGGAATATTGTTGGCAGATGTCGCTTCCATCGTGACTTCAAATTGAATGAGAAGCGCTACAATCTTCTGGCTTATATAGGGTTTTCAACAATGAATTGCTCAACAGCGAATCAGAATGCTTCAGAGATAGCAATCGACTGCATAATGTTCAAGTTGACTGATAGCAGATTCAACTTAATGATAGTATTCGCCAGTCCGAAGACTGCCCAGGGCAAACCGCGTGGAGGTTCTATCAAATCTTGCCCCATGGTGGCCCTTAAGAGAGCCGGTGGTTCGTTCTCGGGAGTAACGTCATCTTACACCCTACCAATTCTACTGAGAGTCTTTGACTCTCTCTTTGGTAGCACTGTCGACTTCCACACTAACTGGTACATGACTAAAAATTGGAATGTAGCGCCATTCCGTTGGATTGACAGCAGTTGCTGTCATCGGATTGCCAATCCGAGCAAGATTATTATAAACTCTGTCTTGCTCCTCTAGCCTGACAAACTCCTCAAATAAATTTCGCGGCCTTAACTGCGGTCCGCGAGGAGAGCTGACTTGACTGTTCGGCGTCTGCATGATTGAAATGAAATGAAATGAGAGGCAGTGGTTTATATACCCCTCTAACGCGACGCAACGTTCAAGTTGACTGATAGCAGATTCAACTTAATGATAGTATTCGCCAGTCCGAAGACTGCCCAGGGCAAACCGCGTGGAGGTTCTATCATGTCTTGCCCCTAGGTGGCCCTTAAGAGAGCCGATGGTTCGTTCTCGGGAGTGTTGTGATGGGGTGGTGAAGGCGGGCAAAGATCTGCAATGAAAATGATATGTATTAGAATAGGCTATACTATCTTATTTACTTTTCACTTACCAAGTTAGCCATCCTTTGGCAGTCTCGCGGGCTTCCGAATCGAGAATTTATGTAAGTGACCGCGCATTCTCAGGCTGGCATGGAGACATTTTTTCGTCGGATGGCCGTTATAACATAGGATGGACTCGTCCAGATTTTGATTCACAAGTACTTCGCCGGCCAAATGATTATCCCGAATAGGGATGTGAAATTCAAACAAACGATCCTCATTCACACGTTCCCACTCATCCCTCATGCGCTCCAACTTCTCATACACCTGCCTCTCACCACCCCGCCGAGCCACATTCCTCTCCAACTCAACATTCCTCGCTCTCAACACACTCATCTCCTTCATCATCTCCTCAAACTTCGCTTCTGCATCTCTCATTCTTCTCTCCGCAGCACTCGCCCTCTTCTCACAGTCATCATTCTTCTCTTCCAAATCTCGCGTCTTTTTCTTCAAATCAGTCACACTACACCTCATTCTAATATTTTCATCCGCTACCTCCTTCGACTTCAGTTCCTTCTTTTTCAACTCATCCAACTCCTTCACAACTTCATCCTTCACTTTCTTCAGACTCTCATACTTATTCACCAACAAATCATGCGCTATCTGCTGCGAAACATGCCTCTTCTCTTCATCCTTCAACCACCTCGCCGACTGCACACGAATCCCACCACTCTTCACTTTTGGGGAAGATGAGCTCTTCGGGGGGTCAGTGATGACAATGTTTGACACCTCCGACGACGAAGAGCTCAACTTCCTCACACGCTCCCTATCTAAATCCACATCATCCTCATCATCACTCTCAAGCACTCTCTTTCGCTCAATCTCACCCTCCAACGACGCAACCGCTCTCGCCAACTCATCATTCTCAACAACATTCTCCACCTTGCCCTCTCGCTCGATCGCCAACATTCGCTCCCTCTCTTCCACAATCAACTGCGTAAATCTCAAGTCACTCACTAAACCACCACTACAGTCAGCATGCACTCTGTAGAAACGCGCCTCATCCTCATCACCCTTCAGCACTCTACACTTCACACACGCAACCCTATTCAAGATAATCATGTGGCCGGTGCCCGCCTTCTTGACATGTGCCTTGGCGTCCGCACTGCGATTGATTCGACCGCACACACACATTTTGATATGATATTTTCTGTTCTTATCATTAGCCATGCCTGAGATTTTATCGTTAGCTGTAAGATAATGAAATTTGTATAAGTTTGGAATCATGTAGTACAGTCATATTCCTAAAGCATTACACTTAGTCAGGAATGATAGATTTGAGTATAGCGAGTGGCACTCGATCCCGTCGACAGCCCGAAGGCCTTGTACTGATCACTAGGGAAGTGAGAGATCTTCCCCGATACCCGCTCTTTACAGCTGAAGACATCATTGTCACTGCCCCGAAGTGGTAACAGGAACGCCGAGTCAAAGGTAGTGATCAGTAGCTGGGATGTAACCCCTCAAAGCTGCCTTAGACATAGTTAAATTTCAAATCTGATAGCAGATTTGAACTCAGCATACTTGAAAACCTTAGTCTACATGTTAAAACTTTGAAAAAACTGAAAATTAAGAATTTTTAAAAAATTCCGCATTTTACTACTCATACTACTTTTAAAAAATTTTATCAGTAGTAAAGACACTATCAAACTCTATCATACAAACTTTGAAGTAAGAAGATAGCTTGCCTACTTCAAAAGATAGAGTCCTTTGAAACACCCGATATCGGGAGCTCAGAGCGACGACCGTCGCTTACCTCGTCTTTCGATGAAGTGATCAGACTTACGTTGTCGGGGGTTTATATATGCTCGGAAGAAAACTTAAAATGGCTCTATCTCCGAAAGTATTGATCGTAGCGACATGCTGTTTGTTGCAAACGATTCGTCGCATCATTCTCTATCATATGACACCTGAACCATTCTCATATGACCACGGGAAGTTGGTCCGTCAGCACATGTCCATGTAACATGCCACAAGTGAAAAAATTCCTAAGTGTGAGAGCTCCAGTGTGGTGAAAATTTTGAAAAATTTAAAACTTCCGAATTTCGACCTGGGACCTTTACCAAAACATTTTTCATCAAATTTCACGGACCCCCCTCCCCCCCTCGTTCAGAGAAATTTGATGAAAAATGTTTTGGTGAAGGTCCCAGGTCGAAATTCCACACTTTGGAAAATTTTCAAAATTTTACCCATACAAAGCCACTCTGACACTTAGGATTTTTTCAGGTGAGCGAGCTCCGACCTAAAATCTTGTAACAGCTCTAACTTTTGAACGGCTGGTCCGATTGACTCGCAACAAAAAATTTCGTGGAGCAGTTTTTTCTCCTCTTTCAAACGAGTAACCTTAAGACAAAATCCGTTCACTAGAACCAAAGTTAGAAGATTGCTGTCGGGGGGGGGGGTCCGTGAAATTTGATGAAAAATGTTTTGGTGACGGTCCCAGGTCGAAATTCCACACTTTGGAAAATTTTCAAAATTTTACCCATACAAAGCCACTCTGACACTTAGGATTTTTTCAGGTGAGCGAGCTCCGACCTAAAATCTTGTAACAGCTCTAACTTTTGAACGGCTGGTCCGATTGACTCGCAACAAAAAAATGTCCTCGAGCAGTTTTTTCTCGTCTTTCAAACGAGTAGCCTTAAGACAAAATCCGTTCACTAGAACCAAAGTTAGAAGATTGCTGTCGGGGGGGGGTCCGTGAAATTTGATGAAAAAGGTTTGGTGACGGTCCCAGGTCGAAATTCCACACTTTGGAAAATTTTCAAAATTTTACCCATACAAAGCCACTCTGACACTTAGGATTTTTTCAGGTGAGCTACGACAGACCACCCTCCCAACCTGGCCGGCACACCACGCCAACCTAGACACCACATCACCGCGCGCTATACGACGGTCGGCCAGAGGGGGGGGGAGGGGACGTCAGCGAACCTGACGGACGCACGTGGCCGGCACACCACGACACTCTGCCGTTCCAGGGGGGGGACGTCAGACTCAAAGCACCACGGCGGCCGACCACGACACTCTGCCGTTCCAGAGGGGGGGGGACGTCAGCGACGGCGGCCATCTTGCGCGGTCCAGAAGTGGAGTTTTACTTACTACTAATGAGAATGAGATCAGGCTTTCAAGTGAGTATTTTTTCATTTTCATTTATTTGTGTCCTTATTTTGTAAAAGTGTTATTCATATTCATGTTCACGCGTAATTCGACACTAATTTTCAATTATGAAATTATCTTGGAATTAGAATCACTTATCTTGAAGCGAAGACGATATAATGAAGGTGAGAATATAGTGTGAGCTGAGACTGATCCAAAAAAATTTGTTCCACGATGTTATTCGCGAGATGCGAGTAAACTTAAATTAGACTTAAATTACATTAACTTAATTAAATTAACTTAAATGTAGACTTAAAATTTACATGTATTTAGATGATTTTGTGATTAGGTTACTCCAAAAATCTTTTTGGACGCTCTGGCGAAAACCTCAATTTGAATGTGAAATATTGATAAAACCAGGTAATGGCAAAAGTTTATTTTTGATATTTTTGAGTTTTGAGACCATTATTTTTTGTCATTTATTTTCTTTTTTGAGTTTGATACTTTAAAAAAAGATGAATAAAGTTGGTGACAAATATATTCAATGCAATTATTTTTTTGCATTTTTCAAGACACAATTCGATGGGACACAATGCACTGGACTTATATCTGGTATCAAATTAATTTGATATCTGGCATCAAATTAATGCCATCTGGTATCAAAAAATGCGACAAAAATTTATCATCTTCGTCGCGTTCATTAGTTCATTGCGCCTAATACATTCAGTTCATCGCTAATTCGTAATTCTGACAAAATCGTAAATTATGCTGTATTAATGTAAAATATGAAACTATGGGCGTTATCATAATACTGCATCAGAAATCTAATATGTGAAATACTCAAGTGAAATATCGTAAAATCATATCATCTGGTATCAATAAATGCGATAAACATTTATCATCTTCATCGTGTTCATCAGTTCATTGCGCCTTATACATTCAGTTCATCGCTAATTCGTAGTTCTGACAAATTCGTAAATGATGATGTACTAATGTAAAATATGAAAATTTGGGCATTGTCCTGACTCTGTATTATAAATCTACCGCACCAAAATGAAACAGGATCACGTACTTTCTTTAGAAGCTGCCATGATCGATTGCTTGGCGATTCCGCTTGCTGTTTCAGCGTCAGTAAGGGGCGAGTCCGCGGCTGATGTCAATAGGCTGTACTGTTGTCTGCTCCTCTAACTTCCCCGAATGACGTCACGAGAATACTATCATCGGCACCGTGTGTGTTAATGCATCTCGATACGAACGAATGAAAATGCACACAGTTCCTTAAACATCATGAGCTATCTAAACAGGGTAACATGAAAAATTGGGCGGACTGGGTCTTTAAGTTAGGGAAGATTATGCTATCAGTCTTCTGAAAAGTCATAGCCATGTTGATCAGATATCTATGCTATTGTTCTCTCTGTCTCTGAGGTCGCAAGCATGCCGCCAACTACCATGATCATAGCGCGTCAAAATTGTCTGAATGACAACACCACATGCATGAGTATGGCGTCGAAGCCAAAGAAATATCATACACACGAATGCGTCCGAATGGCTGCCTCGCATCACTGTTCATTGTGAGCTTGATGACTAATCCAATGAACGCTCTCGAGTTTTCATTCACTTGAATATGAACGAATAGTTCAGGCAAACTCGATTTTGAAGAAACTCGAATAAGCGAATATTCAACCATCAAACTCGAGTTTTACTGAACAGTCAGCCAAACTCGAGTTTTGGACAAAACTATAACATAACTAAAGACAACTATTTGTTGAGAATTGATTTAAATTCACCTCCAAGATTGTTTGTTAAATATAGGCCTAGAGCCTAAATATTTGATTGCATTGCACGATGTCATCAAATGTGTCGATGCATTTGGTTCGTCTATACATCAGGGCGACATTATTTTGTCTGGAGGCTGACATGACTAACTGCGTTGCTAATGTCATTTTCTTTATCAACTGGAAATTGCAAAATTAGTAACGCTGTTCTAGCAGAGAAGATAGCCTACATGTACCTGTAATTCAAGTGCTTTGTAGAGACAGTGCAAGCTAGTCTTTTAGGAGACAGAGTTATGGACAAAGAAAGTAATTTTTTAAATGTATATCATGACAATTGTAACTTTCAAGCTTTGCTTAACTTTGTGCGTAAACTTTACTAGTGGGGAGCCACATCATAGCTTTCTGACCAGCTTCTGCAGTACGATCAGGGTTGCCAGATGTCCGCTATTTCAGCGGACATTCCGCTAGTTGAGCAATCTATCTGCTAGTTGAGCAATCCATCCGCTGAACTCTACATCCCTCTAGCGGGCAATAGTAATGCTCGCTGTTTTGAAATCGACGAATCATTATTATAATCCTTGTTTGTGTTGACATCAAATGAAGCTTGTAATAATTATAGGGGAATGGTCGATTCGACTGCTCCATGAGAAGGAAGCTTTCTATAAAAAGGTAGATCTTCTTTCTCTCAACTCAGCACTATCGGAAATTTTGACATATAACAGAACCCCAAAGACAGATGCCCCAAACCAGATAACGACCTATTCAAAGAACTTCGTCTCCTTGAAAGCATTTTCCCACAATTATCAGGTTCTAAACTCGATAAGTGGACTAATTTCTTTGAGAAGACTGATGCTCTAAAGTGCACTCAACAGAAGCTAAACCCCCCCCCCTCTACAATTCTCCTCTTCTAGAGAAGAAAATCTCATCCGCGAAGCTTCATGAACAGAGATCAACCATCTCGCGATCGGTGGCTGTCAGAGACGCACACGGCGCATGTCAGATGAACTAATTAGACACTTTGTTGGTCTTATTCGCATGTTAATATTGAACAACAAAGGTTAATACATCAAATGTATTTTGATTAACTAATTCAATAAAATATCTGATGGCAGCACGTCTGCATGACTGTTTATCGGCTAAAATCATGTTATTTAAGACATGGACGGAGATGCCTTGTGATTCGTGTATCTGGACACAATCCGACTGGAATGCTTGACCGGGGCCTCTCCAAACACGTATTCTGCCGTCGCTTTTGAAGAGGCGGAAGCGAGTCTCGTCGGTGAAGACGACTCTTCTCCACTGTTGGATACGCCAGTGGGCTCGTTACATGACCCATCGCTCCCTAGCTGCTACGTGGGCAGGGTTAAGTTGCAACCGCTTCCTCATCCCTTTGGATCGCAAACCGGACTCTCGGAGACGCGCTCTGATCGTGTCCGAGCTGAGAATCTGGGCGAGGTGGCCCTTCTCACCCCACATAGAGTAGGGTGGCCGGAAGAGTTCGATTGTCCCATGCTAGGCATCAGTCGGCCCTTTGCGTAGTCTGCCGTCGAACTCTCCCACAGTTGCCGTGAAGAACAGCCCAAGTTCTCCTCCACTTTGCAAGAAGCTCACGAATTGTTTTCGGAGCTCGACCAAAGTAGGGGACAACGGCTTTACAAGAGCTCCCTGCTTCAGGCATCCCAACTGCCCGTAACCTTTCTTCTTTAGTCATGTGACGCACCATGATCAACTCAAGAGTCAAGACCAAGACCAGTTTGATCAAGTTGATTGATTTCATTTATAGATCTGTTCATTAGACATCAATTGACCTTTGATGTTCAATATTAACATGCGAATAAGACCAACAAAGTGTCTAATTAGTTCATCTGACATGCGCCGTGTGCGTCTCTGACAGCCACCGATCGCGAGATGGTTGATCTCTGTTCATGAAGCTTCGCGGATGAGATTTTCTTCTCTAGAAGAGGAGAATTGTAGAGGGGGGGTTTAGCTTCTGTTGAGTGTACTTTAGAGCATCAGTCTTCTCAAAGAAATTAGTCCACTTATCGAGTTTAGAACTTGATAATTGTGGGAAAATGCTTCCAAGGGGACGAAGTTCTTTGAATAGGTCGTTATTTGGTTTGGGGCATCTGTCTTTGGGGTTCTGTTATATGTCAAAATTTCCGGGGGTTTAGCTTCTGTTGAGTGTAAATCTTCCAGGTGTGCATCAGTATCCCTGTTAGCAATGCGTTCGTCGAAAGGGTATTCTCTGTTATGGAAAATATTTGGGTGGGTTATCAAAATCGTCTGCTGATTGACTCTATCGAGGCAGAACTCATCGTTTACTTCAACTTAAAATATCCATGTAAAGAATTTTGCTCATTGATTTGCAAGATGAAAAACTCTTTCAAGCAATCAGAGATAGCAATAAGTATAGAAAGCGATGTTATGTACTGAAATGATTTTTTATAAATTCTTTCAATATTTTGTGATTTCAGGTTTTAGTACTTGCATTTTCTAGTATTTCGAATCTGTCATGTACTAAAATCGAATGTTTTTTTATGTAAAAGTAAGCCTGTACAATGAAAATTGCGTGCTTCTATTCTTCCCCCTCCCACATTTTTGTTGTTGACACCCGCGAGTGCTGTATTGTCAACGATCTTCTCTTGCCCCTGAGTGCAGTCTAACTACAGTCACAAAAGCGTTGAGCGTGCAAAATTCCACTGGTTTGTAGAAAATTTGCAGCACTTGCTTCGTCGTTCACTGTATACAACAATCATAAACGAAGTTCATGATCACACACAACTAGCTGTATCTGTATTCTAACTAAGCTCCCCACAAGGTACCAATCCTTCATCCCAGGGTTCAAGTAAGACTTCGCAATGGTGTTGTAGCTATCATTCAGTATTGATGAAAAGTTTCCGGAACAAAATTTTGGAAAGTATTGGAAAATTTTGATTTTTTGTGATAGGCCCTATAATTTTTGGTCTAAAACTTTTGATTTCATGATTTTTCGATTAAAACGATCGTAGCAATGCGAATCCCGTTCGCGGATTTTTGAGCATTCCTTTGTCGCCAGTGGCTTGTGCTAGTATGCTAGTATTTATTAATTATCACACTGACACCCTTTGTGATAAGGTGCTGGGATAATCTAGCACCGTTTGGGATAATCTTGCTTTACAATAGGGGCATGCACGTATTTTCATGCAATGAGAATAATCTAGAGAAAAAGAAATCATGCACTTTGTTTTGGATTTTACTTACAGCTTGAAAGTTAAGCTTAAGTTATGCAGCGTTAATTATAGTGATGCAAATTTTCAATGTGTTGATGAACATGTAAAGCATAATTTAACACACAGTCCACGCAGTATTTTATACATGAACGACCATATTGGAAGATACATATGTATACAGACTGCACACTCGTGAGATATTTGGAAACTAAAGATATCTGCAATGAGTAAAAGAATATCTGTGATAGCTTCTATCTTCTGGTTATGGACTCCTATGAGTCCATGCTTCTGGTGTATAAAAATTGTCTGATATCTGTATATATTATCTGGCCATGATCTTCGCGATTTCGCGATTCTGGACTCCCATTCTAATTTCTTTCCGTTTTGTTTCACTGATTTTGCCTTTTATTGTTTCTTTCAGGATACTAAGGTCATTTTGTAAATAAGTTATAGTCGACAAGGCAATTTTGCATCATTAGTTTATGTATAATTCGTATGTATTTTTTTCAATTAATAAAATATCTTCGTTAAGGACAAACTGTACATCTTCCATTTCTAGGAGTCCATGATAATTCAACAGACTCAAATCTATGATAATTTTCTACATAGCCCATGCAGCTCATGACATTAAAGTATGTCAAGCTTGAGATATCTACGAATCCAAATTGTGAACCATAGAAATTACTTCAATGCCATCTTCACTGGAAAAGCGGAGATGGATGCTGAATGCTCCTACTCGGCCGTCACTGACTCCTCCCTAGTCGGCCGTCAGGACATTGATGGGAAAGAGCGAAACCACATCTCGATATTTTCCCTTCAGCGACTTGATCATAAAGCACAAGATAGTGGATGCAGGTTCTAAATGTTCAGTGATCCCATGAACCTGGTTTCCACTATATTCTATTCGTTTGAATAAGTAAACTTCGTCGATCATCAATAGCACATTGCAATCGCGTCCATCAAGTTTTGCAGTGCGCAATCGGAGATAGTTTTCAATTTGAAGTCCACTATCTGTTGACAGCTTTCTGGTCAGTTTTTTTAGGGTGCAGACAGACGGAAGGCAGAGGATTTTTTGCTGATAGAGGAAGTCGTAGGCCGCGGGACTAGCTGCATGAATTTGGTAAGTCATCACCATCAGCTGAGACGAGTACGACCTTGCAAATTTACTTTTGTTCAAAAGCAAAACTTGCTCGATGAGAAAGTTGAGGCTTTCACTGAGTTGATCTGACTGAGAAGCACTTCGCCACTGCTCCAGTTTGCCAATCACTTCGTCGGCGTAATCGATGCAAATATCGCTCGAGTCAGATAAATGCTTTGCTCTCGACATCAAGTTCAAAACTTGAGATATCGAGGACACAGTCGAGTTCGCAGCAATGTCGCTGTAGTTATCTTCCGGGGATGGCATGATCATCGACGAAAACTGCTACAGTCAAGTCACCATCAATCCGCAGACTCGCCTTGATGATGGGCACGTTTTCGGTGACAATATAAAAGAGGTAAACCGAATCTTCATCAAATTTCATCAAAAATCCAGATGGTATGCAGAGATCATTAGATGACAGTCCCACTTTAAGATCAGCTAGGGAAGAGAGGCGATCGCTCTCCATGAATTCTTCTATTCTCACTTCCAGCCGATCATTCGAAAGCTTCAATCTCTTGCTTGAGGTGGCTGATGTCATTCGTTCAATAGAAGGGGCGGTGGAGAGGTAAGACGGTGCATTTGGAAAAACACTGGGAACAGCCGTTTTTTTCAGTAACCTCAATTTTCGTTTTGAAGATCGGTTCTTCACACGGTTTTTGTTGGAATCCTGACGCCCTTCAGCGTAATCTGTGTGTATGAAATGTCGAGAACACAAGTAGGAATGCTTTGTGGGGTAAAGTTTTTCATGGGATTTCTGGATATCCACAGTCGGAGTCTCTCGGGTTCATTTAGGGGATAGGCATGATACGAAATTCCTTGCTCATTTTCTGGTGGATCGAGGCCACTGCGACAACCATATGCCGAGCATCTATTTGGCATGACTCTCTAATAATATAACTCTTTGAACGAAACTTGCAATAGAAAAACGAGCAGTTAGCAAAATCCTTTCAACAGTCCGCCGTGGTTGCTATAACAAAGAGTGCAGTGATCAATGGGGATGTTCATTAACTAAAATTCTGCCGACAGAAAATTAAACCGATTTAATATTCTACCGGCAGAATATTCTGCCGACTTAATGAACGACGGTATAATACCGAAACCGACTGAACATTCTGCCAGTTTCGGTGTTATACTGTCGTTCATTAAGTCAGCTGAATATTCTGCCGGCAGAATATTAAATCGGTTTAATTTTCTGTAGGCAGAATTTTAGTTAATGAACAGCCCCATTGACTGACTAATAATGATGCGTTGACTGGTGACCATCACCACCTGCAGTGAAGATATCTGACGTCCGATCTACTCGGACACAACGAAGCAATGAATCAGTCCGCCGTGGTTGGTATAGCGCAGACAGCATAATTCATTGACCTATCCGTCCAGGTGCTGTTAACTATCTAGGAGTCCATGGGCCGTCTAATTTGGAATTGGAGATATATAAACGACTTTCATAGAAAAATGACAGGTGAAATATCAGCTGACAACCCTATTTACTCAGTAACAATGAAGATATATTACCTTTCAAATGACAGCCTAAATCGTCGGCGCCTTCTGGTGTATAAAAATTGTCTGATATCTTCGTTAAGGACAAACTGTACATCTTCAATTTCTATTTCAGATAGTTCCAAATCGATTTCAGATCTGTCGAAATGAATTCCAGACTTTTCCAGATGAATTTAAGATTCTCCAATTGAATTCTAGATGTTTTCAAAGTTGAGTTTCTGACAGATATCTAAAATTCAATTAGAGAAGTCTGAAATCCATCTCATGTCTGAAATTCACTTGGAAAGATCTGAAATAGACATGGAAAAGGTGCAGTTGGTTCCAAAAGTTAACATACAGAGAAAGGGAAGTTTTCGGTCTTTGAATATTGCATAGTCTTTTCAAACGACTATAAATGTCTGCAAAACAATGATTTAAGGAAAAAAACATCAATTACCGAAAACAATTTCAAAAGTTTCTAAAAATGGAAAATTTTCCATTAGCATCACTATCACTCAGTGACAGATCAAGTCTATTCCAAATCCAATGTGACTAAGTTTGACGAAATTTGATGAATTTGGAAAAATAGGAAAATGTGGGGGGGGGAGAGGAACAATAAAAGTGTCGAAAATTGCATTCAATAGATAGGCCTACCTTAGTTTTGCAAATTAAAATATTTATAGGTTCTTGAGTTTTAAGATTTTAAGTAGGCACATCTGTTTTCATTCAACTGGAAAATATATGTGAAAAACAGAAAAAGGAGAATTCATTGATTTGGCTCAATTGCATACACGTCACATGAATTTGAAGATAAGCAGCTATAGATAAATAAAAATATTACTTTTACATTTTTTAATTTGAAAACATATAAATCATAGAACATGAATGATGGAGACAATGAAAACAGGAGAAAATGTGAACAGATGCATACAATCCATACGTATTACAGAACTACGGTTGAAATATTTACTTAAGCTTAATTGAAGTTTGGTTTTTTTAATAATTATTTAGATTTTGGTCACGCATAGCAAGCTTATATCCATGTTCGATGATTCTATGTCTGTTAGCAGGAATCGATAAATTTACATGTATTATTATCGCCTCCTTTTCTTTGAAAAGGATTCATAGGTGTCACAGCACGAGGTCTATACATCAAAATATCCGTAGTCTACAAATTCTAAACCACTGCATTCTAGTATATGAATGCATTTTTAGTAAGAAGCTTGTGTCTATGTCAACTTCTATAGTCAAGCCATTTGGGCCTGCGTGAATCTCACTTATAAGCCATATCCCCTAAAAAGCTCTTGAAAGTTGAGAGAAGAAATGAAGACAACATAATGCAGCAAATGAAAATATAGGCCGGATGAGACTGCTTCATCAGCGGCACTAATTTATGATCTGACTTAATATAGGCCTAATTGAGAGTCACTGTCAATGTATAATACATTAATACATCACAGTCGACCTAAGTCGCATGACTATTCAGAACTTATAACGATCACCACTTTTTCAAGTAATGGTCACGGGTGAAGTCGATGAGGCCTAACATTGACTATACAAATTTATAGCAAGAAATCGTCATTATGAGCCCTATGGTGAAAGCTGTCACACAACTCTCAACGTTGAAACTATACAAATTTGGTGTTCACTGTTGCAGTGCTGGAAATCCGGCAACCCTGAAAAGATAGAATTAGAATCGCTGAAATAGGACAATACTCTGAGATGCACGCCTAGACTTATATACTATGCATAACTTTCAACATACCAGGGTTGAAAACCAAAAGATTATATTGGATATGCACATTTAATATCAAAAACTTAACATTTCATAATTTCTAGAATATTCTATTTTTATTGAAGAACGTGCTTTCAGGGTTTTACCAGCGGAGTTTCAGAATTTTCAGAATTGTTTTAGGATTTTCAGAAATACCACCTGTGTACAGAAATTGTACCCAAACTCCACACCGGGGTAAGATTTCTGAAAGTTCCAATCTCTAGTTTCTATCACTGAACATCTTTATTACGCTGTGCGTTTTGCCTGGCTCAACTTTTCCGCATTTTTCTTTCTGCCTCTTTTTCTACGAAGTGTCAGTAGGTCTGGTGACTCCAGGTAATCGATAAGGCGGCCATGGAAAACAGTCCCATTGACATCTGTCAGAGACAGCACAACCACATTCCTCCCGAGGGTACGTAAGTCAGAGCGGATCCTTGATAGCTTTGTCTGGGGTAGCGATAATTTGGTATGGATAGGCTACTTGATGTCAGCATTGATTCTTGTTGGGTTCCTGGCCCCTACGAGCTGTGTGTCTGACTGGGAGATGACCAGGTAATCTTTTATTAATATTGCAATAAGGCTTTCGGGCCAGTTTTCAGACGATTTTGATAAAGAATTCATATAGCTGTGTAAAAGTGCTTTGTTACCGTGGCAGGCTATCGGAAACGAAAATCCTAGAGCTTTGTTTAGGGGGGTTACAGTAAAATCCGGTACGATACCATAAAACATTAAGGCCTATACTGAACGTTGTTTGCACAAATAGTCAAGAGTGTTCTATGGAAAGCTTATCACGCAGGTACCTTGATCTTCAGTTTTTCTATATATGATAAAATTTTGTCAAGTAAGTTATCTACTAACTTATGATTTTCCGAATGTTTGTTAGTGAGAGAGGATCGAGGAGTTCGTTGAGTTTCATTGATACTTCACATGGCGTATCAGCAACATGCTGCGACAATCACGAGAGGAAAACTTAGGTACCGAGCGTTTATATGCAAATTGCATTTACAGATTTATCTAGTTGTTTTCGCTGCGTACGGCTTAGTTCACATGTACTCTTTCACGATAATGTACTATGTCTTACTGTCATAAGGAACATCCGCGTAAGAAAATCATTAAAATTGTCATGAAATACGTGGTGCAGTCAAAAATTACCCGGACTCGCAAAGAAATATCAGCGGTATGAAAACAATATTTATTTTCCAAAGACGCACATTCATATAGGTTACCAAATTTACTAATCGGACATTGAACAAATCCTAAAAGTATTCAGAGAATTAATTTACTTTTCTACGTGAAAACCGTTCGAATCAACACATTTTCTCCAGCGCTTGACAAGATCGTTGAACGCTTCTTTGAAAAAATCATTGTCCAGTTCATTTAAAACTCTCCGTACGTGCTGCTCTACCTCATAAGGTGAATCAAACGCCTGTCCACGCAGTGTTTTCTTGAGATAACGGAAAAGGCAAAACTCTGAAGGCACCACGTCTGGTGAGTACGCAGGATGTTGGAGGACCCTCAGTATCAATTGCGAGATTTTTTCTTGCACCACTGCAGCTGTGTGAACTGGAGCATTGTCATGCAGCAAGCATTTGTTCCGCAGCTGTGTCCTTCGAAGTTGAGAAAGCGCTGTGTCCAAAAGATCCGCGTAATACGCACCGTTTATTGTGCGAGATTTGTCCAAAATGTCAACATGCATGATTCCGTTACTGCTCCAAAGCACTGCAAGCATGGAACAACGAACATGTGATGATCCACTTTTCAATTTTCTCGGCCTAGCTTCTTCTAGAAAACACCATTCGGAAGACTCGCGCCGGCTCATCGGAACGAAAATATTCAAAGGTGTTCCATCCTCTGTCACGATGTTTTCAACGAACCGACAGTAGTAGGGAATCCTCGCAACTGCGCACAGCGCCCCCCCCCCTCTGGAGCGCGAGTTGGGTTGGTGTGGTTCTGGGTCGAACGGCCGGGTGTGTCTTGGTCGACCGTCGTGGTTGTTCTTGGGCGGCGGTCTTTGTTTTTGGTGTGTAGGGATGGTTGCAGGTTTATTTTGTGTTTAGATTTGGTTTCCTGATGAAATTCTGGGTTGACATGTTGTGTTTCTTCGGCGTAGGTGTGTATTTGTGTGTTTTTGAGTGAGAAAGTGGCTGTAGCGGCGAAACGAAGCCTCGTACGTGAAAGTGGACGGCGGATTTGGACTTTTTGGCCAATTCTGGGTCTAGGAGAGCTGTTTCCAGCGTCATAGGGCTAAAAGCGAAGAACTTCGACCCCCCCCCCTCGGCAGCGATCTTCCAACTTTGGTTCTAGAGATCGTAGAAAGTCGTGCAATAGCTCGTTTGAAAGCCAAGAGTGCCACAAATTCATTGGAAAGTCACAGTTTGGCCCTATCTTTCATTGCTGAGGCTTGAGAGTGACATTGAGACTTTTGGTCATGTTAGAGAGCCGTCAGAGGTTGAGTTTTGTGTTTTTTGGACTCCAGCGGGCGAACGAAGCATCGGACGAGAAAACCAAGACCAGATTTGGATTCAGCGTCAAATTTTGGATAATCAATGTCTGACTCCCCCTCTTATCGATTGCATATTCACATGATATATAAGTACGAGTTCGGGAGAGGAATCTCACTAAGTTGAGAAACTGACTACAGGTAAGTCGTTTCTCTTGAGGTCCGATATCGGACTTCTGACTTTTCATTGCTGATATCAGCTAAGAAGTCAGACTTATAGGTTAGTCAGTATAGCATGACTGGCCATTTCATGATAGTAGGCCGAAATCTTCAAACGGCTGTAACTTTGCTTCTACAAGTCCTTTAGACTTGATTCAAAAAACGTTTGACAGCTCCTGATGTGCTGTAGGTGACAGACTACTTATAAACGTTTTATGAGTAGTACTAAAATACAAAAAATTTAAATTCGTATTTAATGATGATGATTAAAGTTTTTGAATAAAAAGCAGTCGTTTATGAGTCTCTGCGACTTGGGACGTTTCCTCTTGTAAATAACTCCACCGGTTTTCATGTCAAAATCGAGGCCTGGATACCAACACAGTGACATGACGCACGCTCTGTCCACCCGAGGTTGGATTTGTGGGTCGAGGCCTTGGAGCTGGAATAACATCCCCTCTGAGTAATGCCTGTAACGGATTCAAGAGCCTAACGCCTAGACGACTGCTATCAAATGTTTTTGGACTTAGTCTTTCAATGCACATCAGCAAGTAGTATCCTATAAACACTTGCTATCAAATTTTTACTCTATCTTTACAGAATCGTCACTATGACCAAGATGATCAATGCACGAATGCTTATCGGCAAGTGTAGCTGTGACCGTATTGCCAGAGGCAGCGAGTTGAAGAAACACATCAAAGAGGGGACGGTAAGCGAGCATGTGAGGAAAGTGTTGTTGAGGGTGTGTGTGCATCATAAGGTAGTATGTGAGGATGGGAGTGATGTAGAGTTCATTAGGAACCATAGCCAGTGCCCTAGTGGCAATATTAGTATGCAGGGGTTTAAGTCGTGGCTTCTGGGAGTTTTGATGGAAATGGAAGAGGTGAGAATGGCAGTGGCGACGATTGAGGGTGCGGTGGGGAAGAAATGTGTAACCAAGGCGACTGATGAGGGTTTGAGTGAGGAAGAAGAGGAGTTGAGAGGGGACATCAAGAAGCCTGATGTTGATGTTGACTTGGATGACGTGTTGGAGGAATTGTTTGGGATCATTGGTGATCTTGAGGAGAAGGGGAAGGATGAGGGAAAGGAAGTGGGTAGGCCGTTGGCGGCATCATCACCTCGGAGGGATGAAGGGAACACGAGGGATGAATATGTAAGGATGAAGGATCGATTGAGGGCGGTTGAGGAGAAGAATAAAGTATTAGTGATGCGAAATGAGAAGTTGACTGCGATGGCTGAAGGGTATAAGGTGACGAGAGAAGAGTTGGAAAGTATGAGGCAGAAGGAGGAAGAGTGGATGGCGGAAAGGAGTGAGCTGATGAAGAAAGCAAGTTTGGTGAGTAGTCTGCAGGCGAATTTGTTGAGGAAGGATGATGAGATAGATCGAATGCGAAGCGTGGTGAAGGAAACAGAGGAAGTGAAGGGTGTGAACAAGAGGTTGGTGGCTGAAGTGGAGCGATTGCATGAGCGTGAGAAGTGTAGAAAAAGAAAAGTGTATGAAGTCCATCTTCCGCTCTTCGAAAATAATGTGTGCGACGCCCCAACGGTAACTAGCGACCCCAATCAGACGCAGCAATGCTACGAGGGCGACGGAGTCCGATGTCTCCATATGAATATGGACATCAATGGCGAGCTTGAGGACTTCGTCGTCCGAAAAGTCCGGAAGAAAGTTCCCAGTAAGTTACTTCAACATGATCATTTCCTTACCGCATCTAGTCTCCTATTCTTTTCCTTTCAGAGTTTTTACATCAGTCGTAGGATCTCTTGACCCCGAGAATGCCCCAAACGGTTCTTTTAAGATCCACACGGAGCAAGAGTGATAGTACCTCCTCGTGGTTTGCTGTGGACAGACTTCAGTCTGACTGAATCTATCACATAATTAGAAATACTGAGTCATGTCTTTGCATCAGAGGGGTATATAAACCATTGCCTCTCCTTCATTTTCATTCTATACTCCATCATGAAAACACCTAAGACGACAGTCAGCTCTCCTGACAAGCCTCGACTTAGACCGAGAAATTTATTTATTGAGTTTCTACAGATGGAGGAGTGAGAGCGAGTCTATAGCAATCTTGCTCGAATTGACTCATCAACAACTGACGATGATGCCAATTCAACAGAGTGGGGGTATATACCGCCCTCTAACAGTCAGCTTATAGTAGAGGAGGTCGATGCCGCTGACATAGAGAGATTACAAGTCTCTCTCAGCGGAATCGGCCAAACCTAAGTCTATTCATTTCCCGAGAACGAACCAACGGTCTTTTTAAAGACCACCATGGGGCAAAATATGATAGCACCTTCACGTGGTTTGCCCTGGGCAGACTTCGGTCTGACTGAATCTATCATACAAATAAAGAATAAAATCACAAAGTTGTATCTGCTATCAGTCAACTTAAACGTTGGAGGTTGAGGAGGATTTCGGTATAATTCTTCCTGTTGGTGGGCGATCTCTCTTGAGACAGTGGATGATATCGTAGTGATAAATGTGGCAAGGGAGTGTGTCATATTTTAGACCGAAACTTCTGGGGCAACTCATGTTGGGCATTTGACAAAGTTCTCAACGTAGCACTTTGAACGCCAATCGGTTGAGTCTTAGCTATCTGCCACAGCTTACTTTTTAAATTCTCCATTGCCAACGTTATCTGAGAATGAGCCATGAGTTCTTTTAAGAACTGCCTCTATCATTGAGGCTAAATGATGAAGGGATGAAATGGGAGGTCACTCTTACGCCACACGTATACAAAATCACTTTCTATCTTCTCTAATGGTGCGATCCCTTTTGATAGAAAAGTAGACCGATAATATTTGTGATGATATTCACAACCATGTATACAATTAACCCCATATCTAAATTCTTCCCTTTATTTCTATTTCTAGATCAATACATTGCAAAACAAAGACATGTAGTTCTTAAGATTTATTTATCAAAGTTCAGTGGGATTGGTTTCAAGTCATTGTAAATCTTGTAATATACCACTCGCTTTTTTTGCAGCATCCGGCACTCTTCTGAGTCGCGTCGTCTTTGGTGTGAAGTCGCCCTCACTCCATACAACTTGGGTGATGTCACTTTTGTTAGCACTCTTCTCCTCGACATTGGCGATTTTGGGTTTATTGTCACTGCCCACGTCCTCGTCCCATTCATCAACAACATCGAAAATTTTGTAGAAAATATTCAAGGCTTTAGAAGAACTTGCCATACTAGACTGTTCGATCGTATGATGTGAATGAGAAGTGCTGCAATCTTCTGATTTAAATAGGATATCCAACAATACTTTCCTCAACAGCCAATCAGAATCACTCTAATTTAGATAAAGACTGCTAAAGTCAGAAGATTGCAAGATATGTCAATCTCAGCTAAAATGAAAATTTTGTGATCGTCAATGAAGGCATGAGTAGTCAGGAGAGAGGTAACAAAACTGTAAGAATTATCTGGACAGACGAAGAGTGGACACCGAAAACAAATCGTGAGAGAAGAGTGTCAGATGCTCCCAAACGATCAAGTATGCTTTGATTTTAAATAAATCTAAAGAACCACATGTCACTACTTTTTGATATTTACCCTCAGTGATTGAGGTAGTGTTTAAGAAAAATGATAGTGTCTAGCATCAGCTGCTATGATTTATACTGAGCTGTCAAATGATTAGATTTTCACTATGATGTTGATGACTACATTACCCAGAAATAAGTGAAAACAGACAGATATAGCATATAAACATTTATTGGAAATTACAAGTAGTTTAAAAGTTCTTCACTACTGATATTGTTCCACAGCGATTGACAGTTACTACAGTCACATTTCAGTTGTCGCAGTCTTTCCTCCGCTGCAGCCAGCACACCAAAGACGTACTTCCATTCCACTTCGTTTCTGGGTTGGTACGATGGGCTGTACCATCTCCGTATGTCATGGAGAAGGCTGATGTCATCCTCCTTCGACACATCCTCCTTATTATACATTAGGTATTTCCACCGCACATAGATCATCTCCAGTTCTTCTTGTTCTGTGAGAGATGGTAATTCCAACTTTGGAATGTCATCTAGATTTCTCTCCTTCTCCACCTTTACCTTTTCGGACCGGGAGGGCAAGTTGGTGTGTTCACGGAGAGAGTTGCTGTTGATGAATTCATGACTTCAAATTATATGCCATAAACTTGATTTCTTAGTGCTTAAGTACAAGTAAGCAGTCAATCAAATGAACAGCCAATGAATGATGAGTATGAGAGTATAAAGGGGGAGGAAACAGACTTATTTTCATTCTATATTTGAGACGTGTTGAGAATATTTGTAGTCTCTATCTTGATAAACTATACCATTTTCTGACATTGAAGTATCATACTTAAACTTGATTTCGTTGAAATGGTAAGTTGAAGATTTCCTCACTTATCTCCCTTAAACGTTTGGTTAATAGCATCTTTCTCAATTACAGGCATCTACTTCATCACCAAAACTCTCCCTTCTCGAGGAAACTTTAGACCTAATAAGTGAAGGTAAGTTATAACCATAAACTATAACTTTAATAGAGATGATAGAATGATTTCTCTTTCAGGTGATGCTAGTTCCAGCTCAAGCGGCCAGTCGCGGCAATCTAATGAGCGGGAGTGTACTGATTGTGGTCACATCTTTACAAGGAAGCGTGATCTCACCCGACACATCAGACAACGTGTATGTCAACCCAAGCCATCATCAATCTCCCGAGGTGAGGATGATTCGATTCAACATGTCTCCCTTACTTGTGACTTTTGTTTCCAATCTTTTAAAACAGGTTTTGAATTATCTTCACATAGACTTCATCACACACACAAATGATAGTTATAGCAACAGCACCTCCTCTATTCGACTAACTGAAGTATCGCTCAATAATGTAGTGAGAAATTACCATATGGAATCCTCAGAAACTATTGCTGATTTTCCGGAGTGGTTCCATAAAAATTCAACATTGATAGATGCGCTCTTTCATAATTTAGAGCAGTTTAGAATAAAAGCGCTAATCTACCTTAAAATAAAATATGTTAAAGTTGATTATCATGCTGGTGAAATAGCACAGAAGTTGGTGTTTTACATACCCTCCTCTCCTGCTACAGAGGTAGTCGATAAAGAAGCTTGGTAAAATTTTCACATCCAAGGACTAAAGTCAAATATTGATGAATTTAACGAGCGCGATAGTGGTCTAATTTTTGATGGCATAGAATCTGCCAAGTTCAAAATTACTCTATTAGAAAATTACCGTGGTCGAGGCTCCTTCAATCTTCCAAAAACGTTAAGAGCTAGGAATGCAGTCATTTCTGTTGATTGTGAATCACAGTGTTTTAAGTATGCGGTATTGTCTATTCTCCACTATCATGATGGACAGAACAACCGTTTCCGTAGAAGCAAATATCATGAATGGCAGAATGAGTTGAAGTTTGATGACTGCAATAGCGAAGACATGAAGTTTAAAGATATAGAGAAATTTGAAAAACTAAATGAAATTAAAATAGTTGTTCATATCTGGCAAGAGGGGCTTAAGGGTGTGCGCTACGACAACCGTTCATCAACTTATGATTGGGCAGTCAATCTCCTGCTAGTATATTAAAATGATAGTGGAAATTGGCATTATTGTGGTATTCCTAAAATGACTCGACTATATTCCCACTTAACATCTAGAAGAGGAGAGTATTTCATTTGTGACCGTTGTATGCGCCCCTTCTGGTCAAAAGATAAATTTGAAACACATTATGAATGGTGTAAGCGAGGTAAACTGCAAATAGAATGTATGCCCAAAGATAATGAGTTTTCATATACAGAGAAAGGTGATGAATTAAGTCCTCTTCGTGTCATCTATGCTGACATCGAATGCTATGTTGATGATAACACCCATAAAGCGGCAGCCATATCATGTAATGAAGTATGCCATGATTACTTCAAAAATAATGATAATAATAGAATGCACGTCTGGCAAGGTGAGGATTGTATACATAAATTCTTACAATTCCTCGAAAGTGCTGTCAAATTTCAGCAAAAATATGATAGTGAACTCCAACGCAGATCATTGAATATGTCAGCAGATGATCAAGTAAAGTTTGAAAGTTGTAAAGTCTGCCCAAAATGTAATAAAACATTTGATGAAGATAAAATCAAGAAAGTGCGCGACCATGATCACATCACTGGTGAATTTAGAAACGCGCTATGTACAAGATGTAATTTTTCACTGAGACTGAAACGGCGTACTCTACCCGTTATTTTTCATGACTTCACTCAAACGAGAGAAAAGTTCATGGCCATGACAGCAAAAGTAGCAGTTGACAAAACTAAAGAAAATAAGACAGTCTATTTTGATATAAAATTTTTAGATTCCTATCAATTCATGGCTTCATCACTAGCATCTCTCGTTCAAAATCTTAAGTCTCTTCCACTAACTCAAAATTTGAAGAAACAATATCCTAACTTGACGGATGAAGTCATCACACGCAAAGGAGTGTTTCCATATGCATACTTTGATAACATTTCTGAACTTAGTGAGACTTCTCTTCCATCAATAGACAAATTTAAAAATGATTTGACTGGTGTAGAATGCAAGGTAGAAGATTACAATCATGCTCAAGTTGCATGGACAAAATTTGCCTGTCAAACGTTTAGCGATTATATGATCGTCTATCTAAAATTAGATGTATTTTTGCTGGCTGATGTATTTCAGGAGTTTCGACGAGTGGCATTAGAAGAAGATAAATTATATCCTGTTCACTTTGTCAGTCTTCCAGCCATGTCATTCCAGTCTGCTTTTAAAATGACTGGAGAGACCATCCATCTTTTGCAAGATCCAGAGATGTATAATTTATTTGAGCGAGGAATTCGCGGTGGTCTCACATTTGTAAATAGGCATCAAATAAAATCAAAAATAGTAGATGATGATCAGATTCATCTTGATTGCTATGACCAGAATAATTTATATGGTAGTTCACTGTCCAAACCTCTACCCCACTCTGAGTTTAGCTGGTTGAGTGATAATGAAATTCAGCATTTCTCCAACCCTTCAAACATACTAGCTATTCCAGATAATGGTGATTGGGGATATTATTTTGAGATAGATCTTATCTATCCAAATAGTATTAAAAATAAAACTGAATTTTCCACTTGCACCCGAATCAGGCGAAGTGACTGAAGATATGTTTTCAGACTTTATGAAACAATTTCATAAAGATTTAGAAGGGAGCGGACAGCCCAAGTATAAGCCTTGCCGTAAACGTTTGCTTACTCAATTTGATAAAGAAAATTATTTAGTCCACTTCTCTACCTTAAAATTTTATTTAGAAATGGGGATGATTTTAAAAACAATTCATCGCATTATCAAATTTAGACAGAAAGCCTTTCTGAAACCTTATATTGATAGTAACAGCCAGAAACGTGCACTAGCCAAAATAATTTTGAAAAGGATTTCTATAAATTTAAGAATAATAGTCTTTTTGGTAAGACGATGGAGGACGTTAGAAAGCGTATTAACCATAAACTTGTGAATCATAATGATAAATTTCAAAAGTTAGCGACATCACCTCTCTTTATTGATAGAGATATTATAGATGATGAGTTGGTTGGTGTTAAAATGATAAAATCAGAAGTAGAGTTGTGCAAGCCCATCTACATTGGACAAGCTGTGTTAGATTATTCCAAGCTTGAAATGTATCAACTCTTCTACAGAATATTAAAACCATGCCCTCTAATTAAAGACGTGCGTTTGCTGGGCAGTGATACCGACAGTCTCTTTTTAAGTATCGCTGCTCAGAAAGAGTTAAATTTCAATGAAGTAGGAAAATCTCTAGAAAAATATTTTGATACATCAAATTATCCTACAGATCGCCCACTATACTCTACTAAAAATAAAGCAAAATTAGGATGCTTTAAAGATGAAATGGCAGGAAAGGAAATTAAGGAAATGATTCTTCTTCGTCCGAAAATGTATTCTATGAAACCAAAAGACTCCAGTATTAAGCGCGCAAAAGGCATATCTAAATCGATTGTTGTAAATATGAAACATAGGGCCTATAAGATGGCCTACATAAATAAGAACATAACGTTTGTCAACATGACCATCTAAAAATCAAAGACAGGTGAGGTAAAAACTCATACATTTAGGAAGCGAGCACTTTCAGCGTGGGAGGATAAAAGTGTTGGATAGGACATAACATATCTCTTCCACATGGACATCCTGACACAAACATATCACCACCCAAAAGAATTAAACTCACACTACCACATTCAGGAGATGTGCAAATAGATTCATTCTTAAATCAGTATTTTGATGATGTTTTTTGTTGATATTCATTGTTGCTTTATGTATCGCTTTAGATTGCACTTTCTTGTGAATATATGCCTACAGTCAGTTCATTCCCACTGTATCTGTGAAAAGACTTTCCCACTTTGTCAACACTTCTTCAAAACACTTTTTCATACATATCTTTTTATTTCAATAAAATTTTACAATGACTTCACTTTGTTTTCCGAAACACTAAAGTTACGAGGGATTTAGTATCTTTGACATGGATGCACTCATGTAGACCATTTGTAATTTTGAGAGAAATAGATGGTATTGTTTGTTTGATAACAGGATGGTAGAAAATAGGTTGAAACATCTTCTCGACTATTCCATATGAAGCATCCTTATCATGAATGAAATCACGTAAAATGTGTTCTTTTTCCTCGCCAACAGAAATAGGTAGAATCAAATCAGTTTGAATGTAAAGGTGTTGTTCATGTTTATCAAGTGTCATTGGTGTTTCTATACCAATCGTATGCGCAGCAGTAAACATATTTTGTAGCATTGAAAAACCAAAGAGTTTTGTCAAATTTCTGCTCAATTGACATTGAATGTGATCACCCAGTTTCAGAACAACGCGTTGATTTTCAATTGAAAACGAAATGTGGTGTGTCTTTACATCATATTTACTTTTCAGCACATGCTTCAACTTCTGTTGTATATAAGGATTTATTACATGAATGAAGCTTTCAACTGTATGATATAGACGCGGCATTATATTGATAGCAACTTTAGATTCTTGATAAGACTGGTAAGTTTTCTTGATGCGATCGCCATAGATGTCCACCCACCACTCATCATTAACTGAATCAGCTTTACGTAGTGTGATATTCATGAGAAGCATACACCACACCGCTTCCAATAATAGGTGTATAATGTCTTACAAAATGACGCAAGGTTGGAGAGAAATAAACTGTAAGTTTGTCATTATATTTCTGAATAACCAACTTATCCTTCCGAACCATGACTTTCTCTCCATACTTCTTACCAACAGTCTCATTCCATCGTTTTACTAACTCAGTGAGTGATAACGGTTGAACACCACGCTTCGTTAAAGTGATGTGATCTTCTCGTTCAATAACATCTTCATCAAATATTTTAAATTTATAATGAAATTTATTGATTCGATTTGAATAAACTTTTTTAACATTTGCAGTAGCAATTGACGTTAGATGTAGACCGTGCCCAAAACCGAGATGTGGATAGAATTCATTATCCAACCTCAGTGTAAGACCTTTAGTAAAAGACTGAAAGCGAAGGAACTGTCTCCCATTCCAATGATAGATAGTAAACTCATGAACTTTCTGATCCTCATTCTTCATGATGGAAGTATTGCCACTATTGAATGCCTTAATAATTTTCTCATTCCCAAATGGACCATAATAATCTGATTTTATCTGAATCCATTCATAGTTCCACTTTCCATCTGACGTTAAATTGTATGGGAACTGGAATGTATTATTCATCGTTATTCCATCATGGGTGCGAGGAGTCAATATCATTTCTTCCAAATCATTCACATTCTGAATATTGCTATCATAGCAAATACTAGAAACGCCCACCTCCCATTCGCCTTCTAGATGTAGTGAGCGATTTAATTCTACTCGAAAGTCTGATGGTTTATTATTAGGAAATTTCTTCATAGAAGCATTGCTGGGTAAGTAAATTAGAAACGAGTCCTTATTTTCACTTTCCATATTATTCACATTGGAAAAATATAATAGCATACTTTTGCATTAACTCTTCATTCGGAAATGGAGTGTGATACCTGTTACAGTATCTTTATGAAAAGGAATCAACGCACCAGCATCGTCATAAATTGCAATATCAATTTGTTGGATGTAGTTTGATTTCAGCTTTGTATAATGCACTTTCTGAAAAGTATGCTCAGATAATATACTGCAGCTTTTTGGCTGGTATGATATCATTGCTAGAATTTGAGCTTCAACATCTCCCACACGTACATCTTCACCAATATTGGAATATATCTGAAAACAGTTAATACGACGCGATGGCGAAATGTCTGCGCTAGCTTTGGTTACAGTACCACTTTTAAAGATATTTTGATCAAAACCCAAAATGTCCATTAGAGACTCATGAAAATCTTTTGAACAAACTAATACTAGATTATCATCATTTAATTTACTTATTGCAATATGATTAGATGATTTGATATAAGTCAATGTTGCCACTTGTTTACCATCAACTCGAAGGAGATAATTAAATTTCTTCAATAATGTTTCAGGAGTCATGTTTGTCTTTCTTTGCTTAATCACAATCTTCTTCACCAACGTCTTCTCATTTTTTGGAATAAGATCTACATAATAAGCTACCTCTCGATATATTAACTGTTTATGACCACTTGGGTGGTAATTAACGTTATAATTATCATAGGTTGTTAAGGTACTAGCGAGGTAACCTAAATCATTTCTTAAACTGGAACTCAAAGCAACCATCCAATCTTTATCAACTACATGATGTACATAATTATGATCACCATTGTGCGGAGTAAATTGGACAATGTGTTTACACGCTTTATTCAGGAAATCATATACGAATTTCTGACATGATAGAAGATCTTTCTTCGACCATTGTGGAATGAATACTCGGCAGCCCTTTTCACATTGGTAAGCAGCTGTGCGTCTCATATTAATAGTCATCACCTCATGATCAAAAGTATAGACACAGTTACTGTGAACAAGTTGTGTGACCCCTACTTCCCACTTTCCATTTAGCTGTTGTATATTATCAATGGGAGTAGAAAAGATAGCGGCTTGATTACTAGCAAATCTATTTGTTGCTACATTGCTAAGCAAAATATGGTAAAACGACATTTTCATATTCTGGTGATCTATATATTACCAATTTGCATAACATCATGAAGACTTGGATTTTGGATTCTAAACAATACATCAAAGTTGATCGCAATGGAAACGTTCATTTCAAAAATTCTCATGGAAATACATCGAGAGGAATTACATTAACATGGCGACAATTTTTCAATCCTAATGATATCATGAGGGATTTGGAATATTTTGAAACATTAAGATTTATCTCTTTGGGTAATCAAGTTTGGCTTCAACATTACAGAAATGAAATTCAAATTTGTCATTCTGACTCCTCAATGTAGTTTTCATTTCGCAAATACAATTGGGAAAAATATAAAAGATGGATACATCGCTCCATTATGTCATTTATTCGTCGAGAGTTCATCGCTTTGCTATGCAAATCTTAATCAGACACCACCTTCAACACAATGTTACGCTCCATCATGAAGACTTGGAAATTAGATTCCCTACAACATGTTGAGATTGATTATGATCAAAACGTTTATTTCAAAGACTATACTGGAAATATGAGAAGAGAATTTGCTTTATCATATCGACATTTTCAGTGCCTAAATCATATTATGAAGGACTTGAAATACTTCTATATAAAAAGACATTCACGCATAGGAAATTGCATGTGGTTGCGACTTACAAAGCAACGAATTCAAATCTATCATTCCTAACTTTCTATCTGCCTCACATTTCATCAAGGCAGTTGGGAAAAGTATAAAAGGAAGATACATCTCTCTATTTGCTCATTTCTTCATCATGAAACGTCATCGCTACACCATCGTCAACATTCTCCGACGCATCAGACTCTACACGAAAATCGATGTCGTAACATTACATCAACAAATTCCAAACACCAAGTATTATCCGGGTCGACCGCAAATGTTAGTGGTGAAGATAAGCAATTTAATGAACCTTCAACTCTTTCCAAACGGGACGGTACACATTCTCGGCGCCCTTTCTCATTCATCGGCGCGGTTAATGCGCTTAGAACTGCAGAAGCTACTACGCCGGATATGGAAGAGGGAGAAGTGCGTGATGTCGAATCTGACTGTGAACAATATGGTGATCTCTACTCAATTGAGTGAAAATGTATCGTTTTTGAAGATTCACAGCAGCAGCTACAATTTGTGTTATGAGCCAGAACTTTTTCCTGCAGCTCTTATTAATCGTTGGAATCCTGTACATATTGCCATTTTTCACAACAATAAAGTTATCATTGCTGGACTGAAATCAGAAGTGCAAGCAGATACAATCCTAGACCATTTAATCGAATATATACATACCCAGCGGATTGTGAAATAAAAACAACTTTTATTCCAACATTACGCTTTTTATTTCAAATCATTATAGAACTCACAAATCATCTTTTCATTAGAAGATGGGTTACATGAAAACTTTTGAATAACAGATTTAAATCGACGTGCATGCAAACGTTTTAAAATGAAGTACAATACGAAAGCACCACAAGTTGATGAAAGTGGATGTTGCAGTATGCGCTCATTTCGTTGATATTGACGAGTATGCTTTCTCAACCACTGCTGTGTTGGTATATTCGGAGGTTGAGCAAGAGAGTCAAATAGTTCACCGCGTCTGTCTTTTCAAATAAAGATAGCTTTCCAATGTTCACCTTCTAAATTCTTTGACTGAGTGTTCAATACAATAAAGATGGAATACTGTTTTACAGTAGTTGATAGGGTATCTAGCGAATAGACATTATCAAAAGCTTTCAACGTAGCTTCATCTGCATTACGCTGCACTTCAGTCTTTATATCGTCAGCATTCAACCAACTCATTAGCGATTATAGTGAAGAATCTCGTCACGATGCTTAGTTATTTCAATATTTGAATCAAAGACTGCATAAATCAATACATTGATCGTCTCCGTTAGCGTTGTTTTGAACTCCAGATCCAAGCGAATATTATGAGGAACGTTAGCTTGACGATAAGGTGCACTAATATCACTGTCGGCAGTCAAATCAAATGCATAAATAGTATATCCATTTTTAAACTCTTTCATTGTGAGTCCGTTGATATCGTCTGTATTGTAAAAGCCAAAGACATTCATGTAATCAACATAACTACGCAGAAATTGATAAGAAGTAAACTGGTTTATAGGGTGGACCAGGATGGCTAACACCATTTACACGTAAAGCAATTTCGCTCAAACTGTTGTGTTTGAAGTTGAAAGGATTCTTCTTGACATTACCATTGAATGCATAATTTTCAACCATTGCTACCATTAGGAGTTTTGGTGCTTCTGATGGAAAAAGACCATCTCTCATAAAACTCTCTTGATCTTTAGGAATAGTAAATGTGAGAAGCTTTGTATGTTGAATGGGATGAATGGCATTGTTGCGGTTAAGACCCTCAGCATGTCCTCTAATTACACTTGGATTAGCCACCACTCGACGAATGTATACTGTAATATCTTCCACATGAATTTTAAATTTCACAACAGAAGCAAATGCATTCAACAAAAATTCAGGCTTAGTCAATGTAAGTTTGACTCTCATGCTGCTATTACAGAGTAACAACTTTGACTGTTTGAAGAAGTCAAGATTTAGTGGACCAAATAGCTGACATACCAACTTTATGTGTAGCATCAATGTTAGTGCCATCTGCTTGCTGAATTCTGAACCGCACATCAACCATCGCATGACTTAAATCAATGTAGTCATCACTAGCTCCAGGAATGACAAATTCAATTGGGCCAGTATTCTCAGCAGTTCGAGGATGATAATCTACAATACTTGAACTAAGAATATCTGTCTGTATCGCTTGTTGATCAAACAAACAAAAATTTGAAGTTTTACACTCCATGAATAGAAGCTATGACAGCGTCGTCGTTTAGCACGCGATGAAGGATTAGAGCGCACACGGCGTTTACGTGAATGCCTTTTCTTAGATTTGCGTGGAGTTTGCCTCTTACCACCTCCATCCCGTTTTCTTTTTCTTCTAACATTCATTCGTTTAGGTGCTTTCTTTTGTCGATTACGAGTTAAGGATTCCTATAATGTTCTTAAACCGAATTCCTTCCCACGATTTAGTATAGTACTCTTTATATTTTTTCCACTGGCAATATCATTGACAACATCGCCAGCAAAGCCAACAGCATTACTTAAAACAGATAGTTTTAAAGTTTTTCCGATAGTAGATAAGAGAGGAGTTACAACAGATTTCAGCGCCCCAAATATACTACCTCCACGTTGACGGCGAGCACCAGTGTAAATTGTACCCGCGCCACTTACATAGGAGGGACGTGAATAGAACGATGCAGTCGGATTCATAACTTAGACCTTGACATTACAAGCTATATCTTTGCATAAATCAGTGACGATCGCGTAGATGAAAGATGTCTGCACGACGCATCCAAGAGCTCATACTTGAAGGATAACCGACCCATTTAACAAGACATCATTCTTCGCCTTGACGTTTTTTGCAACGGATGATATTCTCTACTAAATATGTTTCACTTTGAGTGACCAACTCAATCTCATCACGATAAAAGCTACCATCAATTTCTTCATTATCGTAATCTTTCAACTTGTAAGTTGTTGGGGAGTCTTTTTTATTGATACTTGAAACTGTGAAAATTTCTTCTGTCCGATTCGGGAGATAACCTTTGGCAATAAAGTTGGCATTACAAAAGTGCATAGGTAGCCTGACCCTTTAACCATTGTCTAACTTGTGAGTGTGGAAGACCACTCGCTTTTGACAATTTCTTTATGGATGCAAATCCTGCAGGATGTTTTACATCATAATATATTGACTTTAAAAGTTCATGTGATGACGACTGACTCATTCTCCTTCTTCTCATGTTTTTGTTTTCTTGCCTTTTTACACTTACAACAGCCACAAGATTTAGCAGATTTACGTTCATGTTCACATTGCTTAGGAGTCTCACTGTAAGAGCTGGCACGGCAAGTACATGTTACATCAACATGCACCTCCGGCGGTTCATTAATTGGCATGCAACACATCTGCTTCATATTAATAGTCTGAGAACATATATTTCTTTAGTGGAGATCTTCTACGTCTATCTCTTCCTCTTGTTTGCCTAGAGGGTGTAGATCTACGTCGTTCTCTTCCTCTTGTTTACTTAGTAAGTGTGGAAGGAGATATAGAAGGTGAACTCTTAAACCAATTTCTTGGCATTGTAACACTCCTAATTTTGGAACAGAATTAACATTTGAAGTAGTATCAACTTCTGAAGTAGAATCAAGTTCTTTCAATGTTTCATTATTCAATGCAAATTTTGGAACATTATGCTTTTTCAATAGTTGAAGAAAATATGGCCAACCATGTGGGACATAACCTTGTCGACGTTTTCTACGCGTTGCATACTGAATAAAGTCTTCATAACGCGAAGCGCTAATAATTTTATCATCATTTGTAATGATTTCATCTCTATCATTCGCATTGAGATATGGTTTAATGCTGTTGAAAAGAAATATTGCATGTGCACGAGATGCTAAAGGTGTAGCAGTCGAAGCAGAGTCACGCATCTCATTCCTCAAACTTTTCAATTCTTCAACAGTTTCTGATTGTAATAAAACTGCGCGATATGGAACTTTAATATGTATATTTTCCTGATAATCCAGTTCTTTCTTATAAATTTTATTTGTGAGAGGTTGTCTTACTTGCTGTAAAGCAGTCAATTGCACATGTTCATCCTGAGGAACAACAACCATGCGAGAATAAGAACTCTTAGTTTGTAGATAATCATAGGCTTTTTCAAAATATCACTTCGAAATCTAAATTCTTCCGGACATTCTTGTGTAAAATCAATAAATAAGTAACCGTGTGGTTTTTCAGTTGCTGCTTGAAAAATTTCAATTAAGGCTTTTGAACCTCTTGGCGCAACTTGTCGCGCTAAAATTTCAAATTGACTTCTATCTCGTGGATTCTTAAAAATAGCGTAATAGTGTGTATTCAGGTTTCTTGTGCGGGCTTCTTTCCCATCAGGAAACAAAGTTTGCGTGATATAGATTATAAAGCACCTTTTGTGATGTGCTACGCGAGTGAACATATCTGTGACGTCTTTAGAATTCTTGCTTTCCTTCAATAGATCATCCAATACAACGACATTATTGGACTCTATCTTATCAGCTCGAATAATTCCTTCATTACGAATAAAGTTACGACGTTGCAATTCCTGAAAGAGTGACGGCTGATAAATACCATAACACCAAATAACTCGATTGATAGGTTCCCTAAACAACTCTTTTCTTTTGTCTAGCAAATTCAGAGTGAAAACAGTTTTACTTGCATGGGATGGACCTGATGCAGTCAGAACTTTATCACATTGAAGTCTGAAATCCATTTTAATACTTTGAGACTCAACATTTGCATAATTAACGCTTAAAGCCAAAGATATTACCCAATAGGTCACCTACTACAGGAGCTAACATCGGAAGTATTGCTGAAAGGAAACCACCCTTTTGTGTTAGAGTTTTCCTCTCTCTTTGAAGGGTAACTTTGGGATTGGAGATGAATCGCAATTTTGTAGTATGTCGCTTAAGTAACTTTCGTTGTTGTGGTGATAATTTCTTTGTCCTCAAACTTCTCACATGAGAAACAATTTCTCGAATAAATGTATCATTAGCATGTCGTATAGCATTATATCACTGATTTCCTTTCATTCGTTGAAGAGCTCGAATGGCCTCAGAAAATTTTGAAGACTATCGACTTTTACGTCTCGCAATTTTTTCTCTTAACCATTGTTACAACTTGAGTTTTCCACATTTACATAGGTACTAACTTTTATGGCAGAAGTGACACTCAAAATGAGCTATATCACACTGACTGCATTGACAAAGGTGAATCCAGTATCGTATGAAACAGCGCTGGCAGAAAGTATGCTTACATCTCTTAAAGATGCGTTTTTCACTTCCATCCTTTCGCTTACATACATCACACATATTTTCACTCTTGCTAACAACTTCTAAAGCAAGTCTTTTTGAAGACATGAACTTGCTAGCCTTTTCTAAATAATAGACACATGTGCAGAAGGACTATACTTCGAGAGTGAGCAGGCACAACTCGAAAACCAATTGTGCTACGATCAAGTACCATTGCATCTTTAAGTTTCTTTTATACAAAGTTGAATGTGAATATGTGAAATCGCTTCAATCACTAAACTGCTACCATGATGGTTAAATGCATCAAGACGTTGAGCAATTTTTCCCATATGTCTTTCAAAAAATTCTTCGTGATTATCTACAACTTCCATCGAATAAGAAGCAAAGTGGAAGAAACGATCTTCTACCTCTTCTTTCCCAAAATGGCTGAAATGAATCTTTGCAACTAATCTCGCTATTACAATTCTATTAGAGAACGTATCCATTAACTTCAAAAATAGAGTGCTAGTATCACCAATAACTGATTTGATGTTGATTTCATCTTTATTAAAAGTTATCACATAATCTTGAATAGTTCCCCTTAAGCTTTGTCTATGAAAACTTAATGTTCCACAATCATTTGAGAAAGACATTATCATCCTTCATCTATCCCGCCCGTTGCATGAAAATAACAAATCTCTTCAAAAAGCATTTATTGAACGACTTTAACAAGCATGCATTACAAATTTTGGGTTTGAAACAGATAAAATAGACACAGTTGGCAGCTATCATATAAAGAGCAATGATGACCAAACATTACTTTAGCAGTGTTGAGATATGGAGGAAAAAAGCATTGATTATGAATGTAGCGACTACAACGAACATTTAAAATAGGAACACTCAATTCCTTAAAACGTTTAGTTACTTCATGATAGTGTTGATTAACTCTACTATCCCAAGGTGGAAGTAGAATATCATTGATGATTAGATTTGGAAATAGTTTCTTCTCCTTAGTAGGATCATTGCAAAAGATACATACAACATTAAAAGCTGCTAACCATCTTTTAAAGTCAATAAGAAGAGCACATTCATTAGAAAAGCCATAGTCTTGCAAGTATTGCTGATTAAGTCCATGGATGTGTTTTCTCGCCCAGCTATCAGCGTTGGGATCACACTTGGCATGTTGATGGTAGACACTAACAAGTTGATACGACCAATTGTCCATAGCAATAGCACTGAGCTCCTGTACAGGTTCACCGTCACAATCCATAAAAATGATGATAGATGACTAAAAAGGAAATTACAAATTTTTACTCATCTGATGAAGAGTCCTATAACATATTACAAAATGATGAAGTACATTGATGCTGTTCACGACAAAATACACAAATAACATGATGGCAGCGAAGATGTAAAATGTATCTGATAAGTCCACGTCTACGACACTCAAGGCACACGAGCGAATTGTCATAAGGTAGAGATAGGTAAGGACTACTGATTCTCCTTCTTTGGCCTGCGTTTAGCGGAAGCATTCTTCTCTGACTTGCGCTTTGTACCGCTCTCGTTGAGGATTTGATCAATAATGGCATCAACGTCTGGTTGCTTTGGTATATATAGGATGGATTGAGCATGCATCAATATAGAGGCTAATTTGTTGTCCTGGTGATAGCCATAATATATTCCACTGATAGCAAAACCAATATTCCAAGTGCCTTCTGCGAGGTCTTCACATCTGATGGGTGTCACTTCATCTCCTTCCTTTTTATAGTATGAGCACCAATGCGATAGTGGTAAAGAAAGCTTTTTACCATCCCATATCTTTCTATATGGAGTATCATTGTCGTCTCTCGCCTTCCATTCCTTGCTAAGGGGAGTAGGGATGTCCATATTTAATGTTGCAAACTCTTCAATAATATCGAGTTGGCGGCGAATGTACGTAGTCCCCATACTGATTGTTCAATATCTTCACTTCAGTGGAAGGAATCATTCCGGTTTGCAATAATATACTATGATCGTAATTACGTATGGCTTGTCTAAATTTACGCTGTAGTGGGGTAGGATTATGTACCTTTGTTGTCTCTTCTACTGGTCTCAACATAAGACGATCTGATTGTAGAGATCCTTGTAACGTCTGAACACTATCTTATCCTGTAAATGTAGTAGATGTAGTGGATGCCTGAAAATAAAGGAGATGCTATTAAGTTAACACTCGAGGAAGGAGATGAAGGAAGGTTCCGACTTCGCATTTCAGATGGATAATATAATAGGAATGTAGAGGGAGAACGTGCGTCCGACACCTTTGCGACTCAAATATAGAATGATTGTCACTCTGTAAACCTCATTATTTATAGAGAAATGCTGGATTCTCATTGGATGTGCTCCTCATTGGCCAATGACATCAAGCTGATTCCAAATCTGGTCTCATTTTTGTCGTCCGATGCTTCGTTCGCCCGCTGGAGTCCAAAACACAAAACTCAACCTCTGACGGCTCTCTAACATGACCAAAAGTCTCAATGTCATTCTCAAGCCTCAACAATGAAAGATAGGGCCAAACTGTGACTTTTCAATCAATTTGTGGCACTCTTAGCTTTCAAACGAGCTGTTGCACGAGTTTCTACGATCTCTAGAACCAAAGTTGGAAGATCTCTCCCGAGGGGGGGGGTCGAAGTTCTTCGTTGTTTGGCGTACGACTTTGGAAACAAGTGCCCTAGACCCAAAATTGGCCAAAAAGTCCAAATTCGCCGTCCATTTTCACGTACGAGGCTTCGTTTCGCCGCTACAGCCACTTTCTCACTCAAAAACACATAAAAACACACCTAAACCACACCTACACCCAAGAAGTACAACATGTCGAACCAGAATTTCATCAGGAAACCAAATCTAAACACAAAATAACCCTACTACCATCCCTACACACCAAAAACAAAGACCGCCGCCCAAGAACAACCACGACGGTCGACCAAGACACACCCGGCCGGTCGACCCAGAAGCACACCAACCCAACTCGCGCTCCAGAGGGGTGGGCGCTGTGCGCAGTTGGGAGGATTCCTTGCTACTACCGACTTCCAAGCTGATCGAGGAGTTCCAAATTCGAACGACACGCGGTCAAGCGTCATTCAGCCATTTCTGAAGTGATGAACTGGGGGAGAAATCTGGAGCACAGTTTCCTGATTCTGAAATTGTAGAAGGTATGTTCCGTGACTCACTCTCAGAATATCGGCTGCATCATCGATTTTATGTGCCGATTTTCGCGTATTGAAGCAGCGCATTTCTGTTCTTTGGTCTCTGGAATTTCGGCTGGGCGACCGCTCCTCGACGTGTCCGTAAAAACACTTTGTCTTCCTCCTCGAAGTTCACGAATCCAGTAAGACACGGTGCTTCTTGACGGACAGGATTCTCTGTAGACTTCTTGCAATTGTGACATTTGTGACATGAAACTATTCACTGTTAGATATCTTGTTTCATTTGCATTGCAATTTTTCTTCAACAAAACTAAAGAACGAAAGCTCAACAGAAAACTATACCGGTATCCGAATGTCGGTAAAATATAAATTGCTGGTATTGTGGTCCCTAGTTTTTACAATTTTACCTACAATTTTACCTTACACTGTATCTGATATTCGCAGGAATAATAGACTGACTGTGACATTTTTGACTCAACGATTCAAGCATAGAGTCGCTATATGGTAGGTAGAGTGTCGACTAGAAAAATATTTGTATACACTATACAATGAAAAATTTTATATCAGAAGATTCAGTTTTTTGCGGAGATTACGTTCCTGCGGTCCAAAAAAATATTCGAGCAGTTTTTTAAAGGCTAAACTTTTGCAAATTTATATACTATCGACATGAAGCCACTTTATAAGCAGTATGAAACATGTTGGATATCAAAAGGAATGAATATTTGCTAACAAGCATCCTAACTAAGCGGAAATTAAGCTGATTATGAAAGGAATGTCATGAACCGCATAATAATGCAAGTCTTCATGAAAAAGTTGAGATCTTATTGTGCTTTCTTGACTGAAATTTCAAGTTTTTAATTCGATTTTCATCGGCATGGTTTTATTAAATTTATATTTCATTTTATGAATCTGAATAGTGATGTGGACCCATTTACATAATTCAAGGTAAATTGAAATCATTGTATTTGATTATGATATATTGCTATGGCAGGTTGCTGTATGATCACGCTTAAGAGAATGCTCCTGAGGTTCAGCATGAATGTAATAGCAACATATCGGATTGCTAATTTAACAAACATTAAGCTTCTCGAAGACTGTCATGATACGGAGGACATGTAAAATACTATCATTCCTTCTGCATTACTATCATGATCAGTCAATTACGTGGTAATTTCTTCAAAACTGCAAAAATTTGCTTATCTCACATTTGGTAGCTATACCAACTGCATCCGCCTCGAGTTCATTTCATAAGTCATAAGTCATAAATGTTTATTCTGAAATATACAGAAAGCGCAAAGCGATGGCCGCAAGGGCATTTACAAACAAAAGTCCTTCTTTGGAATGAGATATTCTATTCAAAGAATGTTGTATGCCTACAATAGACAAGATAATCAATCATACGATGATATACAGCATAGTCAAGCATAGGGTGAGACACAACATAATCAAGCATGCATTGAAATACAATGTACTGTTGACATGTGCATGCCCACATGCATTTTAGTATTTCTACATCTCCCCCCAGATTGCAACAAGACAAAACGCGGTGCAATCGAAATATACAGAGAACTATAAAAGTGCATGACATGCGGCCTAAGTTAAGCAGTACGTGAGACATATTGTCCTGTATGAGCATCATAAAAGCGCCTTTGTTGACGCTGACGAGATGATCGTCGCAAAGGCGGATCAGAAAATTCACGTGAATGAGGGAAGGACACGGGCATGCTTGGTTCATAGAGAGTAGGCGAATGTGTGTTATTAAGCATAATTGGTTGCGTCACAGATCTAGCAGAGGATTCTCCTTTCAAGTTGGATGTACTTGGACTGGTACCAGATTCTTCTACTGTAGATCGATGGTTGCTGGCGTCTGAGTTGTGAGACGTTGGCTCCTCAGCGATAGGTGCAGGAGGCGTACAATACGGCCGAGTAATTGGGGAAGGAAATGTGTCTGGGATGAGATTATGAGACTTATATTTCCGAAGGAATTGACGGTTCCGCAGGGTCAATCTACCAGAACCGGTAACCTTTATGAGGTATTGATCATTGTCTTTGCTTTCCATCACCACGCCATTGCGGTCCCATCGCTTCGGAAATTGTCCCGTTTGGTTTTGGATAAACACTTGATCACCAACAGACAATGGCTCCAAAGGTTGAGCGTGCTCACCAAGATATTCGGATGATTTGACGTACCTACTTTTGAGAGATCGTTCTTTTAGGTCCCAGGCAGTCTTCCATTGATTTGCAATTTGCGGGTTATCAAAAGCTGGGATATTCTTAGTAATGAAAGGAAGAGAATCTCGCAAGCGGCGTCCGAATAGTATTTCAGCGGGCGACAAGTGGCAGCCGGGATCAGGCGTATTACGAAGCATGAGAAGGGCTCTGACCATGTTGTCGTTATCCAGGTTGCCATCAGATGATATATTGTTCATCAACATTCGCTTGACTGTTTTAACAGCGACTTCTGCTCTGCCATTAGAGGATGGGTGATACGCTGACGAGATGCGATGATGAATACCCCAACGGTTGAAGAAAGCCTTCGTTGAGTGACCAACAAATTCCGGTCCACCGTCGCTGGAAACCTCCGCCGGGACACCAAACGTGGCAAAAAGCCTTCGCAAGGTCTTGCATAATCCGTCGGATCCAATGGTAGAACTACCCTTCCGAATTTGGAAGACCTCGGTCCAAGAGGAGAGGCGATCAGCTGTCACCAAGTAATAGAATCCTTTATGGAAAAAGAAGTCGCAGGCGATGGCCTCGAAAGGAGTAGTCGGTATAACGGGTTCTTTGGGCGGCAAACGGGCCTGGGAGGGAGCGATTCTGTTGCAATCATAACAATTATCACGAGTTGCTTGAATCTGTTGAGAAATTCCGGGCCAATATACTTCTACCTTTGCGCGTGCATTCATTGCAGTGACGCCTTGGTGTGCGGCATGGAGCGATTGGAGAACTTCGGAGCGAATGGAGGAAGGAATAATTATTCTTTGATCCATCATAGGCACACTATCAATTGCATGGAGATGATGCCGGTGTTTCCAGTACGGTTTGATGTCATTCGGCAAGTCGTCTTTCTTCATCGGAAAGCCAGAGGAAATAAAGGACACAAGGTTCGCTATATGAGGGTCTTTCGTACTCTCAAGCTGAACAAGTTCCCATGTGATAGCTCGAAAGTTGTTTGCAATTACTGCTGCTGCCTCTAAGAGCTCGGTTTCCATATCAGAATCTTCGTCGAGGGAGGCAGGCTTGCGTAGATAGCTGCTTGGAGAGTTCGCATGGTTGTCTTCACGGACTGACTGAACGGGATTCCGGGAAGTTGCATCAGAGAAGTGATTATCTTTGCCCGGCATATGCTGAATGGAAAACCGCCATAAGAGGGTACGCTGCTTTAGTCGCAAGAGACGGGGGTTGGTAATTTCATCGAGCAAACGATCGCCAAATAGTTTGGTGAGCGGCTTGTGGTCCGTGATGATCAGCAAATTATCGCAGCCCTGTGTGAAATACTTGGTCTGCTCCAAAGACCAGGCAATAGCTAAAGCCTCGCCCTCCACAGGTGCGTATCTAGATTCTGCTGGCCTCAAAAATCGTGATCCGGCAAGGGTTATCTTCCAACCGTCTCGGCAGCATCCAGGTGCGAGTTTGTTGCAATTGCAGTGCTTTTGTGAGAGAAAAAACCCGATGCCTGTTTTTGACCAATCCGGACGCAAGCAGGTGCGGCGTGTTGGGTCGAAAATCTCAACACCCTCAATTATGGCGTTTACGATGATTTCTTTGGAGCGTTTGAATGCTATATCGAGTTCTGGAGTCCAAATGAATTGGTTTTTTGGGCTCAGCAGAGGTTGAAAGGGAGCCATGACTTCACATAGACGGCTGTAGTGACCCACTTGGTTGATAAGTCCAAACCAAGATCGTATATCGGTGACCTTTGTGGGAGTTGGGAATTCCTCGATTGCGCGTATATATTTTTCAAGGGGTTTGATCTCATTCTTCGTAATCCGGAATCCAGCAAAGTCGACTTCTCGTTGGCAGAATTGAAACTTTGCTTTGTTGAGGATAATGCCACTGCTACCAAGGAGATCAAGGAAATCGATCATTCTCCACCAGTGGACAGCCAAGTCGTTGTCCCACATAATTGTGTCGTCAACGCATTTCGACTTCCGCTCGACATCCGTGATAATTTCGTCGAATCTCCTAGCATATCCATCGCCGCTTGCAAGAAAACCCTGTGGAGCTACCTTGTACCGGTAACGGCCCCATGGAGTGATGAAAGTAGTATAATGTCGATCTTGAGGGCGGATTGGTACCGAATGGAAACCATTCCAGGCATCTGTGACCGACTTCCATGTATCAGGAGGGACAGCTTTCGCTTGTTGGAATGGAGGTCTGATGTGGTGCGTTTCCCGGAGACAGTTGGCGTTTAAAGGTGATAAATCGACGGTGCGTCTCGGAGTGCCATCTGCTTTGCGCGCTAACACCATTCTGTGGCACCATGAAGATGGTTCACCGATTGGGACTCTTTCTAAAACACCCAAGGAAACGTCGGCGTCAAGTTGCTGCTTTACAATTTCCTGCCAATGAAGGGGAATTGAAGCTGGTGTATGAGCAGCATGGGGTTGTGCACTTTCATCGACATGCAGGGAGATGGCTGGACCCTTCATACCAGGGAGTGGTTGGTGTGGACACTGGTTGAAGGTTGATGAGTGAAACCTTTCTATTAACCATTCCTTCATTAAAGGAATGTTCTCTTCTGCACATGGAAAAGGGAGCTTTTCCGGACGGGGAGGTGGCCTGTCTCGGACAGGACATCCACAGTAGGCGACTTTGTCGTGAACCGAGCATTCTTCGACTTGTCCGATTTTCGGGAAATCCTTAGCAATTACACCGAATTGGATAAGGGCATCTCGAGACAAATAAAATCGTTCAGTACTAGGAGTAATATAAGTCATAACGGCCGCAGTACGTTGGTCGCCGTTGCTGCTTGTGCCGTGTAAGCGAAGAAAAATGGCGCCCCAAATATGGATATCTTCTGTGTTAGCAGCGAATAATCTATGGTTTACCGGAATAAGATGGCTTTTCTTAAAACCACATCGGAAGAAATCCGACAATCCCCATAAACAAGACTGGGCTCCTGTGTCAGTAACGACCGTAACCACTGAAGGTTTCACACAAGGAGTCGCGCGATGGAATTGATGATAGTCTTCCGAGTTGACGGTAACTGTGAGCTGCAATGTGGGATGTCGCATAGACTCAGCGTGTTTCCACCCAAGCTCTGAATCGAACAGCATGTGACTGAGAGTAATCACCGGATTTCTGGTAGCGTTTGAAATACCTCCAATGGAGATGGCTCCCTCGTCACCATCAGTGGGACGTCGATTACCAGCCATAGTGGTATTAGAACTTGGTCGTCGAGGATTGAGCTTACGCCAACAGTCGAGACAAAATTTTCTTTCGATCATTTTCTTGTGTCGCTTGCTCCACGAGAATTTGTCCATCTCAGCACGGCAATTTTGACAATTCACATGCTGTGCAGTCAAGTTTTTCTTGGTTGTTTGGCGATAAGAGGATACAGCATTGGTTGAAGCTGAGGAATGTCGATTTAGAGCATCTCTTGCCATTTCTTTGGCCTCTATGAAAGAAACTGCTTGTTCGACTGTACTGTGGTCGAGCGCTGGCCAACCGAGAACTTCTCTTTTCAACTCATCCTCTGCTAAACCTGAGACAAGGACATCTTTAGTAATAATGCTAGTGAAATCAACAGCGTGGCCACATCTAAGTTGTGGACAGCTGATAGTGTAAGCGCAGGTAGCAGCTTTTCCTTTGATACGTGCGAAAAATGAACGAACATTTTCACCGTCACACTGTCGAAGGGATAATAAATCAGATCGGCGGACACTGATAGCAACCGGGATCACAGCAAGTTTCTTTATCGCCGCAAGCACATCATGCTCGCTACGGGTAATGATGTCGGGATCACTGCGGAGTAGGTCGTTCCCCAACTCCTCGTCACAGCATTGGAAGAGATGCTGGGTCGTCTCGGTCGCAGACAGATGGGTACCGTGCTTGAATAAGTCCCATCGGGCTTTAAAGGCGTTCCATGTTTCTTCCGAAGAGCCACCAGTGATATTGGGACGAATCAGTTTTGGAGCTTTCTGCTTTGTGGAATGGGAAGTGGGGGCTGCTGCTCCTGTGTGAACACCGTTGTGTATCGTCAGGAGGGCGGCCGCAACAGCTGCGTCCACATCGCTAGTAGCATATCCGCAACCGGGATACGGACAATCAATGATCGGCATTATCGTGGCAATTGGCAGACAACATAAACAAAAGTCCTTCTTTGGAATGAGATATTCTATTCAAAGAATGTTGTATGCCTACAATAGACGAGATAATCAATCATACGATGATATACAGCATAGTCAAGCATAGGGTGAGACACAACATAATCAAGCATGCATTGAAATACAATGTACTGTTGACATGTGCATGCACACATGCATTTTAGTATTTCTACAGCGTTGATAACACGTGCAACATATGCATACGCAAAGTGTAGCATCAATAAAAAATACATGAGACATATGTTTTCAAATTTACCGAGTGATCATGATGTACATGCACATCATAAACAAATTATATGAGACCTACATATTTACAAATTTTCAGAGTCATCATGATATACATCATATACCATATACAAGATACGTCAGATCTATGGGGCCTATATTTACAAATTTGAAAAGTGATGATCACGACATGATAAGAGTTCACTGGATGGGAGTCCTCACAGTGGAGCAAAAAACGTAAATGCTTAACATCTAATATAAAAATGAATGTAACAAAATCATCTATACAAAATTTACACTTTAATGATCATGGTCACAATATATACAAATTCACTCGGATCAATGAGATTGAGACTCCTATTAATCTTCATTATAATGAGAACTATCTTCAATATGAAATGTAGGAATGTATCTAAATAAAATTTGCCATCAGGTATAAAAAGCACTTGTCAAACAATTTTATACGAAATCACATATTAGCAGTCACAGCACTTTTGAAATTTAATAAAACCGAAAGTGTATAAGCTACTTCTAAGATCTGTCATGTTCTTATTAGCCATACATGAATAAATAACATCATAACAGATGGGATTGACATTTGAAAACAGCTGTGCATAACTGACATTTTGGTCGCACGCATTCTTCATTGCATTTGCTCAAATGTCAAATTCTTGAAGCAGTTCTGGGAAATTTATGTAACTCTCTATTGTGATAAAGGAAAGTTCAGACATCTGTTGTCGTGTCAGCAGCAAAAATTGACATTTCTCGTCTCCATCAAAGACATTTTGGCAGCGATATTTATCTGAGTCGCTTCTTCAGAATTGGCGTGGAGTTTGGGTCTAAAGGACTCTCTTTAATACAGTTCAACACTGTATTTACTCAAAGACTATATAGCTCGGTAGACCAGGGTTGCTACAAGTGCATCATCTCAACGTTTCGAGTTTTTTTGACAAAATAAATTTCAAAAATTAAACAGAATTTACAAGCGAATCTTGAATCCATCGAGTAAGTATATTAGGTAGAGTAGCAACTCAGCATTTATCAAATCCCCAATGTGTAGGCCTACTGTAGCACCGCGAGAACATCTCATAGAACCAGCACATAGGGTGTCAATTGACACATCAAGGCTGAAATCTATGTACACCTACATTTTACGCTCTTTTACCGGGTTTTACTGATTGGAAGTATAATAGAATGATGTTTTTGAGCAACAATATAAAAATAATCCAATTGTTTGATTCGTTTGTATGTTTATTATTAACGATAAGGTATTGACCTACATAGGCACATATTCAAATATTTTAACCTTTTTTATAGTAAATTTATATTTCATTTTTTCATGTAAATATGTAGTGCTTAAAAATAATTAAATAACATGCTTGCTTGTCGCACCTTCATCTTGACGTATTGAGTTAGAACAATAAAAACAAAATAATAAAGAAAAATGCATCTGTATTTGCGAATGTTTATTATCATGAGCAATCTTTACCAACAATTTATGGGCATGTTCAACGGACAGATTTTTGGCAAAATTTTTGCATGAACTCAATTTAACGCGTCTGTTCGATTATTGATTTTCTACATTTTTCAAAGAAACTGATCTTTATGTCTTTTTTATATGAAAAAGCTATAAGCTTGTTTGACCAAGCAATGAGAAAATCTCTCCTGTTCATTTCTGAAGACTAAACATGCTCCCAAATATTCCAGACGGCCATTGACGCGACGAATTTTAGTGTTGTCAGTCTTGCCATTTGGTCGATGGTGTCAACACCGTATCTAGCGGCATTAGTTGAGTTCATGTCCGGTGTAAGTGTAGGTGTTAGTGTTTACTCCGTTTACCCGAACCCAGAGTTAACCCAGGAGTAAACTCCAGAGTTAACTCCGGAGTTTACTCTGGGGTTAACTCCGGAGTAAACTCTAACACTTACACTTACACCGAATGTGAACTCACATATTATAAAATCGAAATACGTTTGGAATCATCAAATTTGGTACCATCAGATGGACATGAGAAACAGTATAAGCGTGAATCTTGCTAAGCATGGCTTCATCAACTATTTGAAGGAACAATGTTATCACGTTACAGATGTTTCGTTTACCGTTGAATGATGGGCCTGGGGATGTGCGAATAATGCTAGCACACAGAATTAGATTAATCTGCGTTAGAATCAGTTGCGCTTACGTCACTAGCAGACAGTCTCCCCTAAATGGTACCATCATAAGAAACGCATGATTTTTCGGCTTCCGCTTGGATGATTTCCTCTTCGTTTTCAGCCGTTCACACAGTAGGCTATACTGGGCAACTTCTATTGAATAAGATCACAGTTTCAAATTTTCTAATGCATATCGTAGCTGAATTTCATGTACATGTATATCCTACCATCGTCTTCGTAAATTTGCTTTCATTGTTCACTGAGCTCAACTGGTAAGGCTTCATTTTCCGAATCAGTATCTCTTTCATTATTTTGGAAAAGAGCGTCGAGAGTTTTTTGAGCGATTAATCCGCGTGGTCTCAGGATATTATCGCTGAAAAAATGAAGACTGGAAGCAGCGTCTCAGCACTGACATGCACGTAGGCCTACTTATAGAAGGCTACTCGCAATTCTATTACGACTGTACTGAAATTTGGCCAAAGAATGAACACTGTGATTTAATTGCCTTAGATATCAAGCGCATGTCATCGAATCTGTCTGACGCAATGCGAATGAATGATACGGTTGCAAAATTTGATCATTTTAGTAAAGCGACCATGTGGTCGTGTGAATAGACACCCTTGATAGTTCTCGGTATACAAGTGTCCATGTTCAAAACTAATCATGTTATGTTGAAACAAATACAATGTTTGTATACTCCGTTATAAATCTCTCACAGACTACAATGGAATTTCCAATATACCTGTTATAATAGGATAATACGTGCGCTTCAGGTGTCAATTGACACCTACGGCAGTTCTAGTGTTAAAGATCCTATATATGCTTTACTTGCTGCTCCATCTTGTGGGTGACACTCTCCGCATACCTGAATGATATTGGATTGGTGCAAGGCTTCATCATGTCCATAGAAAAGGGAGGCAATTCGGTCCCCTTTCGCACATTTGCTCTGACTTGTTGAAAAGAAAATTCAGTTAACTGAAAGAAAAATATGTCTCTCGAATCAGACGTTTTATTCGTAAAAGACAAAATAAATCAAAATAATTATAGTATATATTATAAATTAAAGTCATCATAATTAAAATTGAGGGATGCAGATGGGTCCACAATATTATTCAGATTCAAATAAGAACAAAGCATAAATTAGGTGAATCGCAAAATCATATGCCTATGAAAATTGAATTAATTCACATAAATATAGTTGAATTCTAACTGCATTTTTATAACCATACTCAATTTTGCAGTGATTTTTAATGACGATAGAATGCAGTTTGGTAGTTAACAATTTGGACAAGAGTCTTAACATTAATTTAATCTGGTGGAAAAAGGCTATTAACTAGATTTGCTAAGTTGGCAAACTTAAAATTTGAGCCAAGAAGCAGAATAAGATTTCAAGTTTTGTATGAAGACTTGCATTTCAATTTGGTTTATGAATTTCCTTGATAATCAGTTTAATTTCCGTTTAATTAAGATACTTGTTAGCAAATCTTTTCGCGATTTAAAAAGTTTTGTACTAAGGTACAGTGTCCATATAACGCCCAGGCCCAAATAACGCCCACCCTGTGGTATCTCCCTAAGGAAACACGGTTAGTGGCTTTTGATTGGCTGATGGTATTACTCTGTCAGCCAACGATTCTGATCTATATTCTAGTGACGATGCTGCAAATTAGACTTCGTACAGACAATGATTGATTTTCTTTCTCCCTATTTGCTTAGCCGACAATTTCGTGAAATACAGTTTGAAACAACTGTGGAGTCTGTTGGGTGAGTTATTGCTAGATGATGACATTGTCGTAGCATAGCATGATATCTCAGAATAAATTACAGTTAGTGTAGGTGTATCATTATTTTGATAATCTTGTAGAACGACATTTGTCAGGCCATCAAAGGGTTCCTAATAACGCCCACTCAAAACACAGTTATAAAAATCCTCATCTGGGTTCAGATGTATATTTTATCATAGCTGAATAACTGTATATGGTTCGAATCCCATCTCCAAAATACGCAAACGTAGTCATTTAACGTTAGGCTATAGCTATCAAAGGCCTACATATGAGATCTAAGCATTTATTCAAGAAGGCCTATAGGTAGCGAATTTCACAATCCAATATTAAGACTTATATGAGATAAAAGGGTGGTAGAGCATAGTCACTTAATGGAAATAGGGCTATCAAATTAGTGAACATAAACATATGTAGGCCTTATCCCAAACGATGTTGCTCGGTTTCAGTGTGAAGTAGCCTACCACTGACGACGACATTCAAATTCAAGTCATTGTGGTAACAAACGAGATCATCAATTCAAAACAGAATTCTTAAATAACTTTATCATTTTCAGGATGAGCCGACGAGGTGAAAAGTGGACACAAGGTAATCTTGTTGATGCTTTGAAAGCGGTTGGAGATAATGGAATGTCAGTAAGGGCGGCCTCAGCCCATTTTAGAATTCCGAGGCGGACATTGAGGGATCATATCGCTACAGGGTCAACTCAGAAGCGACTAGGTCGGAAATCGATACTTTCAGAAGAATCCGAAAAGGAATTAGCCGATCGCATTATTAAGTTCGCTGACATGGGGTTTCCTCTAACCGCCAAGACCATTCGATCATATGTCTTCGAATTCGCAGAAGAAAATGGAATTAATCATCCCTTTGTTGGAGCGGCTGGAAGAAAGTGGTTTCGCCTATTCATGAGAAGATGGTCCCAGCTTAGCTTTCGAAAGGCGCAAGCCATGCATCCGGCAAGAGCTCAAAAGCTCAACAAATTTATTGTTAATGACTTCTATGAAAAGCTAAAGAACACATTAAATGAATTGAAGATCTTCGACGAGCCCGACAAAATTTTCAACCTTGATGAAAAGGGTTGTAGATTATCGCTTCATCATCAACAGCGTGTGCTTGCTGGGAAAGGAAGAAAAGGGTTCACTTGGTCGCACCTGAACACGGAGAGAATGTGACAGTTGTTGCATGTGTTAGTGCATTGGGCATCGCGGTCCCTCCTATGATAATTTTCAAAGGAAAATATAAGAAGGATATATTCGGAGATGACTTACCAAGACTATCTTGCTTCGAAATGTCCGAAAAGGGGTGCATGACGAACTCTCTGTTTATTAAATGGCTCAACCATTTTTCAAGATTCAAACCACCTGGAAGAGTCCTGCTTATTTTCGATGGAGCCAAAAGTCATTTATCTCCAGCGATTGTTGACGAGGCAAGTAAATTAGAAATCACACTCTTCTGTTTACCAGCAAATACAACACACGAATTGCAGCCTCTCGACGTAGCAGTTTTTCGATCTTTCGAACATAATTGGGACGAAGAAGTTCAAAGGTTCTGGCGACATCGACCAGATCGATCACTTACAAAAGACTTGTTTGGCAAGATCTTCACTCCGACGTGGAATAAAGCTCTATCAATAAGCAACATACAAAGCGGGTTTAACAAATGAGGAATATATCCTTTCAACAAAGATGCTATTCCGGACTATGCGATTGCACCAAGCGAAGCCACGCACTTAGATATCAACAATATTGCACCAACCGTCACTTCTGAGTGAACTCATAGCGATATGATTCCAACGACAAGTGGCCTTACCATCGACCAGATACCAACGACCTCTAGAGAAGCAGTTATAAGCTTGTCAACCAGAGGCAAAATGGATTGCAATGTATCCTTTGCCAGTATCATCTCCACGCCACCAAAGAAAGTTAGAAAAGACGAACATCGTGCTCTAAGACGCAAGAGCTTAAACTACAAAACCACCATCGTTCAGAAATCATTATTCTCGACAGAACCAATTTCACAATCTAAGACAAACGAAGAGTACCCAAGGAAAAGGAAAGACACGACACAAAAGAAAAAGTAAAGAGCGAAAAGAACTGCGATCAAATCAACAAAAGAAAATCGTGATTATGATTGGTATTGTCCCATTTGCGATGAGGATTTGATGTCCGATATGAGAAGCTGTGGTAATTGTGCTGTTTAGTATCACGAGGAATGCGTTGGACTTGTTCAAGAAGACGACGAATTCTTATGTCCTGACTGCGAGATCGTTAATTAACATTGTGTTTTTGAAGAGATGCATACATTTTTTACACTATATTTTTGAAATTTTACAAATGAGTTTGTTATTTCAATTGTTTTGCTTTTCACATGGTCTACTATAGGCCCATGGTTAGTAGGCCTAGGTTAGTGAATTTTCATTTAAGGTTATTGTATACGCAATATGTTCTCAGAAGGTTTACTGTTGGTATTATGATAATAATTTTGATTTAATTAAGTTGAATTGATAAAAGCTTGCATAAACGAAGCATGCTTAAATGATTTTTAAAGTGGGCGTTATTAAGGCCGGTTGGCCCTAATAACGCTCACATTAGTTATTTGCGTAAAATGAAGCTTTGATATACTTTAACTAATCCTATAATATTCTAATTAGTGCTATCTGAAAGCTTATATTCCAAACTCTTTCACCAACATCAATAAAGTAGAATTTAGTGCGCATCGTGGACCACAGGCTTGAAAAACTTGAATTGTGGGCGTTATTTGGACACTGTACCTTATTTATGCAATTTGTATATTGAAGTCTGATGCACCAAATCGCCAAACAGCAATAATTTGCAAAACTTTTTTAAATTGATCAAATATTTTTTGACGCAGCAACGTAATCTCCGCAAGCACTGAATCTTTTGATATAAAATATTTTGCTGCATGCTGACATTTTGTTGAGTCGACACTCAATACCTAATATATACTTACTCTATGATAGTCATCTACATCCATCGTTTATTGGCAGCTCAGCCCAGCACAGAACTCATTGCAGATTTCTCTCGGGTGAGTCTTCCTTAGAAATGGCTAAATAGCACCAAAATTCAAGTTTGATTTTACGAATTTATGAACATATCTGCATTTATTTAATTATCTAAGCAACATTTTAGTTTTGGTTTTGATCAGCATTAAGATGTAAACATGTATAAGTGTTTACAAGTAATCGAAAATTTTTCAATGATGCCGCCGAAGAAGCCTCGAGAAGAAAAAGAAGTCTAGAAACACTGAAGTGGACATTTGATATTCACCAACTTCAGTAACTAGCAAAGTTCCTGTGGTTAGTTGCTCAAATCTGTGGGGTAGCAGATACAAAGGTTTAAGTTCGGTTCTCGGCACATTATATTTAGCCTTTTTCCTTGTGCCTGTTGAACATGCCTTGTGATGTGAAATCTAATCCTGACAAAATTGGTTCTTATGATGATATTCAGACGTATCTGAAGAGGATGGAGAAAGCTTTAATCGAGTTAAAGCAGGATTTGATTAAATAACCCAACAAATCGAATATGCCTTGAAAAGGGTGGAATGTAATGAAGCACTAGATAAGGTATACAGGGTCCTAGATATGAGATATAGGGTCGAGATATGAACAAGAAATTCCGTGAGGGATTGTATGTGGGTCTTTTCGAAGTGAACACATAGTTTTCAATGGTGCTCACTCACACTGAACTGTTGAATGTTTGTAAATCTATATTAACAATTATCAAAGTTTCACTGACTATGACTTGTGCATTGTCTCGATTCTTTGTTTTGAAGAATTATACCCTTGCGTCACTTTTTGGTTAAAGTACATTGTTTTTCATGAAGTGAGGTCATGCAAATATTGATTCTTTTGGTGGATCCCAAAGCCATTCCATATACATGCTATTTCAGTCTTCCTATCTCATTGCTTCAGACAATATTGTGCAATATTCTGGAGTCGCTATATTGTACTCGCAGATCAAGTTTGAATTTGAATTTGTATATTTTTATGTTGTAGAATTTAGTTCAGCTCTGTCTCTCATTTATGATAAAATGTACATGGCATTTTGCCAATCATCTGCGATTCGCTAAGCTGGAGGAAACAACTCGACATAACAGATATTTTTCCCTAATTTTTCAAAACATTTGCTGTAATTCATTCACATCTAAATGCAGTCAGGCAAAATCATATGAATTCAGCATCAATGAATAAAATATTAAAGGCAGCTATATGCAGCAGCAATCATATCGACTATTGAATACTTTCTCAGTTTCAGGCTTCACAGGAAAAACGAGCTTGTGTGTTCAGTGAAGCCATTTTCAAAGTCATCATGCTAAGAAAGCAAGAAATATACAAGTATACTTATTTGAAGACTGCAAGAAATATACTTATTTGTAGACAATTTTTGTAAAGACAAGATTTACGATTCCATGTGATAACAGTAGTAAGGAATCCTGCTCAACTGCTCACAGCGCCCACCCCTCTGGAGCGCGAGTTGGGTTGGTGTGCTTCTGGGTCGACCGGCCGGGTGTGTCTTGGTCGACCGTCGTGGTTGCTCTTGGGCGGCGGTCTTTGTTTTTGGTGTGTAGGGATGGTAGTAGGGTTATTTTGTGCTTAGATTTGGTTTCCTGATGAAATTCTGGTTCGACATGTTGTACTTCTTGGGTGTAGGTGTGGTTTAGGTGTGTTTTTATGTGTTTTTGAGTGAGAAAGTGGCTGTAGCGGCGAAACGAAGCCTCGTACGTGAAAATGGACGGCGAATTTGGACTTTTTGGCCAATTTTGGGTCTAGGGCACTTGTTTCCAAAGTCGTACGCCAAACAACGAAGAACTTCGACTCCCCCCTCGGCAGCGATCTTCCAACTTTGGTTCTAGAGATCGTAGAAAGTCGTGCAATAGCTCGTTTGAAAGCTAAGAGTGCCACAAATTGATTGAAAAGTCACAGTTTGGCCCTATCTTTCATTGTTGAGGCTTGAGAATGACATTGAGACTTTTGGTCATGTTAGAGCGCCGTCAGAGGTTGAGTTTTGTGTTTTTGGACTCCAGCGGGCGAATAAAGCATCGGACGAGAAAACTAAGACCAGATTTGGATTCAGCGTCAGATTTTGGATAACCAATGTCTGACGCCCTCCTCTAATCGATTGCATATTCACATGATATATAAGTACGAGTTCGGGAGAGGAATCTCACTAAGTTGAGAAACTGACTACAGGTAAGTCGTTTCTCTTGAGGTCCGACATCAGACTTCTGACTTTTCATTGCTGATATCAGCTAAGAAGTCAGACTTATAGGTTATTCAGTATAGCATGACTGACCATTTCATGATAGTAGGCCGAAATCTTCAAACGGCTGTAACTTTGCTTCTACAAGTCCTTTAGACTTGATTCAAAAAGCGTTTGACAGCTCCTGATGTGCTGTAGGTGACAGACAACTTATAAACGTTTTATGAGTAGCACTAAAATACTAAAAAATTTAAATTCGTATTTAATGATGATGATTAAAGTTTTTGAATAAAAAGCAGTCGTTTATGAGTCTCTGCGACTTGGGACGTTTCCTCTTGTAAATAACTCCACCGGATTTCATGTCAAAATCGGGGCCCGGATACCAACACAGTGACATGACGCACGCTCTGTCCACCCGAGGTTGGATTTGTGGGTCGAGGCCTTGGAGCTGGGATAACATCCCCTCTGAGTAATGCCTGTAACGGATTCAAGAGCCTAACGCCTAGACGACTGCTATCAAATGTTTTTGGACTTAGTCTTTCAATGCATATCAGCAAGTAGTATCCTATAAACACTTGCTATCAAATTTTTACTCTATCTTTACAGAATCGTCACTATGACTAAAATGATAAATGCGCGTATGTTCATCGGCAAGTGTAGCTGTGACCGTATTGCCAGAGGCAGCGAGCTCAAAAAGCACATCAAAGAGGGGACGGTAAGCGAGCATGTGAGAAAAGTGTTGTTGAGGGTGTGTGTGCATCATAAAGTAGTATGTGAGGATGGGAGTGATGTAGAGTTCATTAGGAACCATAGCCAATGCCCTAGTGGCAATATTAGTATGCAGGGGTTTAAGTCGTGGCTTCTGGGAGTTTTGATGGAAATGGAAGAGGTGAGAATGGCAGTGGCGACGATTGAGGGTGCGGTGGGGAAGAAATGTGTAACCAAGGCGACTGATGAGGGTTTGAGTGAGGAAGAAGAGGAGTTGAGAGGGGACATCAAGAAGCCTGATGTTGATGTTGACTTGGATGACGTGTTGGAGGAATTGTTTGGGATCATTGGTGATCTTGAGGAGAAGGGGAAGGATGAGGGAAAGGAAGTGGGTAGGCCGTTGGCGGCATCATCGCCTCGGAGGGATGAAGGGAACACGAGGGATGAATATGTAAGGATGAAGGATCGATTGAGGGCGGTTGAGGAGAAGAATAAAGTATTAGTGATGCGAAATGAGAAGTTGACTGCGATGGCTGAAGGGTATAAGGTGACGAGAGAAGAGTTGGAAAGTATGAGGCAGAAGGAGGAAGAGTGGATGGCGGAAAGGAGTGAGCTGATGAAGAAAGCAAGTTTGGTGAGTAGTCTGCAGGCGAATTTGTTGAGGAAGGATGATGAGATAGATCGGATGCGAAGCGTGGTGAAGGAAACAGAGGAAGTGAAGGGTGTGAACAAGAGGTTGGTGGCTGAAGTGGAGCGATTGCATGAGCGTGAGAAGTGTAGAAAAAGAAAAGTGTATGAAGTCCATCTTCCCCTCTTCGAAAATTATGTGTGCGACGCCCCAACCATCACAAGTGACCCCAATCAGACACAGCAATGCTACGAGGGCGACGGAGTCCGATGTCTCCATATGAATATGGACATCACCGGCGAGCTTGAGGACTTCGTCGTCCGAAAAGTCCGGAAGAAAGTTCCCAGTAAGTTACTTCAACATGATCATTTCCTTACCGCATCTAGTCTCCTATTCTTTTCCTTTCAGAGTTTTTATATCAGTCGTAGGATCTCTTGACCCCGAGAATGCCCCAAACGGTTCTTTTAAGATCCACACGGAGCAAGAGTGATAGTACCTCCTCGTGGTTTGCTCTGGACAGACTTCAGTCTGACTGAATCTATCACATAATTAGAAATACTGAGTCATGTCTTTGTATCAGAGGGGTATATAAACCATTGCCTCTCCTTCATTTTCATTCTATACTCCATCATGAAAACACCTAAGACGACAGTCAGCTCTCCTAACAAGCCTCGACTTAGACCGAGAAATTTATTTATTGAGTTTCTACAGATGGAGGAGTGAGAGCGAGTCTATAGCAATCTTGCTCGAATTGGCTCATCAACAACTGACGATGATGCCAATTCAACAGAGTGGGGGTATATACCGCCCTCTAACAGTCAGCTTATAGTAGAGGAGGTCGATGCCGCTGACATAGAGAGATTACAAGTCTCTCTCAGCGGAATCGGCCAAACCTAAGTCTATTCATTTCCCGAGAACGAACCAACGGTCTTTTTAAAGACCACCATGGGGCAAAATATGATAGCACCTTCACGTGGTTTGCCCTGGGCAGACTTCGGTCTGACTGAATCTATCATACAAATAAAAAATAAAATCAAAAAGTTGTATCTGCTATCAGTCAACTTAAACGTTGGAGGTTGAGGAGGATTTCGGTATATTTCTTCCTGTTGGTGGGCGATCTCTCTTGAGACAGTGGATGATATCGTAGTGATAAGTGTGGCAAGGGAGTGTGTCATATTTTAGACCGAAACTTCTGGGGCAACTCATGTTGGGCATTTGTCAAAAGTTCTCAACGTAGCACTTTGAACGCCAATCGGTTGAGTCCTAGTTATCTGCCACAGGTTGCTTTTTAAATTCTCCATTGCCAACGTTATCTGAGAATGAGCCATGAGTTCTTTTAAGAACTGCCTCTATCATTGAGGCTAAATGATGAAGGGATGAAATGGGAGGTCACTCTTACGCCACACGTATACAAAATCACTTTCTATCTTCTCTAATGGTGCGATCTCTTTTGATAGAAAAGTAGACCGATAATAATTGTGTTAACTAACCCCATATCTAAATTCCTCCATTTATTTCCATTTCTAGATAAACACATTGCAAAACAAAGACATGTAGTATGTAGGTTTATTTACAATTGAAGCACATATACTTTATAGCGAGGAAAAGTCAAGCGAAAGAACCTTTAAGTCATTGTAGACTTTGTAGCACCTTGGTCGTTTTGGGGCATCGGGCGCTCTTCTCACGCGCGTTGTTTTCGGTGTAAATTACCATTACTCCACACAACTTGCACAATCTTGTCTTTATCACAAGTCTTCTTTTGATCGCACTCTTCATCCCACTCGTCGACCACTTCAAAGATTTTGTTGAAGATCTTTATGGCGGGAGATGTACCTTCCATCATGAGATAGATGAGAATGAGAAGTGTTTCAATTTTCTGACTTTTGCATGTTTTTCAACAATGAATTCCTCAACAATCAATCAGAATTATTTTAATTTAGATGAAGACTACATAAGTCGGACGATTGTAGCACTCTTATTCACATTATACGAACTAGCATGCCAAGATGACAAACTCAGAAACACCATGTAATTTTGTGATCGTCAATGAGTGGTGTGATGAAGACCAGTGTGATCAGAAGGAGACTTGCGAAAAAGGCAAGATTGTAAGAATTGTCTGGATAGATGAAGAGTGGACACCAGAAACAACGCGCGTGAGAAGAGCACCCGATGCCCCTAAACTTCCAAGGTGCTACAAAGTCTACAATGACTTACAGGTTCTTCCACTTGACTTTTCCTCGCTATAAAGTATATGTGCTTCAATTGTAAATAAATCTAAAGAACTACATGTCTCTGTTTTTGATATTCAATCCCTTTATCATTTATCCTCAGTGATAGAGGTAGTACTTAGGAAAAAATGATTGTATCTATCATCAACTGGTATGATTTATACTGAGCTGTCAAATGATTAGATTTTCACTATGATGTTGATGACTACATTACCCAGAAATAAGTGAAAACAGACAGATATAGCATATAAACATTTATTGGAAATTACAAGTAGTTTAAAAGTTCTTCACTACTGATATTGTCCCACAGCGATTCACAGTTACTACGGTCACATTTCAGTTGTCGCAGTCTTTCCTCCGCTGCAGCCAGCACACCAAAGGCGTACTTCCATTCCACTTCGTTTCTGGGCTGGGACGATGGGCTGTACCATCTCCGTATGTCATGGAGAAGGCTAATGTCATCCTCCTTCGACACATCCTCCTTATTATACATTAGGTATTTCCACCGCACATAGATCATCTCCAGTTCTTCTTGTTCTGTGAGAGATGGTAATTCCAACTTTGGAATGTCATCTAGATTTCTCTCCTTCTCCACCTTTACCTTTTCGGACCGGGAGGGCAAGTTGGTGTGTTCACGGAGAGAGTTGCTGTTGATGAATTCATGACTTCAAATTGTATGCCATAAACTTCATTTCTTAGTGCTTAAGTACAAGTAAGCAGTCAATCAAATGAACAGCCAATGAATGATGAGTATGAGAGTATAAAGGGGGAGGAAACAGACTTATTTTCATTCTATATTTGAGACGTGTTGAGAATATTTGAAGTCTCTATCTTGATAAACTATACCATTTTCTGACATTGAAGTATCATACTTAAACTTGATTTCGTTGAAATGGTAAGTTGAAGATTTCCTCACTTATCTCCCTTAAACGTTTGGTTAATAGCATCTTTCTCAATTACAGGCATCTACTTCATCACCAAAACGCTCCCTTCTCGAGGAAACTTTAGACCTAATAAGTGAAGGTAAGTTGTAACCATAAACTATAACTTTAATAGAGATGATAGAATGATTTCTCTTTCAGGTGATGCTAGTTCCAGCTCAAGCGGCCAGTCGCGGCAATCTAATGAGCGGGAATCTGCTGATTGTGGTCACATCTTTACAAGGAAGCGTGATCTCACCCGACACATCAGACAACGTGTATGTCAACCCAAGCCATCATCAATCTCCCGAGGTGAGGATGATTCGATTCAACATGCCTCCCTTACTTGTGACTTTTGTTTCCAATCTTTTAAAACAGGTTTTGAATTATCTTCACATAGACTTCACCACACACACACACAAATGATAGTTATAGCAACAGCACCTCCTCTATTCGACTAACTGAAGTATCGCTCAATAAAGTAGTGAGAAATTACCATATGGAGTCCTCAGAAACTATTGCTGATTTTCCGGAGTGGTTCCATAAAAATTCAACATTGATAGATGCGCTCTTTCATAATTTAGAGCAGTTTAGAATAAAAGCGCTAATCTACCTTAAAATAAAATATGTTAAAGTTGATTATCATGCTGGTGAAATAGCACAGAAGTTGGTGTTTTACATACCCTCCTCTCCTGCTACAGAGGTAGTCGATAAAGAAGCTTAGTTAAATTTTCACATGCAAGGACTAAAATCAAATATTGATAAATTTAACGAGCGCGATGGTGGTCTAATTTTTGATGGCATAGAATCTGCCACGTTTAAAATTACTCTATTAGAAAATTACCGTGGTCGAGGCTCCTTCAATCTTCCAAAAACGTTAAGAGCTAGGAATGAAGTCATTTCTGTTGATTGTGAATCACAGTGTTTTAAGTATGCGATATTGTCTATTCTCCACTATCATGGTGTACAGAACAACCGTTTCCGTAGAAGCAAATATCATGAATGGGAGAATGAATTGAAGTTTGATGACTGCAATAGCGAAGACATGAAGTTTAAAGATATAGAGAAATTTGAAAAACTAAATGAAATTAAAATAGTTGTTCATGTCTGGCAATAGGGGCTTAAGGGTGTGCGCTACGACAACCGTTCATCAACTTATGATCGGGCAGTCAATCTCCTGCTAGTATATCAAAATGATAGTGAAAATTGACATTACTGTGGTATTCCTAAAATGACTCGACCATATTCCCACTTAACATCTAGAAGAGGAGAGTATTTCATATGTGACCGTTGTATGCGCCCCTTCTGGTCAAAAGATAAATTTGAAACACATTATGAATGGTGTAAGCGAGGTAAACTGCAAATAGAATGCATGCCCAAAGATAATGAGTTTTCATATACAGAGAAAGGTGATGAATTAAGTCCTCTTCGTGTCATCTATGCTGACATCGAATGCTATATTGATGATAACACCCATAAAGCGGCAGCCATATCATGTAATGAAGTATGCCATGATTACTTCAAAAATAATAATAATAGAATGCACGTCTGGCAAGGTGAGGATTGTAAACATAAATTCTTACAATTCCTCGAAAGTGCTGTCAAATTTCAGCAAAAATATGATAGTGAACTCCAACGCAGATCATTGAATATGTCAGCAGATGATCAAGTAAAGTTTGAAAGTTGTAAAGTCTGCCCAAATTGTAATAAAACGTTTGATGAGGATAAAATCAAGAAAGTGCGCGACCATGATCACATCACTGGTATTTTATAAACGCGCTATGTACAAGATGTAATTTTTCACTGAGACTGAAACGGCGTACTCTACCCGTTATTTTTCATAACTTCAAAGGTTATGACAGTCATATGATAATAAAAGGGGGTTGGGAAAAATGAAAGAGTGGAAGTTAAGTGTGATAGCTCAAACGAATGAAAAGTTCATGGCCATGACAGCAAAAGTAGCAGTTGACAAAACTAAAGAAAATAAGACAGTCTATTTTGATATAAAATTTTTAGATTCCTATCAATTCATGGCTTCATCACTAGCATCTCTCGTTCAAAATCTTAAGTCTCTTCCACTAACTCAAAATTTGAAGAAACAATATCCTAACTTGACGGATGAAGTCATCACACGCAAAGGAGTGTTTCCATATGCATACTTTGATGACATTTCTAAACTTAGTGAGACTTCTTTTCCATCAATAGACAAATTAAAAAATGATTTGACTGCTGTAGAATGCAAGGTAGAAGATTACAATCATGCTCAAGTTGCATGGACAAAATTTGCCTGTCAAACGTTTAGCGATTATATGATCGTCTATCTAAAATTAGATGTATTTTTGCTGGCTGATGTATTTCAGGAGTTTCGACGAGTGGCATTAGAAGAAGATAAATTATATCCTGTTCACTTTGTCAGTCTTCCAGCCATGTCATTCCAGTCTGCTTTTAAAATGACTGGAGAGACCATCCATCTTTTGCAAGATCCAGAGATGTATAATTTATTTGAACGAGGAATTCGCGGTGGTCTCACATTTGTAAATAGGCATCAAATAAAATCAAAAATAGTAGATGATGATCAGATTCATCTTAATTGCTATGACCAGAATAATTTATATGGTAGTTCACTGTCCAAACCTCTACCTCATTCTGAGTTTAGCTGGTTGGGGGATAATGAAATTCAGCATTTCTCCAACCCTTCAAACATACTAGCTATTCCAGATAATGGTGATTGGGGATATTATTTTGAGATAGATCTTATCTATCCAAATAGTATTAAAAATAAAACTGGATTTTCCACTTGCACCCGAATCAGGCAAAGTGACTGAAGATATGTTTTGGGACTTTTTGAAACAATTTCATAAAGATTTAGAAGGGAGCGGACAGCCCAAGTATAAGCCTTGCCGTAAACGTTTGCTTACTCAATTTGATAAAGAAAATTATTTAGTCCACTTCTCCATCTTAAACTTTTATTTAGAAATGGGGAAGATTTAAAAACAGTTCACCGCATTATCAAATTTAGATAAAAAGCCTTTCTGAAACCTTATATTGATAGTAACAGCCAGAAACGTGCACTAGCCAAAAAAATTTTGAAAAGGATTTCTATAAATTTTAGAATAATAGTCTTTTTGGTAAGACGATGGAGGACGTTAGAAAGCGTATTAACTATAAACTTGTGAATCATAATGATAAATTTAAAGTTAGCGACATCACCTCTCTTTATAGAGATATTATAGATGATGAGTTGGTTGGTGTTAAAATGATAAAATCAGAAGTAGAGTTATGCAAGCCCATCTACATTGAACAAGCTGTGTTAGATTATTCCAAGCTTGAAATGTATCAACTCTTCTACAGAATATTAAAACCATGCCCTCTAATTAAAGACGTGCGTTTGCTGGGCAGTGATACCGGCAGTCTCTTTTTAAGCATCGCTGCTCAGAAAGAGTTAAATTTCAATGAAGTAGGAAAATCTCTAGAAAAATATTTTGATACATCAAATTATCCTACAGATCACCCACTATACTCTACTAAAAATAAAGCAAAATTAGGATGCTCTAAAGATGAAATGGCAGGAAAGGAAATTAAGGAAATGATTCTTCTTCGTCCGAAAATGTATTCTATGAAACCAAAAGACTCCAGTGACAGTATTAAGCGCGCAAAAGGCATATCTAAATCGATTGTTGTAAATATGAAACATAGGGCCTATAAGATGGCCTACATAAATAAGAACATAACGTTTGTCAACATGACCATCTTAAAATCAAAGACACATGAGGTAAAAACTCATACATTTAGGAAGCGAGCACTTTCAGCGTGGGAGGATAAGAGGTGTTAGATAGGACATAACATATCTCTTCCACATGGACATCCTGACACAAACATATCACCACCCAAAAGAATTAAACTCACACTACCACATTCAGGAGATGTGCAAATAGATTCATTCCTAAATCAGTATTTTGATGATGTTTTTTGTTGATATTCATTGTTGCTTTATGTATCACTTTAGATTGCACTTTTTTGTGAATATATGCCTACAGTCAGTTCATTCCCACTATATCTGTGAAAAGACTTTCCCACTTTGTCAACACTTCTTCAAAACACTTTTTCATACATATCTTTTTATTTCAATAAAATTTTGCAATGACTTTACTTTGTTTTCCGAAACACTAAAGTTGTAAGCATAGAAGTTATAAGGGAGTTAGTATCTTTGACATGAATGCACTCATGTAAACCATTTGTAATTTTGATAGAAATAGACGGGATAGTTTGTTTGATAACAGGATGGTAGAAAATAGGTCTAAACATCTTTTCAACGATTCCATGGGAAGCGTCTTTATCATGAATGAAATTACGTAAAATGTATTCTTTTTTCTCACCAACAGAAATAGGTGAAATCAGATCACTTTGAATGTAGAGATGTTGTTCATGTTTGTCAAGTGTCCTTGGTACTCCTACACCAATCGTGTATAAAGTAGCAAACTTATCTTGTAGCAATGAAAAGCCAAAGAGTTTTTTCAAATTGTTACTCAATTGACATTGAATGTGATCACCCAGCTTCAGAACAGCACTTTGATTTTTAATTGAAAACGAAATGTGATGTGCCTTTGCATCATATCTACCTTTCAACACTTGCTTCAACTTATGTTGTATATATGGATTTATGACACGAATAAAGTTTTCAACTGTATTGTATAGGCGGGGCATTGTATTGATACTAACTTTAATTTCTTGATGAGATTGGTAAATTTTCTTGATGCAATCACCATAGACGTCCACCCACCACTCATCATTAACTGAATCAGCTTTAGTGTGATATTCATGAGAAGCATAAACCAAACCGCTTCCAATAATAGGCGATACATGTCTTATAAATGACGCAAGGTTGGAGAGAAATAAACTGTAAGTTTGTCATTATATTTCTGAATAACCAACTTATCCTTCCGAACCATGACTTTCTCTCCATACTACTTCCCCACAGTCTCATTCCATCGTTTTACTAACTCAATAAGTGTCGAAGGCTTGACACCACGCTTTTTCAAAATGATGCGTTCTTTACATTCTACAACATCTTCATCAAATATTTTAAATTTATAATGAAATTTGTTTATTCGGTTTGAATAGATTTTTGTAAAATTTGCAATAGTCATTGATGTCAGATGCAGACTGTGTCCAAAACCGAGATGTGGATAGAATTCATTATCCATCTTCAATGTAAAACCTTTAGTAAAAGAGTGAAAACGATAGAAGTGTCTCCCGTGCCATTCATAGATGGTAACCTCATAAACTTTTTGACCCTTATTTTTCATAATAGAAGCATTGCCACTATTGAATGCCTCAATGATTTTATCTTCATCTGATGATCCATAATAATCTGATTTTATCTGAATCCATTTATAGTTCCACTTTCCATCTGATGTTAAATTGTATGGAAACTTGAATGCTTTATTCATCGTTATTCCATCATGGGTGCGAGGAGTCAATACCATTTCTTCCAATTCATTCACATTCTGAATATTACTATCATAACAAATGCTGGAAACATCTACATCCCATTCACCTTCTAGAAGTAATGGACGATTCAATTCTACTCGATAGTCTGATGGTTTATTATTGGGAAATTTATTCATAGAAGCATTACTGGGTAAGTAAATTAGAAACGAATCTCTATTTTCACTTTCCATACTAATCACATTGGAAAAATATATTAGCATACTTTTGCATTAACTCTTCATTCGGAAATGGAGTGTGATACTTGTCACAGCATCTTTATGAAAAGGAATCAACGCACCAGCATCGTCATAAACTGCAATATCAATTTGTGGTATATAGTTTGATTTCAAGTTTGTATAATGCACTTTCTGAAAAGTATGCTCAGATAGAGTACTATTGTTTTTTGGTTGGTAGGGTATCATGGCTAGAAGTGGAGCTTCAACATCTCCCACACGTACATCTTCACCAATATTGGAATATATCTGAAAATTTCACGCTTGACATACCTAATATGTGACTCAAGGGTCAGTTTGTGGTAATTTTCTACATAACTTTTAAGAGTAATGTAGAAAATTACCACAAACTTACCCTTGAGTCACATATTAAGTATGTCAAGCGTGAAATAAAAATTAATGATCGCAAATATAAAGTATGCAATATCTGAAAATAGTTAATACGACGCGATAACGATATGCTCGCGCTAGCTTTTGTTACAGTACCACTTTTAAAAGTATTTTGATCAAATCCTAAAATGTCCATTAGGATCTTGTCCATAATCAGCTCAATATTTTTTCCACTTACACTAAGAAACAGAACACCTTCTTCTTCAGAAAAAGAAATGTGCTGTTCATTAATCACTTCATTCAAATAATTTATAGCCAATTTCACTGAAGTGATAATGCGAGGTGTCAATACTCTTGCTTTATGTAAGATACCACCTAAATGATCTATATACTTTCTGTATAAAGATCCGGACCATTCTGTATCAAATTGATTTGAACTATTATGTCCAAGATAGCGCATATTAAATTTTCCATGAAGAGCTACAGAACAATGTCGCAAGAACTGATGAAAATCTTCTTAACAAACCAATACTAGATCATCATCCTTTAGTTTATTGATTACGATATTATTAGACCCTCTGTTGTAAGTTAATATTGCCACTTGTTCACCATCTACTCGAAGGAGACAATTAAATTTCTTCAATAATGCTTCAGGAGTCATGTTCGTCTTTCTTGCCTTAATCACAATCTTCTTCACCAACGTCTTTTCATTTTTCGGAATAAGATCCACATAATAGGCTTTCTCTTTATAAATTAAATTTTTGAAACCTCTTGGATAGTAATTAGCTTTATAATGATCATAGCTTGTCAAGGCGCTAGCAAAGTAACCTAAATCATTTCTTAAACTCGGACTCAAAGCAATAATCCAATCTTTATCAACTGCATGATACATATGATCATATTCACCATTGTGGGGAGTAAACTCGACAATGTGTCTACATGCTTTATTCAGGAATTAAAATACGAATTTTTTACATGTTGAGAAATCTTTCTTTGGCCACTGTGGAATGTAAACTCGACATCCCTCTTCACAATGATAGGCATCTGTACGTCTCATATTAATAGTCATCACTTCATGATCAAAAGTATAGACATAGTTACTGTGAACAACTAGGGTGACGCCTACTTCCCACTTCCCATTCAGCTGTTGTGTATTATCAATGGTAGTAGAAAATATAGCAGCTCGATTGCCAACAAATCTATTTGTTGCCACATTGCTAAGCAAAACATGATAGAATGACATTTTCATTTCGGTAATCTACACATTACCAATTTCCATAACATCAAGAAGACTTGGATTTTGGACTCTCTACAATATATTAAAGTTGATCGCGATGGAAACGTTCATTTCAAGAATTCTTATGGAAACACATCGAAAGGAATTACATCAACATGGCGACAATTTTTCAATCCTAATGATATCAAGAGGGATTTGGAATATTTCAAAACGTTGAAATTCATCTCCTTGGGTAATGAAGTTTGGCTTCAACATCACAAAAATGAAATTCAAATCTATCATTCTCGTCTCTCCATCTATTTCTCATTTCGCAAATGTAATTGGGAAAAATATAAAAGATGTGTACATCGCTCCATTATGTCATTCATTCGACGAGAGTTCATCGCATTGCTACGCAAATCTTAATCAGACGCCATCTTCAACACAATGTCACACTCCATCATGAATACTTGGAAATTGGATTTCCTACAATATGTTGAGATTGATCATGAACGAAACGTTTATTTCAAAGACTATACTGGAAATATGAGAAGAGAATTTGCTTTATCATGTCGACATTTTCAGTCTCTAAATCATATTATGAAGGACTTAAAATACTTCTATATGAAAAGACATTCACGCATAGGAAATCGCATATGGTTGCGACTCAACAGACAGCGAATTCAAATCTATCATTCACAACTTTCTACCTACTTCTGCCTGATGAAATATCAAGGCAGTTGGGAAAAGTATAAAAGGAAGATACATCTCTCTATTTACTCATTTCTTCATCATGAAACGTCATCGCTACACCATCGTCAACATTCTCCGACGCATCAGACTCTACACGAAAATCGATGTCGTAACATTACATCAACAAATTCCAAACACCAAGTATTATCCGGGTCGATCGCAAATGTTAGTGGTGAAGTTGAGCAATTTAAGGAACTTTCAACTCTACCCAAATGGAACTGTTCAGATTCTCGGCGCCCTTTCTCATTCATCAGCGCGGTTAATGCGCTTAGAGCTGCAGAAACTACTACGACGGATATGGAAGAGGGAGAAGTGTGTGATGTCGAATCTGACTGTGGACAATATGGTGATCTCTACTCAATTGAGTGAAAATGCATCGTTTTTGAAGATTCACAGCAGCAGCTACAATTTGTGTTATGAACCAGAACTTTTTGTCGCGGCTCTCATTAGTTGCTGGTTACCTGTACATGTTTCAATCTTTCATAATAGTAAAGTTATCATTACTGGACTGAAATCTGAAATGGAAGCAGAAATTGTAAAATAAAAGCAATTTTTATTCCAACATGATGCTTTTTATTTCAAATCATTATAGAACATACAAATCATCTTTTCATTAGAAGATGGATTACATGAAAACTTTTGAATAACAGATTTAAATTGGTGTACATGTAAGCGTTTGAAAATGAAGTACAATACGAAAGCACCACAAGTTGATGAAAGTGGATGTTGCAGTATGCGCTCATATCGTTGATATTAACGAGTATGCTTTCTCAACCACTGCTGTGTTGGTATATTCGGAGGTTGAGCAAGAGAGTAAAATAGTTCACCGCGTCTGTCTTTTCCAATATAGATAGCTTTCCAATGCTCACCTTCTAAATTCTGTGACTGAGTGTTCAATACGATAAAGATGGAATACTGTTTTACAGTAGTGGGTAAGGTATCTAGCGAATAGACATTATCAAAAGCTTTCAACGTAGCTTCATCTGCATTACGCTGCACTTCAGTCTTTATATCGTCAGCATTCAACCAACTCATTAGCGATTATAGTGAAGAATCACGTCACGATACTTAGTTATTTCAATACTTGAATCAAAGACTGCATAAATCAATACATTGATCGTCTCCATTAGCGTTGTTTTGAACTCCAGATCCAAGCGAATATTATTAGGAACGTTAGCTTGACGATAAGGTGCACTAATATCACTGTCGGCAGTCAAATCAAATGCATAAATAGTATATCCATTTTTAAACTCTTTCATTGTGAGTCCGTTGGTATCGTCTGTATTGTAAAAGCCAAAGACATTCATGTAATCAACATAACTACGCAGAAATTGATAAGAAGCAAACTGGTTTACAGGGTGGACCACGATGGCTAACACCATTTGCACGCAAAGCAATTTCACTGAAATTGTTGTGTTTGAAGTTGAAAGGATTCTTCTTGACATTACCATTGAATGCATCATTTTCAACCATTACTACCATGAGGAGCTTTGGCGCTTCCGATGGAAAAAGACCATCTTTCATAAAACTCTTTTGATCTTTAGGAATAGCAAATGTGAGAAGCTTTGTATGTTGAATGGGATGAATGGCATTGTTGCGGTTAAGACCCTCAGCATGTCTTCTAATTACACTTGGATTAGCCACCACTCGACGAATGTATACTGTAATATCTTCCACATGAATTCTAAGTTTCACAACTGAAGCAAATGCATTCAACAAAAATTCAGACTTATTCAATGTAAGTTTGAGTCGCATGCTGGTATTACAGAGTAAAAATTTTGATTGTCTGAAAAAGTCTAAAATAAGTGGACCATATTTATTTATTTATTTAATTTAACCCCAACATCTGTAACCGAAGTTACAATCAAAGTGGATATACAAGGAAATATAACAGCAATGACACATCATCAATCAACAAATTAGAAAGATGTCATATAGCTGACATACTTAAATATCTTTAATCAAAGCAGATCGCTTTACAAAACCAGTGTTTGTCTCACTATCAAATAGTGCTGCTTGATCTCTACACCATCCTATTGCTTCCACATGACTGTTTTGAGCTGCTGGTTGAAACTGTGATAGAGCATTCAAATATGCCTCATAGGGATAATCGCTTTGACCACCTTCCACCTGTTGCTCTCCAACAGTTGGAGAAACATCGCGAAATAATGTAGCCAGCGGTAAATTGTTCAGACCAACTTTATGTGCATCTTCAATTTTAGTTCCATCTTCTTGTTGAATTGTAAACCTCACATCAACCATCGCATAACTCAAATCAATGTAGTCATCGCTAGCGCCAGGAATAACAAATTCAATAGGACCAGTATTCTCAGCTGAACGATGATGATAATCTACAATACTTGAACTAAGAATATCTGTCCGTATTGCTTGTTGATCTAACAAACAAAAGCCTGAAGTTTTGTACTCCATGATGAGAAGTTATGACAGCGTCGTCGTTTAGCACTTGATGAAAGATTACAGCGAGCGCGACGTTTGCGTGAATGCCTTTTCTTAGTTTTGTTTGAAGCTCGCTTCTTACCACCTCCGCCCTGTTTTCTTTTTCTTCTAACATTCAATCGTTTGGGTGCTTTCTTTTGTTGAGTAGCATTAAAAGTTTGCTGTAATGTTCTTAAACCGTGTTCCTTCCCACGATTTAATAAAGTACTCTTTACATTTTTAACACTGGTAATATCATTAACAACATCACCAGCAAAGCCAACAGCATTACTTAAAACAGATCGTTTTAAAGTTTTTCCGACAGTAGATAAGAGAGGAGTTACAACAGATTTCAGCGCACCAAATATGCTACCTCCACGTTGACGGCGGGTGCCGCTGTAAATTGCACCCACGCCACTTAGATAGGAGGGGCGTGAATAAAATGATGCAGTCGGATTCATAACTTAGACCTTGACATTACAAGCCATATCTTTGCATAAATCACTGACGATCGCGTAGATGAAAGTTGTCTGCACGACGCATCCAAGAGTTCATACTTGAAGGATAACCGACCCATTTAACAAGACACCATTCTTCACCTTGTCGTTTTTCACTTCGAATGATTTTCTCTACTAAATATGTTTCACTTTGAGTAACCAACTCAATCTCATCACGATAAAAGCTACCATCAATTTCTTCATTATCGTAATCTTTCAACTTGCAAGTTGTTGGGAGTCTTTTTTATTGATACTTGAAACTGTGAAAATTTCTTTTGTCCGATTCGGGAGATAACCTTTGGCAAAAACACTTAACTTTTGATATACGAACTTTATTGCCTATTTTCACATCACTTTTTGCATTATTACGCTTGCGTTGGAATGTTTCACGCCCTCTATCTACGTTGTCAGCATTCACATCCGCTGGTTTGAGTCCAATAGAACGATGAATAGAGTGATTGTAGGCATGTAGCGTATCTTGTAGAACCTTTGTCCAATTTTGTGTTACGTTGGCAGTGAAATGTCGCCCCAAGCGATTTTTTAATGTGCGATTAAAACGTTCAACTAGTGCAGCCTTATAAGTACTCTTTACACTAAACAGCTCAATATCATATCTCTCAAATAATCTTCCCACATGCTGATTTTCGAACTCTTTTCCTTGATCACTCTGAATTCTCTTTGGAATGCGATCCTCTCGGAAAATTGACTGGAATGCCTTTGCTACTCGTTTACTTTCTTTAGTTTTGAATGGTTGAGCCCACGCATAACGCGAGAAAATATCAATTACGGTTAAGATAAAATTGTGTCCCGAGTTATGTTTTGAAATAACAGCAACGTCACACAAATCTGCTTGCCACTGTTCATCAATGTCATGAGCAATATAATGACGTGTCCGGTACTTCTTTTTCGCTTGTTTGTGGAGTGTATATGTAGATTGACCCTTTAACCGTTGTTTAACTTGTGAGTGTGGAAGACCACTCGCTTTTGACAATTTCTTTATAGATGCAAATCCTGCAGGATGTTTTACATCATAATATATTGACTTTAAAAGTTCATCCGATGACGACTGACTCTTCCTCCTTCTTCTCATGTTTTTGCTTTCTTACCTTTTTGCATTTACAGCAACCACAGGATTTATGGGATTTACGTTTACATTGCTTAGGAGTCTCATTATGAGAGCTGGCACAGCAAGTACAAGTTACAGTTACATTTACTTCCGGCGGTTCATTACATGGTATGCAACACATCTGCTTCATATTAATAGTCTGAGAACATGTATTTCTTTGGAGGAGTTCTTCTACGTCGTTCTCTTCCCCTTGTTTGCTTGATGGGTGTGGGAGGGGATTTAGAAGGTGATCTCTTAAACCAATTCCTTGGCATTTTCATTTTACTATTAACCGGTGAAATAGATGAAGTAGCATCAACTGCTGAAATAGAATCAGGTTCTTTCAATGTTTCATTATTCAAAGCAAATTTTGGAACATTGTGCTTTTTCAATAGTTTAAGAAAGTAAGACCAACCAGGTGGGACATAGCCTTGACGGCGCTTTCTGCGTGTTGCATACTGAATCAAGTCCTCATAACGTGAAGCGTTAATAATTTCATTTTCATCTGAAATGATTTCACCTCTATCATTCACAGTGGGATATGGTTCAATGCTGTTGAAAAGGGACATTGCATGTGCGCGAGATGCTAAAGGTGTCTCACGTAGGGCGCAAATTCTATTTGCGAGAGGTTGTCTTACTTGTTGCATGGCAGTCAATTGCACATATTCATCCTGAGGAATGACAACCATGCGAGAATAAGAACTCATAGTTTGTAGATAATCATAGGCTCTTTCAAAATATCACTTCGAAATCTAAATTCTTCCGGACGCTCTTGTGTAAAATCAATAAGTAAGCAACCGTGTGGTTTTTCAGTTGCTGCTTGAAAAATTTCAATTAAGGCTTTTGAACCTCTTGACGCAACTTGTCGCGCTAAAATTTCAAATTGACTTATATCTCGTCGATTCTTAAAAATAGCGTAATAGTGTGTATTCAGGTTTCGTGTGCGGGCTTCTTTCCCATCAGGAAACAAAGTTTGCGTGATATAGATTATAAAGCATCTTTTGTGATGTGCTGCGCGAGTGAACATATCTGTAACATCTTTAGAATTCTTGCTTTCTTTTAATAAATCATCCAATACAACGGCATCATTGGACTGAATCTTATCCACTGGAATAATTCCTTCATTTCGAATAAAGTTACAACGTTGCAATTCCTGAAAGAGTGACGGTTGATAAATGCCATAACACCAAATCACTCGATTGATAGGTTCCCTAAACAACTCTTTTCTTTTGTCTAGCAAATTCAGAGTGAAAACAGTTTTACCTGCATGGGATGGACCTGATGCAGTTAGAACTTTATCACATTGAAGTCTGAAATCCATTTTAATACTTTGGGATTCAATATTTGCATAATTTACGCTTAGGATTAAAGATCCTACCCAATAGGTCACCTACTACAGGAGCTAACATCGGAAGTATTGCTGAAAGGAAACCACCCTTTTGTGTTAGAGTTTTCCTCTCTCTTTGAAGGGTAACTTTGGGATTGGAGATGAATCGCAATTTTGTAGTATGTCGCTTAAGTAACTTTCGTTGTTGTGGTGATAATTTCTTTGTCCTCAAACTTCTCACATGAGAAACAATTTCTCGAATAAATGTATCATTAGCATGTCGTATAGCATTATATCACTGATTTCCTTTCATTCGTTGAAGAGCTCGAATGGCCTCAGAAAATTTTGAAGACTATCGACTTTTACGTCTCGCAATTTTTCTCTTAACCATTGTTACAACTTGAGTTTTCCACATTTACATAGGTGCTAACTTTTATGGCAGAAGTGACACTCAAAATGAGCTATATCACACTGACTGCATTGACAAAGTTGAATCCAGTATCGTATGAAACAGCATTGGCAGAAAGTATGCTTACACTTCTTAAAGATGCGTTTTTCACTTCCATCCTTTCGCTTACATACATCGCACATATTTTCACTCTTGCTAACAACTTCTAAAGCAAGTCTTTTTGACAACATGAACTTGCTAGCCTTTTCTAAATAATAGACACATGTGCAGAAGGACTATACTTCGAGAGTGAGCAGGCACAACTCGAAAACCAATTGTGCTACGATCAAGTACCATTGCATCTTTAAGTTTCTTTTATACAAAGTTGAATGTGAATATGTGAAATCGCTTCAATCACTAAACTGCTACCATGATGGTTAAATGCATCAAGACGTTGAGCAATTTGTCCCATATGTCTTTCAAAAAATTCTTCGGGATTATCTACAACTTCCATCGAATAAGAAGCAAAGTGGAAGAAACGATCTTCTACCTCTTCTTTCCCAAAATGGCTGAAATGAATCTTTGCAACTAATCTCGCCATTACAATTCTATTAGAGAACGTATCCATTAACTTCAAAAATAGAGTGCTAGTATCACCAATAACTGATTTGATGTTGATTTCATCTTTATTAAAAGTTATCACATAATCTTGAATAGTTCCTTTTAAGCTTTGTCTATGAAAACTTAATGTTCCACAATCATTTGAGAAAGACATTATCATCCTTCATCTATCCCGCCCGTTGCATGAAAATAACAAATCTCTTCAAAAAGCATTTATTGAACGACTTTAACAAGCATGCATTACAAATTTTGGGTTTGAAACAGATAAAATAGACACAGTTGGTAGCTATCATATAAAGAGCAATGATGACTAAACATTACTTTAGCAGTGTTGAGATATGGAGGAAAAAAGCATTGATTATGAATGTAGCGACTACAACGAACATTTAAAATAGGAACACTCAATTCCTTAAAACGTTTAGTGACTTCATGATAGTGCTGATTAACTCTACTATCCCAAGGTGGAAGTAAAATATCATTGATGATTAGATTTGGAAATAGTTTCTTCTCATTAGTAGGATCATTGCAAAAGATACATACAACATTAAAAGCTGCTAACCATCTTTTAAAGTCAATAAGAATAGCACATTCATTAGAAAAGCCATAGTCTTGCAAGTATTGCTGATTAAGTCCATGGATGTGTTTTCTCGCCCAGCTATCAGCGTTGGGATCACACTTGGCATGTTGATGGTAGACACTAACAAGTTGATACGACCAATTGTCCATAGCAATAGCACTGAGCTCCTGTACAGGTTCACCGTCACAATCCATAAAAATGATGATAGATGACTAAAAAGGAAATTACAAATTTTTACTCATCTGATGAAGAGTCCTATAACACACGCACGTATTACAAAATGATGAAGTACATTGATGCTGTTCACGACAAAATACACAAATAACATGATGGCAGCGAAGAAGTAAAATGTATCTGATAAGTCCACGTCTACGACACTCAAGGCACATGAGCGAATTGTCATAAGGTAGAGATAGGTAAGGACTACTGATTCTCCTTCTTTTGGCGTGCGTTTAGTGGAAGCATTCTTCTCTGACTTGCGCTTTGTACCGCTCTCGTTGAGGATTTGATCAATAATGGTATATATATGATATATATATGGCTTTGGTATATATAGGATGGATTGAGCATGCATCAATATAGAGGCTAATTTGTTGTTCTGGTGATAGCCATAATATATTCCACTGATAGCAAAACCAATATTCCAAGTGCCTTCTGCGAGGTCTTCACATCTGATGGGTGTCACTTCATCTCCTTCCTTTTTATAGTATGAGCACCAATGCGATAGTGGTAAAGAAAGCTTTTTACCATCCCATATCTTTCTATATGGAGTATCATTGTCGTCTCTCGCCTTCCATTCCTTGCTAAGGGGAGTAGGGATGTCCATATTTAATGTTGCAAAAATCTCTTCAATAATATCGAGTTGGCGACGAATGTATGGATTCATAGGAATGACTACGTAGTCCCCATACTGATTGTTCGATATCTTCACTTCAGTGGAAGGATTCATTCCAGTTTGCAATACTATGCTATGATCGTAATAACGTATGGCTTGTCTAAATTTACGCTGTAGTGGGGTAGGATTATGTACCTTTGTTGTCTCTTCTACTGGCCTCAACATAAGACGATCTGATTGTAGAGATCCTTGTAACGTCTGAACACTATCTTGTCCTGTAAATGTAGTAGATGTAGTAGATGCCTGAAAATAAAAGAGATGCTATTAAGTTAACACTCAAGGAAGGAGAGGAAGAAAGGTTCCGACTTACCATTTCAGATGGATAATATAATAGGAATGTAGAGGGAGAACGTGCGTCCGACACCTTTGCGACTCAAAGATAGAATGATTGTCACTCTGTAAACCTCATTATTTATAAAGAAATGCTGGATTCTCATTGGATGTGCTCCTCATTGGCCAATGACATCAAACTGATTCCAAATCTGGTCTCATTTTTGTCGTCCGATGCTTCGTTCGCCCGCTGGAGTCCAAAAACACAAAACTCAACCTCTGACGGCTCTCTAACATGACCAAAAGTCTCAATGTCATTCTCAAGCCTCAACAATGAAAGATAGGGCCAAACTGTGCTTTCCAATGAATTTGTGGCACTCTTAGCTTTCAAACGAGGTATCGCACGACTCTCTACCATTTCTAGAACCAAAGTTGGAAGATCGCTGCCGAGGGGGGGGGGTCGAAGTTCTTCGTTGTTTGGCCTATGACTTTGGAAACAAGTGCCCTAGACCCAAAATTGACCAAAAAGTCCAAATCCGCCGTCCATTTTCACGTACGAGGCTTCGTTTAGCAGCTACAGCCATTTTCTTACTCAAAAACACACAAATACACACCTAAACCACACCTAAACCACACCTACACCCAAGAAACACAACATGTCAACCCAGAATTTCATCAGGAAACCAAATCTAAGCACAAAATAAACCTACAACCATCCCTACACACCAAAAACAAAGACCGCCGCCCAAGAGCAACCACGACGGTCGACCAAGACACACCCGGCCGTTCGACCCAGAAGCACACCAACCCAACTCGCGCTCCAGAGGGGTGGGCGCTGTGCGCAGTTGGGAGGATTCCTTACTATAGATAACACTGAAACCCACACCAAAATTTATTTTCTGATGCCTATTCCACAAAAATTTCGGTTTAATCATAGAGCACGGAATTCTAGAGGAGCGGAAGCGGAAGCTACTAGTACTACTTCTCCTCGCAGGCCTATGAATATGAGTAGTACATTTTTTTCATATTGGATTTATCAAGTCACCTTAAAATGACCTTAAAATCAAATCGTTTCCAATATAGCGTAATCACATCATCAACACACAATTTGTTCATCATTTTATCACTTCAATATTTTACTTCAGTTGGTAGACTGTCCTTATTTACAGAGAGGTTGACATTCAGCCGCTCTAAATTGTTAAGTGAAAACAATCTGATAGCACTGATATCCTCCAACTCATCATGAGTTAGCAAATGACGGACAAAAATCGGATAGGACATATTGGATTTGATGAACAATTCTTGATGCCTATCCTTTTGCATAAAGTTGGATATCAGCTGTTGATCAGACCAAATTTGATATAAGAAATTAGACACTATTACACAAATGCTAAAATTTGTAGTAGAAGGAGGAGTACGTAAGGTGACCTGTGGAAGCAAGCTCAAGTAGGGCAGTTTTAAGTTTTCCATTGTCAGAATCAGATGAATCAAGGTCAACACTTGCATCGTCAATCAAAAACCCTAAAGTCATTACATTTTCTAGCAGCAAAATTTTCGCAACATCACCTCGTTGGAAAGGCCGACAAATTTATCATTCTGATTTTCTTCTGAAGTGCAGTCCATATCTCGTCAAAAATCATGAACTAAATTTTGTTTATCATCTAAGCTTGACAACCGTGATCGAAGCTAGGATGCTTTGTACATCAACCTTTGATGACTGAACATTCAATCCAGAAGAAAGCTGCTGCAGTGTTCTTATTGATGACAGCATAAAGAAATCACCCCAGCATAATCATTATCTATTCAAAACTTCAACATTTTACAACAAACTGTGAAATATTACGATTGTATCAGAGATGTACCTCAATTGACGAGAACTAAGAAGCATGAGACGTAGCTGACAAAAAAGGAAACAGAAGACTCTCATGACCGAAAAGAATCGGTGCGAGTAGCACGATTCAATTATGTTAGTCGATAATTCGATGATGTTGTATCAATGAACATGCGCTTCCTTAGGCGATTCACACATTGATTTGAGGAATGTTTATTGTTGCTAATTGTTAATGCTAATTTGCTAAAATGTTTAATATTTTTCTATTGAATTGCTAACTTGGCATTGCTACCTGTTATAGATGACTGAATTGTCTTTTCGGTAATGGATTCTTGTCGATAAAAGACAGCGAATTTTAAGTCGTTTGAAATAGCTACTGACACTTCAAGGGATAGATTTTACTCAATTTCCGTGAAGGGAAAATCACTTTGTTCTCACCTTCGACCATTTGACAACCACTTGGTGTAGCAAAATTGTCATCTGAAATTTCTCGTAGCATTTCATCAAATGTTTTAAAAGCACCACTCAACCAAGTCTCCTCGTTTGATTTAGATATCAGCTAATTTTCTTTATCAGGTCTGTCGTCTTAAGATGTTGTAGTTAGTCGTGAGGTGATCACAGTCTTGCTCAAGTACGGGACGTTTGGATGAACTCGAGGATATGCACCAGGTTTCAATTTTTTCCAGTTCTTGCTTTCAAAGTCACCTGGTAAAAAGACTGGTAAAAAGGTCGCAGACTTTTATCATGTCTGATATTTGATCAACACTTTTGATATCAGCACGACGTAGATTCACGAACCATTTCTTCCGTAGATTTTTGTCACATGAAAAACTGGATAAAGACACATTTTCTGCTATATCCATTAAAGAATTTGAACACTCGACGACAATAGATGAAAATTTCTAATTCCAGCAAAGCACAGCAGCAGTACAGATCAAAGTGAGAGTTTATTAAGACAGTGGATTTGTGACTTATCATTGAATATTCCCATTCGATGCCAGGAATATATTCCATCAGTCAATTTATTGTTATTTTCACCATGTCAAGACTTGCGGCTACCATCAAAACTGACAGAAATGTTATCAGTGTATTTCTCACACAACGCAAACACGCACACATGGAAGCTGACTTTACGATCTCGCATGAAGCAAGCAACTCGATATGCTGCTGACAGCCTCGGCCTGCCTTTATGAGCGACCACTTCATTCCTTCAGCAGCTTTCGCTTCCGCTCCTCTAGAATTCCGTGTCATAGAGCTTGTGTTTGACTCATAAGAGATCTAAGAACATCTAGATAAGGAACCACTTTTATCTGTAAACTTGAATTTCTCAATAACGACTGCTAATTAGTGGAATCTGAGCCGAGGATCATGATTAGGAGGTTGAAATTGATGAAGTAGAAGTTGTTTCGAATGGAATCTCTTTGTAATAAATAATGGTTCCGCTGGGTGGTTCCGCCAACTTCACACACGTTCAACATTAGCATGAATATCAAAAAAATTAATTTATTGAGTTCAATTAAAAAATCGCCGGTATGTTACTTACTGACATTTATTGTAAGGTCATTGGTATACGTTGTGTACGGTACACACTGTAGACATAGTTGCCCATTACTATCGCGTAAGATTAAATGTGAATGAAAAATTGTACATTCGAATTAATTAGTCGAGGCGAGAAGCAGCGGCTCCAATCGAGTCAAAGGAATGAAACCGAACCGAGCCGTGGGCATACTGTTTCAAGCCGAGCTGCTGCCGGCTCGGCTTATACTAGGTACATCTCTATGTTTGATAAGTCAATTAATGCTGACGTGTTTGCTGATGTCAATTGCTGAATATGGTGCGACACATGTGTGCAACAACCTGAGGGGAACATAATGACGTTGGGAACTTAAATGTAAGGTCCGATTCCTTTGACTGAACTGCCTTATTTTGGTGGTGAGTGGGAGGGAAGAAAATGTACTAAATATAGTTAGTGGAGCATCATAGATATTCAAGTTGAAGTCAAGTATCTGTTCGAAGCGTAATGAAATACATGGGGCCTCAGTAAAAACGTTTAGGGAAATTTCATACGTTCTTCAACAGGCAATCAGATGGAAGAAGAATAATTAGTTGCAACTTCTTGTTATATAGTCCATCAATGTCCATCAACATTTGATGATTTTTACAACTACTCTGCTTGGAAAACGCATGGAATTATTAATCACATGGGAAAAAGCACTTTTAGATGCGGTATGACATATTTTGTTGACATAAGATTAGTTTTGGAAAAGTCCTTCAGCTTCATTGGTAATGATTCTAACGTGCGTTATCATCCGCACGTATCATCATCAACGTGAGTATCTGCAAGAATTAATGGTTTATCGATCAAAAATCAAATTTTCGTGACTCAACTCGGACAAATCTGCTTCAAATTTGCATTACTAGGTACATTGAGTAATTGAACAGGTATAGCTTTCTTTAAAAGGTGTTCTAACAAAGTTAAGAAGATACATAAATGTGCTTTTGATCTACTAGCTTTACTAGCTTTCCATATGTCAGTGCTTATCATAGATAATCAAACCAAATAAGAAAAAGATATGCGTATAGAACTCGAATGTATTAAAATGAAGTCAATTAAATCACAAATTTTCGGCCGAAGCCTTCATCAGGTGAGAGACAAATACACTGTTGAGATGCTGTTGTAGCAAGTGTCAATTTTCATGGAGTGGCAATCATCAACGTCACATGATTTAGCAGAAGCTTCAAGGGTAAGTACATAGAACACACAATAAGAAGATATGGCACTCTCAATGCACCATCCGTAACATAGCTAAAAACAGAGAATAATAAAGAACAACAGATAATGGATAAAACCGCATATTAAAATAGAAGATCAATTACGTACAATTATAAAAACACAAACACAAGTAAGTACAACAAAGCAGCATGTACTAAAATCATATTACCACCATGACATTAAAAAATGTGATCGACTGGAAAAAAAAATTATTAAATATCTAATTCCCTGCCTATGCATCCATTCATTAGCGATCCCTGGTTTCTTTTAATATGTAATGCTTCTATAGACCGTCGAACGTTTAAATGCTTTATATTTTTATCTAAAAATTTCCACTTCAATGGCAAATCAGTCGACTTAGGGTTAACATCATGATAATTCAAATGACTGTAAATCGCAGAATTCTTATCACAAAGGTGTTCTTTGAAACGAGTAGCAAAAGTTCTGCAAGTTTCACCGATATACATGTGATCACAAATGGTACAAATAATTTCATATACTACAAATTTGGTATAACACAATTTTGGTTTATCTGCATATTTGCAAGGTATACAATCGGGTGAACATACGCGATAACTCCTCATTGGCTGCAAGGCCTGAGACAACGGTAAATTACTTCTAAAAACAATTTGTATGTTTGACTCAAAACCATTTGATTTCACTATTTTGCGAGCTTGAGATACAAAACGTTCCCCTAAGTATGGAAGAAATAGTTTGATACTTTTATCATGGTTTATATTACATCTTCTATGAATGGGACGAAACAAATATCGATCAACAACTCCTTTCGGATACCCATTGTCAAGAAATCGATGTGACAAAATGTTAACAGCTTCATCATACATTTGCTTATCTGAACAAATTTTGGCTACACGATTCCGCTCACCGATGATCACACCTATTTTTTGGGATCTTGGTACAAAAGACGACCAAGGTATGATACAACCACTATGACAATTCTTAATATATAGGCCTGTACGAATAAGTGGGCGAGTGGAAATCTTCACGTCAAGAAAATTTATACAACCATCTTCAGTAGGACCTTCAAATGTGAATTTGATGTGTGGAGAGATTCTGTTGGTAATTTCCAATAGTTGATGCACAGAACCAGGAGACATTATAACAAAGATATCGTCAATATATCGGTGCCAAAATATTATTTCCGGGAGTAATTCTTTGATTTGCGACTCTATATAATTCATGTAGATAATCGTGGTGGGGGGTGAAGCACCATAGCCATAGTCAAACCACTCCTTTCTTCATAAATTTTTATTTCAACAGTAAAAAAAATCACTCTCTCTCTAGTATAAGCAAAATCATAAATATAAGATGTTGTGGTTGCGAAAAATGATGATGATTTCATGATTGATTTACATAAAATTCCGCTGCGATATTGATAATGGAATCATGGGGTACGAAACCAGAGACAAAAGTAGGAATTGAGCCGTACAAGTTAATGACATCCAATGAACCCATCAAATACTCATCAGGTAGGTCAATCGATTGCAGTAAAGACACAAAATGGGCACTAGATGAGTGATAAATATTCAGAAATTTCTTCTTGTCCTATGCCAACTACCTTGCAAGCCAAATTTAACAAGAAAATTTCTGATATTGCTCGTTGTTATCATGGAACTCATATAGCTGATATATTGTCTGACTTACGCTGTAGTGAGCCTTTACCTCGGTCAATTTATTTGACAATTAAGGATCACAAACCTGGTGCAATCAAAGGTCGACCAATTATTTCAGCCATGGATGGAGCAGCCAAAAATCTTTCGAAATTCTTATCTGATTTATTCAATCAGTTATTATTATTTCATGTACCTGCTCATTTGCAATCTAGTACCCATTTTGTGTCTTTACTGCAATCGACTGACCTACCTGATGAGTATTTGATGGGTTCATTGGATGTCATTAACTTGTACGGCTCAATTCCTACTTTTGTCTCTGGTTTC